>OZ024904.1:103506846-103851846 GCA_964017125.1 Flabesymbios commensalis | reverse complement strand
GTCTTAGTTGCCTGTTTCCGCTTCATTTGAATACAGCTTCATTTGACTACTTATGGCCATAGTGGGGGCGACATTTTGTTGTCTCAACTATGGTCTCCTGACTGTTATTATGTAAATTGTAGCCATATATTTTATATAATTTGTTCGGTCAAATAAATTTTTCTTCTTATGTTATGGTGTATGGCCATTATAAATAGTTTACTCTTTCAGTCTGAGGATCGATTTCACACGTCAAAATGTGACGTCTGTTTACGGCAGATTCTGACGTCTAATGTCGGTGCCCACGCTGAAGGGATAACAATGTGTAGATTGGCTGTTGATCGTGTCCCTAGGAAACAATTAAATAGAGAGAGAGCAAGCTTCAACTTAACCCTGTTCGCCTAAATCAGGTATATAGAGGCGACCTCAGCTTCCTACCTTCTTCCCTTCCTTTTTTCTTCCCTCTCCCTCTCAATCCCCTCCCTGCCATGCTTCCTTCTTTTCTCATTTATATATTTTTTTTTCTACCTCCCTTCTCACGTAATCCCTTCACTTTTCTTTCTTTCTTCCTTCCTGCGCACATTTGTTCTTCCTTCCTACTTCCTGTCCTTTATTCCTTCGTACTTACTGCATTCATAGTTTTATATTTTATCAAATCAAATCAAATTTATTGCCATATTATTTCCGTACAGGATTCAGGGTATATACATCATTAGTGGTACAGTTTTATGATGCATTTATGTACCTATACAATGCTGATATTTTTAAAACGTTTAACATTTTACCTTATGTACTTTTTTTGACTTGATTTATTAGTTAGTTAAATACAGACATCTCAGCATTTTTGTCTAATGACAACACGATGACGTCGCTCCCATGGTCTGTCTTTAAAATAGTCCTCATTGAACAGAGAGCAAATGGGATGTTTTACTGACCACAGGATATGTCGAACAGGCCAATTAGCCTTTGTGCAGTGATACCTTGACGCGGCATCAATCATACCCGTTCTGACCAGCATTGTGCTCACCGGAGATCAAACGCCATGTGGACCCCTAGCACACAAAGTGTCATTTGTGGCACTCAAATTACCCTTTGCCTGCTAAGGAATGCTGTGCAAATCAGATATATAGACCAAGCGCCTGTAGGGATGGGTGTGACCTAGAAGGGGGATAAGGGTCAAATAACTGCCACTAATATTTGTTTGTAAGCTACCTATACAATCTAGTAATGATAATATGAATGTTGATCAGGTCAACATGGGGGCTTTTTATTTTTCGTCATTTTTGTACATATGTAATGGCGACGCTTACTTCTTTTACGGGAACTCCGATAATGGAGGGACTAAGCTAAAAATAAGTTCTTCTGTCAGATACAGGCACCAAGTTTGGCATGGAGTCAGGTTGAGACACAAAATAACATTTTTCAAAGAAATCCAAATTTTCAGCCGGGAACCCCTAGTAACGGTGAAATTCAAAATGGTCGCCATCGGAAATCTAATATGTTGAGAAATTGTTTAATTATTGTCACAGGGCAACATTTTCTCTATTTCGACATTCTTAGGCGCGGGCGAATATTTGCTTTAATTTTAGGGAAAAATAGGTCAAGTTCATTTGTTATGATCAAAACCGAGGTCATTTTAACCGGAAACATCTTGTCTTTTTAGATATTGTACTTAATCCGCCTACGAATGATTCCTGTGATGAATGATTCCTAATTAATCCAAGAATATACTGCAAAAAGTAAGAATTGCTATTTTTGTATGACTTAGCTCTTATCCTATATAACAAGAAAAATATCACTGAATTAACACTGGTGGTCAACTTCTAAGAGTGGTCATGTTCGACTTGAATTACATTTTAAATGTGTATACAATTAACCTAAAACATGCTCCGCGTCTGAAAACCATTGGTAGTTGGAATCAAACACATTGTAATAGTTTGCAGTCATCAATGATATTTATTCCCATTTTCAGACACGATGTCGGAGTATTTACGGATTGAACTGTCACTATGTATAGGATAATGCCCGAGGAGCTCTCCATTCTTAGCTGTGAAAAAGGTCCGAGACCGAAGGCCGAGGCCTTTTTAACAGCTAAGAATGGTGATCCCCCCAGGGTTTTAACTGACTTAAAACACATCCTACCATAATAAGGATCCCTTAGAATCAACAGCTCGGTCACACCTGACTGACTATAGCACCATTAGGCCTACCATGATAACTGGTCTGTACTTGGTCAACAATAACTCTCCATTCCCGGCTTAGAATGTAGTGGTCGGACAAAGAAAATAATGTAGTGGTGTGTTTTAATATAAAAACATGTTGCTAAAGCTCGACAAGGGTATATTATGGTTTCAGCCATAATTATATCAATGAATTCTAATGACAAATATATCATTTTTTCTCAACTTTGAAAATTTGGCGGCCATTTTGAATATATTAGCCTATTTTTGTCAAACGCACCCGGAGATGCACCTTTACCTGATTTTTTTATGTTCCCACACATCACAAGGATTGAAAAAACATCTTAATGTCCATCCCAGGTGGCACCTAGCTCAATCTGAAGCCAGTGTGTTATAAGTTTGGGGTGTAATAACTAGAAATTACCCCATATTTTGCCCCTCTCAGAAAAAATGTCAACTAATTTCAACTGATTTGGGTGAGTGTGAGTATGGTCTACTACCCAATAAAGCAAGGTGGGATAGGGCTGAAGAAAACAATTATTACAGAAAATCAAAAAATGGACGCCACCGACACATCATAACTTTGGAACCATTTGCAACAGAATATTGTGATAGATGTATTTTCTTACTAATCGTGACATGAACGATATTACTAAAATGTTTTTTTCGTTTGATTCTAGAATGGACATTTCTGTAGCTGTTTTGCACTAAATTTAGAGATTGTGTTGCCCCCCATTAATCTGGAAATAGGGCGGTATAATGGTACACCAGGAAAAGATAGAGTTTGTATAAATTGTACTAATAACATTAAAAAAAAGTAGCATGAACTTCTACACTGTCCACTATATAATCATATACCTCATGTTTTATTTCTAGAATGTACAAAAGTAAATTTTAATTTTGCGAGCATAAGTGACATTGAAAAACTGTGTTTTATCCTTAGTGACAGCTCAATTTGTAAATACTCCGCCAAAGCCTGCCATGAAATTATAGTCCATCGAAGAACGTTTGTTTCTTTGTAAAATAATATGTGCGAAATCATATTTACTATACTTTGTATACTCTCATTCATTCACTTTAAAACAAGGTATATTGATATTGTATATAAAACTTGTATTTATTTTATTTTTGTATTTATGTGCATGCGTATTTATCAATGGAGCGTCTCTCATAATCCAAATATGGATGGTCAACTGTATATACTTCTAACTAAGTTAAATTAAGCATATATTTTATGTTATATCTCATTTCTTCTAAATCTTTTCTCTCATGATCATGATAATAAACTTATAAAGATTTACAAAACATATAATAATGTATTAGTTTTAAATTTATATCGATGTTAATGAAAACTATCGAGCTCTAAAATTATCAAATAATCGATTTATCCATTAAGCACCATATGGTCCTGAGACCCCCTGTTAATATGGAACAGCTCTGCTTTTTCAAAGGAGCCATTACAGGTCTGTTCCGTTTCAACAGGTGGCTCCATGTTCATGCTTTTAGCGCATAATTACATAATTCGCTCGTCAGATATGAAAGGGTGTATCTGCCACTTTACAATGTGGCAGATACACCCTTTCATATCCAACCAAGGGGACGATATGACTCATTAAAATATAAATATGCCATCACAATAAGGACATACTGAATTTTTTTTATTTGGTATATCGTCCTTGGCCATTGTATAAAACTGGATCACTTGAACACATTAAACTTGAATGAAACGGAGATAATATTTTTCAACAAAGCTGGGAGATGAATAGGTGAGACAATATTACATACAGACATATCAAAGTGAAGATTGAAATGTGGACACATTTGTTTATCCAGGAATAGTTTTTGTCCCAAGTAGATTGTTTACGCCCAAGTGGAGTCAACAAGCACAAAAAGCCAGCTCAGCACCTTATATGATTAAGAAGGAACTTTTAATGGATCCAGAATTTGCAATTAAACCCATAACGGCTCTACTTGTCCCTAACATCAAACCCTAGTACCGTAACCCTTACAGTACAGGGAGCGACTTTAGTCGTCAGAATCTGACGTCTGTAGACGTCAGATTCTGTCGACTAAAGTCGATCCCCGCACTGTAAGAATTAATAACATAGGTATTAAAATGAATCAGAAAGAGCTAAGTAAGACATGTATGATGGTTTCAAAATGAAAAAACCTTTGGTCTCCATGGATTTTGCAAAAAGAATTCAGCGCTTTAATAAATCATAAAAAAAGGTAATTTTATTTTGGCGAAATTCCCGATTTCTTATTTCGGACATGTATGTCCAAAATAAGAAATACGGGAATCACGTCTCTATATCTAGCCTAACTGGTGAATGCGCAGCACAAAAATTAAAACACTTTTGCAGTTCTAGTCTATGGACATGTTTACATCATATGGTCATATTAAGAAGCCAAAATAAAATCACCGATTTTTTTATGATTTTGGCCTGATTGTGTGCGCAAACCGGATCGTGATACGGATCGAAATGCGGAGAATCGAGATCATCCCCAAAATGTACAACACGACCAAAAACACGACCTCCTTTGGCGGATATAAACACCGTCAAGTAGGCCTACTGGCAGCGTATCTCTACAATTTACAACAATCGCATTCATTGGGAACAAAATATCTGTTTAAACAACAAGCTTTGCCAATGTTTGGTCACAAATTAGACCAATATAAGTAATTTTCACCCACTTAAAGTTGTAGGTCGCGGTAGCGAGACACAACTTCAAGTGGCTGAATTTGTTTAATGCATCGCTTTGAGGGCTGAGCATCTACCACGGTGCTCACTTAAGTTTTATAGCGATAAACTCAACAATGAACATAATGTCTTTTGTGTTTGTGGTGTTTTGAATTATTCATTTCTTCCTGGTTAATGTACTTTACATCACCCCATTAAAGGGCATAAAGCCCCCAATACCTCTATACATCTTCCGCCTTTAAATTGGAAGAAATAATATTAATTTTATTTGCGATGTAAAACAGCAATGAAGGTGTAGCGCCCTGCCACCATCACGGTTTTTTTTGCTTTAATTTGGGTTGCTAGTTTTGCTGGATCGTGTATGTTCTCCCCAGGGTTTTGGGGCCTGCTGTTTCTACGCCCACACCACTGCCCTCTGTACATAATTGATGGGGAGAGACACCCCTTCAGCGTCAGATTAACAGCTAAGGCGGGTTATAGTGGCCTCTCTTTAAACTAATTGGCCAGCCTCTGGACCTGCATTATGCATGTCTGCCTCGCGTAGAGAGAGACTTATTGCTTGTCCTCTAATCAAACTGTTGATAGTCACTCCTTACAAGATACTTCCACCCGATGTTGGGTTAATTTTGGGCCAGCGTCGAAGACGGTGGCCCAAAATTAACCCAACATTGGGTAAATGACTTGTGTATGCTTGGATAGTCCTGCTTCATGTGGTGTTTACTAACAAGCGTTGGTTGATGGTTGGGCCAGTATGGGAGACGTTGGTCAGACATTGGCTGATGGTTGGGCCAGCATGGGAGACGTTGACCAGACATTGGCAGGTGGTTGGGTCAGTATGGGAGACGTTGGTCAGACATTGGCTGATGGTTGGGTCAGTATGGGAGAGCATACAGTCCTGCAGCCATTTCGGCGCATTGAATTTATAATGCACATTGCCATCTCTGTCCTACCAGGTACTCATTTCCACCTGAGTCAAGTGAAGCATTTGAGGGTGAAGTACCTTGTCCAAGGACACAACATCGAAACAATGTTCCAAGATTGAGAGGAGAAAAACATGATATTTCTCTGAAAATCCAGCACCAAGCTGGATTCGAAACCACACGGCAGGCAGCGACATTGACAAAGCTCCGCACTCTAACTATCGCGCCATGTCTCTCTCTGAGGTTCAAAGGGTGTAATACATCGTAAGAAGGACGTACTGAGGTTCAAAAGCTTTCAGCTTTTTATTATTATTATTATTAATATTATTATTATTATTATTATTATTATTATTATTATTATTATTATTATTATTATTATTATTATTATTATTATTATTATTATTATTATTATTATTATTATTATTATTATTATTATTATTATTATTATTATTATTATTATTATTATTATTATTTAGACGTTGAAATTCGTCTTAAGTCGCTCCCCACACTGAAAGGGTTGGGGCATAGTGAGGTGGTAAAAGTTTAAGGACTTCAGTTTATTCACTACGAGGTGGGAATTGCGGCCGCTGAACAAATATTCAAATGAAAAAAAAACACAACTATTTTGTTTTACGAAAAATGAACAGAGTTGAGTTATCACATCTATTACAAAACATATTTGATCAGTTACATTTCCATTGTATTTTATTTAGTTGAAAGTTTGCAAACCTTAAAATACGGTGCTAGCACGACAAGGGTGTAAGGGTTTATAGGCTCAAGAACCTCGTTGGTGTTAGGGATATACAGGGAAGTAAATGTCAATACTTAGTCCACGACAACTGCGGGCTGACACCATGCTCACGGTGGGTAGTCAATGGCCTTTATATGGTGTGCATGTTCACGGTGGACAGTCACTGCCCTTTATATGGTGTGTATGTTCACGGTAGACAGTCACTGCCCTTTATATGGTGTGACAAGCTGATTAGTCTTCATTATATGATGCTGCTTAATAGCGCCCCTTCCATTGTTATCAACACCATCTCCCATAGTTCTCACTTGCAGTGATATACATTATCTGCGGATTTTCGCAGCAGATAATTCATTGCTTAGGTTCAGATGCATAATGTATGTAACAGCCATAGGTAAACTGGATGCAAATTATAATTTTGCAATTGTATGTTTAGTGGATACTGTAATTATTATTTTTTGTGGTAGAGTAAAATAGATCATGATGTAAGATATATTTACAAATAAAAGAACCATGAGAAATATGTATGTTAATATATATATATGGGAAATCTGCCACCAACTAAAGTGTGTACCTTTGGATAAAAATATCTAATAAAAAAATACTTATGATTTTAAATAGCATGCACAAGAAAAATTTAATAGTTGATGCCACATGGTGGCCCACATTTCTCTTTCCTTTTAATACTGGGTCTGTTAGGGGGGGAATTGTCAACATGTGTCTACAAGCATAACATTAGGCACACTTAACGTTTTTGACCTGATGAATGCAGATCTGTCGGGAGCCAAAGCCAATTCTCAATGGGGTCGCCACATCCGACAATTTAAAATGGCTGCCATCCAAAAACTGATTTTTCCATTAAAACAATTAGAACACTTTTCCTAGATTTTTAATCTCACTGATTCTTAATCCAGCATATATTTCATAGTAAAAGCAAATATAAATAGCATTCTACCAAATCCAAGATGGTCGCCATTAAACAACTGGTGGACATATAAGTACAACGTAATCTAAAGATCTGTTTTACTCACTTGAAGTTTTACCAGGTTTAAATATGGCAGATCGAGAGGAGTAAAAGTGTAAGTAAGATTGCAAAGACAATCGTGGATAGAAAGACACAGAGGAGAGCAACTAAAACGGGAGTGCAAATGCAAGTAAGAGTGTAACGAAAAGCGGGCAGGAGCGTGATTGTAAATGCAAGTGCAATTAAATGCAAACATTAGTGCCAAAGCAAAAAATAACTCGTGCAAATTCCACCAAAAGTGCAAACAAGAGTAAAATACAAACAGGAAAGCAAAGCAAAACTGGGGTAAAATGCAAACAAAATGCAAACAAAGTAACAAAGACGAACAGGGGTGTAAAAACAACCATGAGAACGAATGAAAATAGAAGTGCAAATGCAAATCCAAATCTGGGTGAACATGCATAAAAAAGTGAAAAAGCAAACAGACTGCTTAAATGTCCAGTAAGATACACATCATCATGCATGTGAATTTGCACCTGTCGTAGTGTAGTACGTCTAATGTATTTATGTAAAATGTCAGCAGTTAAACAGCAACCCATCAAACAATGTGTGAAGTCTCGAGAATAAAGCAGAATGATAAAAATAGGAGACAAACGGACAATAACAAGTATATTGAGGGAGACATGGTCTGCACTTGGCCTTTGTGTTTTATTACGGGGCTTCTTTCCAATCTTGTCTCTGTATGGTGTCTGTCTGTGTGATGCTTGTGTGATGCTTGTGATACCCTGCCTTCTTCTGTTTGTTCAGCTTCTCAACGAGAAAATGATAACATAATTATGTGTCATCATTAAAAGATCCTGCTGAACTAGATAAGTATCTAATAAGGTAACTGATTAAGTAACTAATTAAGTAACTAATTAAGTAACTAATTAAGTAACTAATTAAGTAACTAATTAGGTAACTATTAGGTAACTAATTAAGTAACTAATTAGGTAGCTAATTAAGTAACTAATTAAGTAATCAATTAGGTAACTAATTACGTAACTAATTAGGTAACTAATTAAGTAACTAATTAAGTAACTGATAAAGTAACTGACTGACTGACTGACTGACTGACTGACTGACTGACTGACTGAGTGTCCTGCTGGCTCTGTATATATGACATGCATGGCTTATTAGGATGTCTTACATATGTTTATGAAATCAAACAAAAAATCACACGAGCCACATAAATGCATTTTACTTTTCTATAGTTAAAAAAACACATTTTTTTCCATTGTTAGTGTTGTATGACACAGCTCGGTAAAACGGAATATTCAAGATTATTTTAAATAAGAATATTTGTGTCGCCTGTGTGAAGTAAACTACAACTTAGGATTTAGGGTGTTAGCGTACACGATGAAGAATGGTTACCAATGTAAAATAAAACATATTTACAATATTCAAGCACATGACACAACCTGCTTGTCTATGCACACTGTTTGCTTAAAGGGACTATCCCACCGCCTAGTTTTCGTCATGGGTGTCAAAAAGTGTAAACTTGCCACGGCCCGTATTCTCGTACAAGTTGCGATATATCGTTGCCTTCGGATTGGTCGAGATGACCATCTCGACCAATCCGAAGCCAACGATATGTCGCAACTTGTACGAGAATACGGGCCCTGGTGTATTGACAATCAATTAATTTTATTTTTCATTGTTAAAATAGGATTAGTGTAATGATTTTTCACCAATAAAAGTAAAAATTCAACGATTTTGCATGCACCTACCGAGGTTTGAATTTGTGACAACTAGAACTAAAATTAGATGTTGGGCTAGTCCCTTTAAGGTTAAGATAACAGGTGGAGGCAGACTATTTAGAGGGTAGAATAGAAGATACAGCCTGGTCATTTCCTGTCGTCACACAACCCGTCGCCTACTGGGGACACCTGGTGGAAATGTCACACACTACACAGCCGTCACAGCAGTCTAAGAACACCTGTATCCCCAAACACGAGGCGCACACACAATGCTGGATTAACGTTGGGCCAGCGTCGCAGACAATGGGCCAACATGAGGCCAGCATTGGATCTACGTCTCCTGTTTGCTGACACTTTGTCTGCCATCAGTGTGGACGCCTGCAAACAGCTCATAACGTGTTAGGATCTCTACACGGCTACAGGGATGGTGTCCCAGAAAAAAACAACGATTGAGATGCATTCACACATTCTTCGAATAAGAATACGTCCAAAATCCTTTTTATGTTATTTTGGTGTGGGTGTCCACTTTATACACGAACATGAATACGAACATGACATCCATAACAATAACATAAGAGGGATTTTTGGCGTGTTCATGTTTGTATTCGTAAAATAAATGTGGATGAAAGTATATGAAAAAATAGAGTAATAAAGTAGTGCATGGGTGAGTGAATGAATGAATGAATGAATGAATGAATGAATGAATGAATAAAAAAATGAATGAATGAATGAATGAATGAATGAATGAATGAATGAATGAATGAATGAATGAATGAATGAATGAATGAATGAATGAATGAATGAATGAATGATTCAGTAATCAGTGAGTCAGTGAGTGAGTGAGTGACCCCGGCATTTGTAAGTGTGGAGAGCCACCTGCATCCTGTGCTGCAGGTGAGGCGTGGTATGTGACAATCAGTATAAGCGGATTAGGACGCTGGTGGCAGACAGGTGATGATTAGGACGGTGTCAGACAGGTGACCAGGGATACAGATCCAGTAAGCTGTTCCGGCTAGTGTCAGTGTTTGATCAGCATGAGATAATAGGCAGGTGATATAACCTCATCACACCTCACTAAACCTCACTACACCTCAACAGAAACATGCAACCAGTGTCACGTGTTTTCAAGAACATAGAACCAGTGTCTCGTGTTTTCAGAAACATGGAACCAGTGTCCCGTGTTTTCAGGAACATGGAACCAGTGTCCCGTGTTTTCAGGAACATGGAACCGGTGTCCCGTGTTTTCAGGAACATGGAACCGGTGTCCCGTGTTTCCAGAAACATGGAACCGGTGTCCCGTGTTTTCAGGAACATGGAACCAGTGTCCGGTGTTTTCAGGAACATGGAACCAGTGTCCGGTGTTTTCAGGAACATGGAACCAGTGTCCGGTGTTTTCAGAAACATGGAACCAGTGTCCCGTGTTTTCAGAAACATGGAACCTGTGTCCGGTGTTTTCAGGAACATGGAACCAGTGTCCGGTGTTTTCAGGAACATGGAACCAGTGTCCCGTGTTTTCAGGAACATGGAAACAGTATCTCGTGTTTTCAGTGCCACCAGATCTCACCCACCACAATAAGAATCATGACAAGGCCAGTAGTTGCCTGGCGAGCCCGGCCAATTTCATTTATGGCCGGGTATTAGCCAAGGTTCTCAGTCACGAGACCATCATGCCTGTGCAATTGAGGCCGGTGAATAATTTTCTGGGTCAAGTCATAGGAAATGCGTCAGAGGGGAAATACAATACTGTGAACAGCTCTTCATCCGGTGAATTGACCTTTCAAAAATGTCTGAATTCGGGGATTATCCTATTTTCATCTAAACATAGCAACAAGTCACAAACATTCGCCACTGGGGCATACCAGAGGCTACATGAAGCTCGGTCACGCCGCGTAGTGTGGCTCTGGGAACCAGAGTAGGCCAGCAGCTGCCTACTGTTACACTTATTCGGCCCTAGCTGTCCGTAAACGGTTATTAAAGGGGGTGTCACACTACTTACAGCGCACGAGAGAAACATATCAGTTGCGTTTGAAAATTATGAAAATAAGTGTCATACGCACATAAAACTTGAAAAAAAAACAGAATTGTGCGTGTACGTAGCGTATTAATCTGATGAGTAGCGTGTTTCCAGTGCATAACCTGTTTTGACATGCAGTTTTTCCCAATAAGTCCAAAATGTCATTGGACAGTAGGTCCTGTAAAAAAAATTTCATACCGAGAAAATATTCACCAGACAGTAGGTGGTAAATGGCGGATTCTCACCTTGTGATCACAAAAATTGACAAAAAAACACGCAAAAAAAATAACCGGATCATAGTCCTGGTGTAGACAAGTATTTTGTCATACCTTCCTCTGTTTTACAGGACATGTTCGGTCGGTCCGACGTTATTGGGGAAGACTGGACATGTATACCAGCGTACGAGCTATATTCTCCATACGTTGGTATACCCGGGGGGGGGGGGGTGTACTTGGGGGGAGGGTACTCCCATACTTGGGAGTACTGGGGATATACAGAGGAAATTCCCGATTTCTTATTTCGGACATGCATGAACAAAATTAAAAAATACAGGAATTTCGTCTCTATATCTCGCTTAAAAAGTAAATGCGCAACACAAAAATTAAAAAACTTTTGCAGTTTTAGTCTTTGGACATGTTTACATCGTATGGTCATATTAATAAGCTAAAATAAAATCACCGATTTTTTTATGATTGCAGCCTGATTGAGTCGCATTGAAATGATAAATGATAGGAATGGTGTTTAAAGCTCTGGTGAATAGCTAAACTACAATAGACTTTAACAAAATATGCGTTATAATACATGACATGAAAGTAAGCATGGGATACGTACCCAGTGTTGGTTTAATGTTGGCCCAGTGTCACAAACAGTGGGCCAACATTAAACCAGCACTGGGTGAACGTCTAATGTCTGCTGGCATGTCACGTGTGTCAGGCGTGAAGGTCACCTTCAATAGAGCTCTAAATCAGGGTGACCGACAAGGTGACCTTGACATTCTACTCTATTCTTCCTCTGGTGACATGTGCAAGATTTGCTGACATTTCCATGGGGAGGGGGGGGGGGGGGTCGTATAGTGTTATCCGGTTAATCCTCATTAAAGTGCTAATCACGCCTATAGTGCTATAGCCGTTTTCGGTCATTTTGTTTGTCCTTCCACAGGTGGTGCCACCCGCATAAACTAGATGAAATGAAATGAATGGGGTTTTAGGCCACCTTTGTGAACATATAGGCTAAACTGGGCCAGGATAACCTACTGATGATAGTGGGATAAATGAGATGACACTGCCCTCCAGACACAGGATTCGAAATTCGAGCCCTGCGGTCTGAGGACGAGCACGCTACCTCTCGGGGGCTCCCCACAATATTGAGTATTCACGCGTAAGTGGGGAAGAAACATTTTATCTCTTTAAAACTTGGAGGACAAAGTGGACCCGCATAAACTGTAGAATTTAGTTTACAATAAAGGTATGTAACCGATAGCACACATAGATAAATTCTCCATTCTTCAGATAATTTTCTTGAGGTCACAGCTCAACAACACAAAGTGAATCTGAAAATCTGTCAGTTAGGGTCAGAAAAACTGCTTACTGTCAAACATGGCTAAGAATTACATTGTGTTTATTTCAACGTGTTATTGTGGTAGAAATATAATAACATTAAAGGGACAGTCCCAGGCTAAAATCATAAAAAAATCGGTGATTTTATTTTGGCTTCTTAATATGACCATATGATGTAAACATGTCCATAGACTAGAATTGGAATTTTTTAATTTTTGTGTTGCGCATTTACCAGTTAAGCAAAATAAAAAGACAAAATTCGAAATTCCAGATTTCTTATTTCGGACATGCATGTCCGAAATAAGAAACCGTGAATTTCGTCTTTATAACTTAACTTTATACTTAACTGGTAAATGTGCAACACAAAAATTTTAAAACTTACGCAATTCCAGTCTATGTCCACATCATATGGCCATATTGTAAAGCGAAAATAAAAATACTGATTTTTTTATGATTTTAGCCTGATTCTGTCGCTTAATTAATGATTAGATTTATCGACTACACGCAGTTTGTGATCAATGAAATATAGATAGATAGATATCTGCAATAGAAAATACAGTTTTTGCGCATACATATAAACATAATTGTGGCGTTGATAAAGAAAGGAAAACAAAAATGCGAAAATAGAATGTGTTGGTATAAGATGCTGCCCATCATATTATAATGTGTGAATGCACAAAATAACTGTAGGCCTGCAGGGGAATTAAGCTGCTGTCTAACTGTAGGCCTGCAGGGGAATTCACCTGCTGTCTTATAGGCATTTGTCAGTTTTTTCACTCTCGCGACTGCTACAAAAAATGTGCCAGAAACCCTAAAAATGTATCAGTATGAATAAACGACAAATGACTAATTTAACATGTTCTGAATTAAATGAAGTCATCAAATGCAATATTTTCTCATTATTTCAATTGTTACATTATGTTTTACATCTAGCTCTTAATCATGTGTTTTAATTAAATGGCTCCATCCATATAATATATTTACAGAATGTTTCCGAGTAAAGAGACTCAATAAAAAGCTTTATTTTCTAAAATGTCAATTACTCTCTGCAAAATGTGGTAATTGTCTCTGGAAAGGGATCATATTTTAGTTTTAACGACGGTCACACTTTGTCTTTGTGATGATTGATGATTACGGTATCAAACTGATACTGACTGATGCTATAAGAAGCGTAGACAAGAGCTGGGCGGTGGCCCTAGGGTAGTGGTTAGCACCGCTGCCTTTCAAGCTAAAGTTCGGGGTTCTTTTCCCGGTCTCGGCGGTATTAAAGAAACAAAAATATTTCTTCCCAATCCACTCGTAAAACTCAGTATTGTAGGTAGCCTCCGTGACCGAGAGGTAGCGTGCTCGGCCTCAAATATCCAGTGTTTGAATTTCAAATCCTGTGTCTGGAGGGCATTGTCATCTGACTCATCTCACCATCCTCAGGAGGTTCTCCTTGCCTAATTTAGCCTGTATGTGCACAAAAGTGTCCTAAAGCTCGATTCATTTCATTTTGTAGATGAGAGGTTCAGCCATACTCGAAGCCAGCTTTTGATAACCTTTTCATTTTGATAGATTACACAAAGATTGAAAACTTTAACCCTTTAACCACCGGTGTAGCATATATTCGGGTTTTCATTTTTTATTAGCACATTACGTACCACATTTTAAATATGTTAAAGATAAAATGTGACGTGAATCAGCAAGATTTTAAAAGAGTTGACCTCTATTTTGTCAAATCTGAATAATTTTCACCCACTTGAAGTTGTGGATCGCGTCAGCGAGACACAACTTCAAGTGGGTGAAAATTCAAATTAAATAATTTGGCGGTTAAAGGGTTAAATGGCCGTTAAAGCGCTGGCATATTTTTATATAAACGAAGAGAATAAGTGTTCTTTTTTCAATTTGAAATTATCATAAATGTCTTATTTAGCTCTTCCCGCTTCATTGATACCTATGTCATGTGTCTACAGCCATTATAAATATTTTTACTCTTTGAGTGCGGGGATCGACTTTAGACGTCAGATTCTGACGTCTAAGGTCGGTCCCCGCACTGAAAGGGTTCAAGGTTTTCTATGGCTCGCGACTTTGATTGTTTTCTGTTCTGACCCAGGAGGCAAAGTGTGTACTTCCAATGATATGTCTGCCAATTGATTCAAGTCTCTCTCAATATTAAAAGTGTGTTTATTTTGTAGCGTATTATCTGCAGTGATTTCCCAGTTAATTCTTAGCGGATAGTCATGACGTCCCGCGGCCACTCTGATGATATGTATACGGCATCGGTGGGAAGGCGAGATGGGCTCATCTCAGCACAGGTCAGGTCACATCAAGCCCGAGCCTTTAGGCGAAGGCTTGTGTGGTGACCACACATTACATGGGGAACATCACCGTGAGCTGATGAAACAATTAAAAAATTACATGAAACATGCTAGAAATATTAGGTGAAAATTCAAACAAAAACGATTTTTTTACTACAATTTTCTCCTTTCAAATGGGCACAGATTCAGAAAAGACGGTGGACTGTCAGCGGTTTCTCAGCCAGTGTCGTCTACATTACTTCCGGGGTGACCTACATCCTCCCACGCATGCGTATATCAATTTGGCTTCCTAATCTCTATTTGGTCTAATGTAATTTAGGGTGTGAGACTAATATGACACTAGCCGGCTATACATCACCAGCGGTCTATTGAAAAAAATCCCCTACCTGACGCCAGCTACGGTCAGGAGACGTTGATCTAATGGTGGCTTTAAGCTGGGCCAACGTCGCAAACGTTGGCCCAGCTTAAAGCCACCATTAGATCAGCTGTGCAGGTAAACTAATTTACAACGAAAATGAGTGTATTACCCTAAGGTCGAGAAGTGTCTTTAAGTAATGAGTGTATTACCACGAAGTCGAGCAGTGATATCGCCAGAGAGGATACCTGTAACTGGGTATGAAAATGATCTTTCGACATTAATCGAACGAATTTCACGTGTGTATATCTGGAATGAGCAATTCACACTCCTAGTTTTTGTACAGTTTGGAGCTCTTTATGCAAGTGGTGAGTTGTCAAGCCGAGTTAGCCCCTCCAGCCAGTGCTGGGTCACCGTGACCTTCAGGGGGTCAACTTGACTTTCACTGTGTCACCTTGACCTTCACTGGGTCAGCTTTGACATTCTCCGCACTACCCTGATTTAACGAATTATGCCAGAGGAGCCATTTATCAGTCAGTAATAACTACTGGGCAGTGGCCCCAGATGACCCCCCAGTTCACTCTGTTATGTGGTTTTGTGGACACGGTTAATGGGATGGACCAGCGTTGGTCTGCTAATATTCTGAGGAGCTTCCGTGAGCCAGAGATAGCGGGCTCGACCTCAAACCGCCAGGATTTGAATTTCGAATCCTGTTTCTGGAGGGTAGTGTCATGTCATTCATCTCAGGAGGTTATCCTGGCCTTCGTGTAGCCCTTACTACTTACAGCGCGGGGATTGATTCGCTGTAAGAGGAAAAAAATACTAATGGCTCAGTAGGTATTGAAATGAGTCAGAAAGAGTTAACTAAGACATTTAGGCATATGATGATTTCAAATTAAAAAAAACCTTTGATTTATAGAAAGAGCAAAAACCCTTCGATTCATAAGAAAATTTTTCAGCGCTTTATGGGTTGAGCCCCAGCGATTTTTCAATATCAAGTTGACCAATGTTGGCTGAAATAATATTGCTCTAACACAACATTTGCAAGAAATCTGAATTAAACAGAATAAGTTGAGCCGACGTTATTTAATTTCTGAGCCACCACCTGTGACGCTGCACCAACCTTAGGCCCAAACCATTGTCCCACTATTAAGTTAATATATTGAATTTTTTTTTTTTTTTTTAGATTTGCAGGGTCCACGTGAAGCTAAGTTGAAGTTTGAACCCAGTAGGTCTACCTCTGAGACTCGAGCCAGCTAACCCTTTAACCCGCAAAGCGCTGAATATTGTTTAAATAAACCATAGAGTCCAAAGGGTTATATTTAATTCGAAATAATCATAAATGTCTTAGTTAATTAGCTCTTTCCGGTTCATTTGAATCCCTATGTTATGGGTCTACAGCCATTATAAATATTTTTACTCTTAGAGTGTGGGGGTCGATTTTAGACGTCAGAATCTGACGTCTTCTCTTATAGTGTGTGTATCGATTTTAGACGTCAGAATCTGACGTCTACAGACGTCAGATTCTGACGACTTAAGTCGATCCCCACGGCCCGCTGTAAGGGTAAGGTTAAGCACCCATGCCGTTTGTAGATCAATACATCACACAAAGCATATTCTAAATATAACTAATTGGTACAATAGGCCCTACAACAATATAAAAATCACCCATCCTTTATTCCATCATTTATTATTTCATCATTCATTATACCCATCAATATAGAGTCTAAAGATCACCCGTCCTTTCATTAGGCCACTATGTTTTTTTCTCTGTTTTAGATGAGCGCGCGCATAAGATTTAGGCCGCGCATTACCAAAAAAAAACATGTGTTTTTTTTCTGCCCAGCGCGCGCATTGAATCGTTGCCGATTATCGAAAAAAAACTTTAATTTTGTTAGATAAAAAAACATTTCGAAAAAAAAGTAGTTCATTTCAGGAAATAAAAAAACTTTTTTCCAGCTATGTTTTTCTTTGTTTGTTTTTTTTCGTTGCCTCCATTAACTTTATTTAAAATAGGTCAATTTTTTGTTTATTTCTTCGCCCTCATTAACTTTTCCAGAAATTTGTCCAATGTTTTTTTTATTTGGTCGCCCTCATTAACTTTTCCGAAAATAAGTGGAATGTTTTTTTTTTACTAAATGGTTTTTTTTTACCGCCCTCCCTCGTCAGATTTTGGATTTTTCTGATCTAAAACAGAGAAATAAAAACCAGTGGCCTTACGTCACTGTAGCACCTCTGTATTTAATATAATCAAGCATTTCGCATTGAGATCAGAATTTCAGGCACTATTTTGTATACGATAACCCAGCAAACACAGGGGCAGATCCAAGGGGGGTGGTTTGTGGGATTAAGCCCCCCCCCCCTCGGAAATTTTTCAAATCTTATTTAGGGGTTTCCTTACGAACTGGTTTCACACTGAGGGACAAAGAGTGTCCAATAAGCTTTAGGTTGAAGGAGAAGGCCTTCGAAAAGCACAAATTTCGCCCGGACGGGCTTCTCGGACCCCACGCTCCAGTGAAATATTTCTTTGTCATGTTTTAAACCCCCCCCCCCCGTCAGTGAAAAGCTAGATCCGCCTCTGATGACACATGACATCTACCCAATGTTGGTTCAATGTTGGGCCAGCGTCGCAGACGATGGGCCAACATCAAACCGACGCTGGGTGAATTTCTCGTGTTTGCTGGGAATAGTTTTTCCCGAACCAAGGCCCACCCTCTGCTACGTCTGCCCATCATTGAGCCCGCAGTTTACATCGCTGAATGGTGGCCTCAGGCCACCATGCCACACAAACCTCTTTACTCATATTTTGTTTGAATGTATACATCCGCGAAGCGAATTTTTTAAAGCACATGTTAAAAATAATTATTTCACTAGTCTGTAGACCCTATAGCCTACTATTTTTATACATAAAACAAGTAACGTACCTATCTAAGAATAAATGCACAAACTTTGTAGCCTGAGCATAGAGTCTACCATTTACCTAGTACGTAAAGGCTGTAACTATAGTCTATTACATAGGCCAACTACTATGAGCTTACCCTTCATTGACCTGATATTGGTTTAATGTTGGCCTACTGCACTCTTTGTCGGCCCAATTTCATTCTGAAAAAAATGCGATGGTGGTTCAACGTTATTCACATTATCATCGGGTGAATAGCTAGGCTGCGCATAAGTAGCTACTTAAGTGAATGCCTCAGACCACCATTCTTCATCATATTGTGTAGGCGAAATGTGGGGCCTCAGGCCATCATTCTCTATCATTCTGTAAGTGTGGGGCCTCAGGCCACCATCTTCTTTAATTATGTATGAGTGGGGCATCAGGCCACCATCTTCCATCATTATGTATGAGTGGGGCCTCAAGCCACCATGCACCTTCTATCAGTATGTATGGGTGGGGCCTCAGGCCACCATCTTCTATCATTGTGTAAGTGTGGGGCCTCAGGCCACCATTCTCTGTCATTATGTATGAGTGGGGCCTCAGGCCACCATCTTCTATTATCGTGTAAGTGTGGGGCCTCAGGCCACCATGCTCTATCATTATGTATGAGTGGGGCCTCAGGCCACCATCTTCTATCATTATCTATGAGTGGTGCCTCAGGCAACCATATCTATCATTATGTATGAGTGGGGCCTCAGGCCACCATATTATATCATTGTGTAAGTGTGGGGCCTCAGGCCACCATCTTCTATCATTATGTATGAGTGGGGCCTCAGGCCACCATCTTTAATCATTATGTATGAGTGGGGCCTCAGGCCACCATCTTCTATTATTGTGTAAGTGTGGGGACTCAGGCCACCATCTTCTTTAATTATGCATGAGTGGGGCCTCAGGCCACCATGCATGTACATTCTATCAGTATGTATGAGTGGGGCCTCAGGCCACCATCTTCTATCATTGTGTAAGTGTGGGGCCTCAGGCCACCATCTTCTTTAATTATGTATGAGTGGGGCCTCAGGCCACCATCTTCCATCATTATGTATGAGTGGGGCCTCAGGCCACCATGCACCTTCTATCATTATGTATGAGTGGGGCCTCAGGACATCATCTTCTATCATTGTGTAAGTGTGGGGCCTCAGTCCACCATCTCTATCATTATGTATGAGTGTAGGCCTCAGGCCACCATATTCTATCATTATATATGAGTGGGGCCTCAGGCCACCATCCTCTATCATTATGTATGAGGCCTCAGGCCACTATCTTTTATCATTATGTAAGTGTGAGTAGGGCCTCAAGCCACCACTGTCTATCATTATGTATGAGTGGGGCCTCAGGCCATCACCTTTTTTCATTATGTACGAGTGGGGCCTCAGGCCACCATCTTTTATCATTGTGTAAGTGTTGTGCCTCAGGCCACCATCTTCTATCATTATGTATGAGTGGGGCCTCAGGCCACCATCTTCTATTATTGTGTAAGTGTGGGGACTCAGGCCACCATCTTCTTTAATTATGCATGAGTGGGGCCTCAGGCCACCATGCATGTACATTCTATCAGTATGTATGAGTGGGGCCTCAGGCCACCATCTTCTATCATTGTGTAAGTGTGGGGCCTCAGGCCACCATCTTCTTTAATTATGTATGAGTGGGGCCTCAGGCCACCATCTTCCATCATTATGTATGAGTGGGGCCTCAGGCCACCATGCACCTTCTATCATTATGTATGAGTGGGGCCTCAGGCCATCATCTTCTATCATTGTGTAAGTGTGGGGCCTCAGTCCACCATCTCTATCATTATGTATGAGTGTAGGCCTCAGGCCACCATATTCTATCATTATATATGAGTGGGGCCTCAGGCCACCATCCTCTATCATTATGTATGAGGCCTCAGGCCACCATCTTCTATCATTGTGTAAGTGTGGGGCCTCAGGCCACCATCTTCCATCATTATGTATGAGTGGGGCCTCAGGCCACTATCTTTTATCATTATGTATGAGTAGGGCCTCAAGCCACCATTGTCTATCATTATGTATGAGTGGGGCCTCAGGCCATCACCTTTTTTCATTATGTACGAGTGTGGCCTCAGGCCACCATCTTCTATCATTGTGTAAGTGTTGTGCCTCAGGCCACCATCTTCTATCATTATGTATGAGTGGGGCCTCAGGCCACCATCTTCTATCATTATGTACGAGTGGGGCCTCAGGCCACCATCCTCTATCATTATGTATGAGGCCTCAGGCCACCATCTTCTATCATTGTGTAAGTGTGGGGCCTCAGGCCACCATCTTCTATCATTATGTATGAGTGGGGCCTCAGGCCACTATCTTTTATCATTATGTATAAGTAGGGCCTCAAGCCACCATTCTCTATCATTATGTATGAGTGGGGCCTCAGGCCATCATCGTCTATCATTGTGTAAGTGTGGGGCCTCAGGCCACCATGCTCTATCATTATGTATGAGTGGGGCCTCAGGCCACCATCTTCCATCATTGTGTAAGTGTGGGGCCTCAGGCCACCATCTCTATCATTATGTATGAGTGGGGCCTCAGGCCACCATGCTCTATCATTTTGTATGAGTGGGGCCTCAGGCCACTATCTTTTATCATTATGTATGAGAAGGGCCTCAAGCCACCATTCTCTATTATTATGTATGAGTGGGGCCTCAGGCCACCATCTTCTTTAATTATGTATGAGTGGGGCCTCAGGCCATCATGCACGCACATTCTATCAGTATGTATGAGTGGGGCCTCAGGCCACCATCTTCTATCATTGTGTAAGTGTGGGGCCTCAGGCCACCATCTTCTATCATTATGTATGAGTGGGGCCTCAGGCCACCATGCATGCTCTATCATTATGTATGAGTGGGGCCTCAGGCCACCATCTTCTATCATTGTGTAAGTGTGGGGCCTCAGGCCACCATCTCTATCATTATGTATGAATGGGGCCTCAGGCCACCATGCATGCTCTATCATTATGTATGAGTGGGGCCTCAGGCCACCATCTTCTATCATTGTGTAAGTGTGGGGCCTCAGGCCACCATCTCTATCATTATGTATGAGTGGGGCCTCAGGCCACCATGCTCTATCATTTTGTATGAGTGGGGCCTCAGGCCACTATCTTTTATCATTATGTATGAGAAGGGCCTCAAGCCACCATTCTCTATTATTATGTATGAGTGGGGCCTCAGGCCCCCATCTTTAATTATGTATGAGTGGGGCCTCAGGCCACCATGCATGCACATTCTATCAGTATGTATGAGTGGGGCCTCAGGCCACCATCTTCTATCATTGTGTAAGTGTGGGGCCTCAGGCCACCATCTTCTATCATTATGTATGAGTGGGGCCTCAGGCCACCATGCATGCTCTATCATTATGTATGAGTGGGGCCTCAGGCCACCATCTTCTATCATTGTGTAAGTGTGGGGCCTCAGGCCACCATCTCTATCATTATGTATGAGTGGGGCCTCAGGCCACCATGCATGCTCTATCATTATGTATGAGTGGGGCCTCAGGCCATCATCGTCTATCATTGTGTAAGTGTGGGGCCTCAGGCCACCATGCTCTATCATCTTGTATGAGTGGGGCCTCAGGCCACTATCTTTTATCATTATGTATGAGAAGGGCCTCAAGCCACTATTCTCTATTATTATGTATGAGTGGGGCCTCAGGCCATCATCTTCCATCATTGTGTAAGTATTGGGCCTCAGGCCACCATCCTCTATCTTTATGTATGAGTGGGGCCTCCGGCCACCATCTTCTATCATTGTGTAAGTGTGGGGCCTCAGGCCACCATGCTCTATCGTTATGTATGAGTGGGGCCTCAGGCCACCATGCTTTATCATTATGTATGAGTGGGGCCTCAGGCCACCATATTCTATCATTGTGTAAGTGTGGGTCCTCAGGCCACCATTATATCTATCATTATGTATAAGTGGGGCCTCAGGCCACCATCCTCTATCATTGTGTAGGTGGGGCCTCAGACCACCATTATATCTATCATTGTGTATAAGTGGGGCATCAGGCCACTAATCTCTATCATTGTGTGAGTGTAGTGCCTCAGGTCACCATTGTCTCTCATTATCTACTATTGTTAAACAGTTATGTACACTCCTGTACTCGTTTAGCATGTCAAGGTTGCGACTCATGCTAAATGTCATACACTGGACCCTGGCATTACAGCGTGCGGGGAGCTACCAGTGCTTAACGTCACAGCTGACCACTCTGTAAAGATTGATTACTTTGCCGTACGCTTCACTTCACCTTTTGCATTCGACAGCACCGACTAAAGCAAAAGTGAGTGTAAGCACGAGGATGCTAAAAGCCATAGACACCCAGGCCTTCTCTGACAGCATCAGCGCCTCTCAGCTTCAACAACACATAAGAGCTTTGGTCAGTGACACTGAGGCTTATGAACTTTACAACACTACTCTGAGAAAGCTCCAAGATAATCATGCCCCTGTCACTCAGCGCACCATCACCACCAGATCAGAGTGTCCATGGTTTATCACCAACACCAAACTGGCGAAAGCCAAGGGATGAAACTTGAAAAAGCAGTGGAGAAGAACAAGTCTCACACTCCATGTTGAAATAAATATTCAATATATTCAACAAGCTTCTGAGATCGTCTGAGCAAAGAACTTGCTATCTTGACCCAGTACCATCACACCTAGGCCTACTGAGGCAATGCGAGACTCTGGTAATACCAACACTCACTGATATAGTCAGCAAGTCCCTTACCTGTGGTATGCCATCTAAGATGAAGCAGGTAATAATAACATCATTATAAAAAAACCTACCTGTAAAAAAAAACTGTATCACCGACCTGTATCAAACCTCTCTTTTGTGTCCAAGTTGACTCAGAAACCCAGTTGACTCAGAAAGTGGTGGCTGCCCGTCTTATTGCTCTCATCTCCAACGTAACAGCCTTCGAGAGCCTTTGCAATCAGCCTACAGGCATTACTTTGGCATCGAAACAGCCTTGCTAAAACTTTAGAATCATATCCTGCACATTACCAACAAACGCAAAGGAGCAGCACTCTTTCTTCTCAACCTGAGCGCTTCACTTGGCACTATATATATCGACGATGGCATCCTGCTTCACATACTCCAACACAGGGTCGACATTACAGGAGATTGTCTGAGGTGGATGGAGTGCTATCTCAGAGACAGGAGTCAAGCATATCAGAAAAGCTGTCAAAAAACACTCTGCTGACATGTGGGATCCCCCAAGGCTCTGTACTTAGTCTTTTCCTGTTTTCAATATTCACTATTCCTCTGGCTCGTATCATCAGAAGTCACGGTCTGTCGTACCAAATGTATGCTTATGATGCACAACTTTTCATGGAGCTCTGTCGTGACAACAAATCTTCACAGACAGTGGACATTAGTAAAGTGGAGCGGTGTGTGGCTGACATCAGGGAGTGGATGCGGTATAACGATGACAAAATAGAATTCATTTTATCTCATCCTAAAAGTACTCTATTAAACTCCCTCAAAGTGTGACAGTAGGAAGAAAAGCAGGATATCACTATCTAAGATCGCAATGAATCTGGGTGTGATTTTTGATAACACCATATCACGCAGCAAGCATATCACAGGTATGCCACGAGCTGCCTCAAACCACCTCTGTGCCATTGGTCGTATCCGAAAATACCTTGATCGTCAGAGCACCAAGCAGCTTGTTTATGTGCTTGTGATATCGCGTCTGGATAATTGCAACAATCTTCTTTGCGGTCTGCCAGACCACTAAAGCAGCTGCGTCTGTACAGAATGCATGTGCCAAGATGGTCATGAAGTGCTCCAAATGTTACTATATAACACCATCACTAAAGGAGCTCCACTGGCTACTTGTACACGCTCGCATTAAGTACAAGGTTATTTTCTCACATTTAAATGCCTCAACAACTTGGCTCCTGCTTATCTGGCAGATTTATTTAACACTTTATCATCCTGCACGATCACTCCACTCAGCTGACACAAGATTTATTGTGGTACCTCCTTCAGGCAAGGAACATTATAAGAACAGGTCGTTCACTTATGCCGCTCCTCTGCTATGGAACAAGCTTCCAGAACACATGCGACTGATAGACAGCACTGCACATTTAAAAACAGTTTTAAAAACATTGTTCTTTACTAGATAATTTTATTAACCAATTAATATCTACCGTGCTATTAACTTATTAATATCCACCATTTTATTAACTTATTAATATTTTTACCTGTACAATTGAATTTACATGATGTCTGTAGCTTATTTTCTAATTCGATGTATTTTACTATATTATAACTTTACAATCAGTATTATAAGTTTCAGCTACTATATTATAACTTTACAATCAGTATTATAAGTTTTAGCTATAGATTAAAAAATGCTACCTGTTCTTTTACTCAACTTTTACATAGCTTCCCCTACTTTTAATTTTATCCTGTTTTTAGTATGTACAGCGATGTAGAACAATTTTGGATGGACCGCTTTATAAATGGTTTTCGAGCACCAACACCAACATCACACCACCACCACCACCGCCACCGCCGCCACCACCACCACCACCACCACCACCAGCAACAACAACAACAACAGCACAGCAGCAGCAGCAGCAGCAACAACAACAACAACAACAGCAAGCAACAACAACAGCAACAACAACAACAATCATAATAATCATAATTTGGGGAATAATAAGAATAAAAATAATCTAATCTAATAGTAAATTATGGTATGCCCACCCTACTTTAAGTTGGGACAAAGATTCTGTATATCTTATATCGTTGGGAATTGAGTTCAATATGTTAACACCTAGGTATGATAGGGATTTAGAATGTGCTCTTGGAAGGTACAATTTATTCTGAGCAGAGGATCTGAGGCTATAACTTACACAATCTGTTACATTTGTAAACAAATCTTGAATATAAGAAGGTGCTTGGTCTGTTTTTCTTTTAAAAATCAGACAAGCTTGTTTATACATGACTAATTCTTTAAATGAGAACCAATATTTTTTTTAACATTTCTTTACTTGGTGATAATGGATCAGCATTTAATATTAGTCGGGTCGCTTTCTTTTGCAATTTCGTTATGACATTCTCATTCTCTCTACACCCAGCTCCCCAAAGCGATATTCTATGATGGGTTTTATATAATAATTGTGGAATAAAACTTGGGCCCAAGGATGGTATTCTACTTAATTTAAATAACAACTGAATGACAGAGATTATTAGCCGATCTCGTCATGTGACAGGCTGAGCTACTCTTCGATTGGTCGGGAGTAGAATACTAGACTTGGTCCGAAATTTGTGTATTCTACGGAGAAGTGAAAGTTTAAAAGAGACACATTGTTTTACATGAGCAACTTTTTTTTCCACGAAAGTGTACTATCATTAAAACGCCCACCAATTTAGCATCTTCAACTATTAGTTAAGGCACTTTCCTCAAGTTAAGGCACTTTCGCATGAGTGATTTGCTCTAATCCCGGATTGTCTTTTATTAAATAAATTGTGTGAGGAAAGGTATACGTACAAATAAACTGAAACATGTTTTCCTAATATTTTGGAAGAAATTCGAAGAATAGAAATTGGTCTGTAATTATTTACATAATTTTGGGACTTTTTCTTCTAAAATGGAATTACTTTGGCATGTTTCCACATATGTAGAAAACCACGTACTGATTGTATGCTTAAGTTACATCATTGAATCTGATATCAATTGGAGTTCCGTTACTTTTTGGAAATAGAGCCTGAATGTCATCCAATCCTATACCTTTTTAATTGGCATAGTATTTAAATATTTTATGACAAATTCACGACTTATTTGAGGAATTGAAAAGTATGTTTTATTTGGTACTTTATCATCGACATATTGTTTACTAATTTGTTGGAATAAACGGGTGTTGTTTCAATTCACTGCCAGTGACATGTTTCTCTACAATATAATAGAAATGGTTGTTAAAATGTTCTGCAACTATTCTGAAGTCAGTGACTTCTTTGTTGTCAGGAACAATCTTATTAATTGATTTATCTGATATTTGTTTAATTCCATAATTATTTAAACGAAGAAACAAGTTTACGTGGATCATCTATGCACGGTTACACACGTTTCTCGTGATATTTTGATTTATTTTCCCTCAGCATAGTACGGTTTCTAAAATGTTTGTAATATATATGTTGTCCTTTGCGCTTTGCCAATTAAATCTCTCTTGTAAATTAAATCATGAATTATCCAACCAGGCTGTTTTCCTTTGACGTTTCCTGTTTTCAAGTATTTCGTTATTAGTTTTGTTTTTATGATTATTGTCAGTTTCTATGGCGGAATATACAGGAAAGTGATCACCAATTGACCATTGAATGGCATCTGAATGTTTGATATTTACATTTGAATTGACATGTATATGATAAATCAAGGTGCTTGTTGATACAACATCTGACAGACTGTCCATGATTTTACATGCGGGTGATTACTGTCAGGAAGTAAATCTTTGTTGAAGTCACCTAATAATATTATGCCCTTATTTTCAGAGCAGGCAATGTCTAGGGCATCTTCCATAATAGTTAAGCCAAACATTAAATGGAACAGTGAGCTCATTTGGAGGTCTATATGTGAAAGAAACTAGTATTTTCCTACTTATAAAAGCTCTAACCAAATTACTTCAATGTCATTTCGTTCGAATTCACGCCGTCTGGTGTAATCAATATTATTTATTATGCATACCAATAGACCGACCCCCTTTCCCACACCGAGTTCTATCTTTTCTTTCAACATCATGGCCCTCAATTAATATATCCTTAACAGAAATTGTATTGTTTAGGAATGTTTCACAGCAGCAATAAACATTGAAAGGGTAAAATGAATGAATATATGTTCGGATTTCATATAATTTGTGATAAATCCTTTTTACATTGTGATGCGCAAAAAGATAAATATTTTACTTTGAAATATACTTACAGTCACTACTTGATCTTATAGATGAGTTATGTACACTACACATTGATTTACCAATACAGTGGTGGTGATCAGTAAATTGCCTATTTATAAATGACGTGAGTTCATGACAAGAAGATTGATCAACAGTGTGCGACTTGGTGACTCTTCATGATGAGGTGATTGATTTTCACAAGGTGAATGTTCAAGCCATTGAGTGGAAGATTGTTCATGCACAATAATGTCGTGGGTCGCAATTAGCGGAACAACATGGACCATCATTTGTAAATGACTTTTAACTAAAACTTTTCAAATGTTGACTACACTATATCTTATGACAAATATTTCACATTAGTCATGTTAGAAGATATTGCCAGATATTACGTATATTAACCCATTGAGGACCAGATTAAATTGCTGCAGTAATTTTGCTGAGACATGATTAATTTATGACGTCATAGTATTATAGTTGTTTTTAGTTCCGAACATATCAATATCCGCGACTGGTCCTGGGGGAACAATCAGGAGTCCCGTAGGCTACATATCCGGAACTGGTCATCAACGGATTAAGAATTAATAATGGCTGCATGTTGGCCATTTTTAATTTGGTCAAGTTGAAATTTGTCAAGGCATATCACCCCCTGAAACCGCACATTTTTTATGGCAATGGTCTAGCTATCTGGCAAAAAAATAAATGCAGATTATTAGTGAAACTGATATATGATATAACTTTTGGACCGATATATATAGGAAATTGTTAGTGAAATGCAAATATTCGGTTTTAGCAGCACAAGGGTTAAAATACGTCAGTTTAACGACTTATATCTTGTTAAAACAACTTAATATAACGCGGTACAAGGTTTTGTCATTAAATGGACTTATTATAAGTCAATATAACGAATTACACGTTGTTAAATCGACTTATATAAGTCGATATAACGATTTATAAAATCGTTAAAAAAACAGGTACAAATTACATATTCTCCTCCCACTCCTCCACCACCTTTTACTCAGCCACCACCTTTCTTCTTCCTTCTCCTCTACCTCTTCCTCCCCTCTTCCTTCTCCTCTTCCTCCTCCTCTTTCTCCTCCACCTCCTCCTACATAATGATAGAGGATACATGGTTGCCTGAGTCCCCATATTTACACAGTGATAGGGAATGATGGCCTGAGGCCCCACTCATATATAATGATATAGGATGGTTTTCCTGAGGCCCCACTCGTTCGTGATGATAAAGGATGGTGGCCTGAGGCCCCGCATTTATATAATGATAGAGGATGGTTGCCTGAGGCCCCACTCATACATAATGATAGAAGATGGTGGCCTGAGGCCCCACTCATACATAATGATAGAGCATGGTGGCCTGAGGCCCCACTCATACATAGTGATAGAGATGGTGGCCTGAGGCCCCACACTTACACAATGATAGAAGATGGTGGCCTGATGCCCCACTTATACATAATGATAGAAGATGGTGTCCTGAGCCTCACTCATACACAGGCCTAATGATAGAGGATGGTGGCCTGAGACCCCGCTCATAGATAATGATAGAAGATGGTGGCCTGAGGCCCTACTCATACATAATGATAGAGCATGGTGGCCTGAGGCCCCACTCATACATAATGATAGAGCATGGTGGCCTGAGGCCCCACACTTGCACAATGATAGAAGATGGTGGCCTGAGGCTCCACACTTACACATTGATAGAAGATGGTGGCCTGAGGCCCTACTCATACATAATGATAGAGCATGGTGGCCTGAGGCCCCACTAATACATAATGATAGAGCATGGTGGCCTGAGGCCCCACACTTACACAATGATAGAGCATGGTGGCCTGAGGCCCCACACTTACACAATGATAGAAGATAGTGGCCTGAGGCCCCACTCATACATAATGATAGAAGATGGTGGCCTGAGGCCCCACACTTACACAATGATAGAAGATGGTGGCCTGAGGCCCCACACTTACACAATGATATAGCATGGTGGCCTGAGGCCCCACACTTACACAGTGATAGAAGATGGTGGCCTGAGGCCCCACACTTACACAATGATAGAAGATGGTGGCCTTAGACCTCACACTTACACAATGATAGAAGATGGTTGCCTGAGGCCCTACTCATACATAGTGATAGAGCATGGTGGCCTGAGGCCCCACTCATACATAGTGATAAAGCATGGTGGCTTGAGGCCCCACTCATACATAATGCTAGACATGGTGGCCTGGGGCCCCACTCATACATAATGATAGAGCACGGTGGCCTGAGGCCCCACTCATACATAATGATAGAAGATGGTGTCCTGAGGCCCCACACTTACACAATGATAGAAGATGGTGGCCTGAGGCCCCACTCATACATAATGATAGAAGATGGTGTCCTGAGGCCCCACACTTACACAATGATATAGCATGGTGGCCTGAGGCCCCACACTTACACAATGATAGAAGATGGTGGCCTGAGGCCTACACTTACACAATGATAAAAGATGGTGGCCTGAGGCCTCAGACTTACACATTGATAGAAGATGGTTGCCTGAGGCCCTACTCATACATAGTGATAGAGCATGGTGGCCTGAGGCCCCACTCATACATAATGATAGAGCATGGTGGCCTGAGGCCCCACTCATACATAATGCTAGAAGATGGTGTCCTGAGGCCCCACACTTACACAATGATAGAAGATGGTGGCCTGAGGCCCCAAACTTACACAATGATAGAAGATGGTGGCCTGAGGCCCCAATAATACATAATAATAGAGCATGGTGGCCTGAGGCCCCACATTTACACAATGATAGAAGATGGTGGCCTGAGGCTCCACACTTACACAATGATAGAAGATGGTGGCCTGAGGCCCTACTCATACATAATGATAGAGCATGGTGGCCTGAGGCCCCACTAATGCATAATGATAGAGCATGGTGGCCTGAGGCCCCACACTTACACAATGATAGAAGATGGTGGCCTGAGGCCCCACTCATACATAATGATAGAAGATGGTGGCCTGAGGCCCCACACTTACACAATGATAGAAGATGGTGGCCTGAGGCCCCACACTTACACAATGATATAGCATGGTGGCCTGAGGCCCCACACTTACACAATGATAGAAGATGGTGGCCTGAGGCCCACACTTACACAATGATAGAAGATGGTGGCCTGAGACCTCAGACTTACACAATGATAGAAGATGGTTGCCTGAGGCCCTACTCATACATAGTGATAGAGCATGGTGGCCTGAGGCCCCACTCATACATAATGATAGAGCATGGTGGCCTGAGGCCCCACTCATACATAATGCTAGACATGGTGGCCTGAGGCCCCACTCATACATAATGATAAAACATGGTGGCCTGAGGCCCCACTCATACATAATGATAGAAGATGGTGTCCTGAGGCCCCACACTTACACAATGATAGAAGATGGTGGCCTGAGGCCCCGCACTTACACAATGATAGAAGATGGTGGCCTGAGGCCCCACACTTACACAATGATAGAAGATAGTGGCCTGAGGCCCCACTCATACATAGTGATAGAGAATGGTGGCTTGAGGCCCCACTCATACATAATGATAGAGCATATGGTGTCCTGAGGCCCCACTCATACATAATACTAGACATGATGGCCTGAGGCCCCACTCATACATAATAATAGAGCATGGTGGCCTGAGGCCCCACACATACATAATGCTAGACATGGTAGCCTGAGGCCCCACTGATACATAATGATAGGGCATGGTGGCCTGAGGCCCCACTCATACATAATGATAGAGCATGGTCGCCTGAGGCCCCACTTATACATAATGATAGAAGATGGTGGCCTGAGGCCCCACTCATACATAATGATAGAGCATGGTGGCCTGAGGCCCCACACTTACACAATGATAGAAGATGGTGGCCTGAGGCCCCACACTTACACAATGATAGAAGATGGTGGCCTGAGGCCCCACACTTACACAATGATATAGCATGGTGGCCTGAGGCCCCACACTTACACAATGATAGAAGATGGTGGCCTGAGGCCCCACTCATACATAATGATAGAAGATGGTGTCCTGAGGCCCCACACTTACACAATGATATAGCATGGTGGCCTGAGGCCCCACACTTACACAATGATAGAAGATGGTGGCCTGAGGCCCACACTTACACAATGATAGAAGATGGTGGCCTGAGACCTCAGACTTACACAATGATAGAAGATGGTTGCCTGAGGCCCTACTCATACATAGTGATAGAGCATGGTGGCCTGAGGCCCCACTCATACATAATGATAAAACATGGTGGCCTGAGGCCCCACTCATACATAATGATAGAAGATGGTGTCCTGAGGCCCCACACTTACACAATGATAGAAGATGGTGGCCTGAGGCCCCGCACTTACACAATGATAGAAGATGGTGGCCTGAGGCCCCACACTTACACAATGATAGAAGATAGTGGCCTGAGGCCCCACTCATACATAGTGATAGAGAATGGTGGCTTGAGGCCCCACTCATACATAATGATAGAGCATATGGTGTCCTGAGGCCCCACTCATACATAATACTAGACATGATGGCCTGAGGCCCCACTCATACATAATAATAGAGCATGGTGGCCTGAGGCCCCACACATACATAATGCTAGACATGGTAGCCTGAGGCCCCACTGATACATAATGATAGGGCATGGTGGCCTGAGGCCCCACTCATACATAATGATAGAGCATGGTCGCCTGAGGCCCCACTTATACATAATGATAGAAGATGGTGGCCTGAGGCCCCACTCATACATAATGATAGAGCATGGTGGCCTGAGGCCCCACAATTACACAATGATAGAAGATGGTGGCCTGAGGCCCCACACTTACACAATGATATAGCATGGTGGCCTGAGGCCCCACACTTACACAATGATAGAAGATGGTGGCCTGAGGCCCCACTCATACATAATGATAGAAGATGGTGTCCTGAGGCCCCACACTTACACAATGATATAGCATGGTGGCCTGAGGCCCCACACTTACACAATGATAGAAGATGGTGGCCTGAGGCCCACACTTACACAATGATAGAAGATGGTGGCCTGAGACCTCAGACTTACACAATGATAGAAGATGGTTGCCTGAGGCCCTACTCATACATAGTGATAGAGCATGGTGGCCTGAGGCCCCACTCATACATAATGATAGAGCATGGTGGCCTGAGGCCCCACTCATACATAATGCTAGACATGGTGGCCTGAGGCCCCACTCATACATAATGATAAAACATGGTGGCCTGAGGCCCCACTCATACATAATGATAGAAGATGGTGTCCTGAGGCCCCACACTTACACAATGATAGAAGATGGTGGCCTGAGGCCCCGCACTTACACAATGATAGAAGATGGTGGCCTGAGGCCCCACACTTACACAATGATAGAAGATAGTGGCCTGAGGCCCCACTCATACATAGTGATAGAGAATGGTGGCTTGAGGCCCCACTCATACATAATGATAGAGCATATGGTGTCCTGAGGCCCCACTCATACATAATACTAGACATGATGGCCTGAGGCCCCACTCATACATAATAATAGAGCATGGTGGCCTGAGGCCCCACACATACATAATGCTAGACATGGTAGCCTGAGGCCCCACTGATACATAATGATAGGGCATGGTGGCCTGAGGCCCCACTCATACATAATGATAGAGCATGGTCGCCTGAGGCCCCACTTATACATAATGATAGAAGATGGTGGCCTGAGGCCCCACTCATACATAATGATAGAGCATGGTGGCCTGAGGCCCCACACTTACACAATGATAGAAGATGGTGGCCTGAGGCCCCACACTTACACAATGATAGAAGATAGTGGCCTGAGGCCCCACTCATACATAGTGATAGAGAATGGTGGCTTGAGGCCCCACTCATACATAATGATAGAAGATGGTGGCCTGAGGCCCCACACTTACACAATGATAGAATATGGTGGCCTGAGGCCCCACTCATACATACTGATAAAAGGTGCATGCATGGTGGCCTGAGGCCCCACTCACACATAATGATAGAAGATGGTGTCCTGAGGCCCCACACTTACACAATGATAGAAGATAGTGGCCTGAGGCCCCACTCATACATAATGATAGAAGATGGTGGCCTGAGGCCCCACTCACACATAATGATAGAAGATGGTGGCCTGAGGCCCCACTCATACATAATGATAAAACATGGTGGCCTGAGGCCCCACTCATACATAATGATAGAAGATGGTGTCCTGAGGCCCCACACTTACACAATGATAGAAGATGGTGGCCTGAGGCCCCGCACTTACACAATGATAGAAGATGGTGGCCTGAGGCCCCACACTTACACAATGATAGAAGATAGTGGCCTGAGGCCCCACTCATACATAGTGATAGAGAATGGTGGCTTGAGGCCCCACTCATACATAATGATAGAGCATATGGTGTCCTGAGGCCCCACTCATACATAATACTAGACATGATGGCCTGAGGCCCCACTCATACATAATAATAGAGCATGGTGGCCTGAGGCCCCACACATACATAATGCTAGACATGGTAGCCTGAGGCCCCACTGATACATAATGATAGGGCATGGTGGCCTGAGGCCCCACTCATACATAATGATAGAGCATGGTCGCCTGAGGCCCCACTTATACATAATGATAGAAGATGGTGGCCTGAGGCCCCACTCATACATAATGATAGAGCATGGTGGCCTGAGGCCCCACACTTACACAATGATAGAAGATGGTGGCCTGAGGCCCCACACTTACACAATGATAGAAGATAGTGGCCTGAGGCCCCACTCATACATAGTGATAGAGAATGGTGGCTTGAGGCCCCACTCATACATAATGATAGAAGATGGTGGCCTGAGGCCCCACACTTACACAATGATAGAATATGGTGGCCTGAGGCCCCACTCATACATACTGATAAAAGGTGCATGCATGGTGGCCTGAGGCCCCACTCACACATAATGATAGAAGATGGTGTCCTGAGGCCCCACACTTACACAATGATAGAAGATAGTGGCCTGAGGCCCCACTCATACATAATGATAGAAGATGGTGTCCTGAGGCCCCACTCATACATAATGATAGATGATGTTGGCCTGAGGAAGAACAATGGTAGACATTTATATTTTCTTATAGCTGTTAGAAATGGACTACAATATTTCATAGAAATCGTTTGAGAATTGACCGATATTCATGCGAAAATCATGAAATATGCCTAGGCCGACAGGTTAATCTGGCGTGTAGTACTAGCTAGCCTATTCACGCAATGATGGAGTAGTGATGGGCCCCCGTCACACAGAAAACGATTGGTCCAACATCGAATAAAGTACTAGGCCATTATTAAGATGATATCTTATCAATACATTCAACTTTTTGAAATGATGCTAGAGTAATCGACACAGCTGGAAGGCCCTGACAGCCTGGTTTCAAGGCTAGCTATCACAAGCAATCAAACAAACAAATCACATTCTTGTATTCTTGCGCGAATTAGTTTTGGTGGCCTCAGGCCCCATTTCAGCGATGTAAACTGCGGGCTGCTCATTGAGCCAGCCTTGTGTAAGAATATCGTGTTTGCTGTGTTACAACACGGCGTACGCTGTAGTCAATCACGTGACGATCATGTGATGGTCACGTGATCATAGCACCAGCTTCTGGCAGAGCTCCACTAAGAACCGCGGAAAGGTCCCCAGAAAACACGAGATGTTAACCCAATGTTGGTTTGATGTTGAGCCGAAGTCGTAGACGGTGGGGTCACGTCTTTAAGCTATAATCATTATGTATGTTTTTAGAATGTGTATAGGCCTACATATAATTCCCATAATTATATATGTATTTTAAAGATATAATTATCATAATATCTATGCTAACATATTTTATGTATAAATTGATTGATTGATTGATTGATTGATTGATTGATTGATTGATTGATTGATTGATTGATTGATTGATTGATTGATTGCTTGATTGATTGATTGATTGATTGATTGATTGATTGATTGATTGTGAAAAAAATGACTGCAGATATATGCCTAGGCCTACTATTAATTATACACACATTCTACATTCATATATAAGAAGTAGGCCTATATTATTATCTTATGAGACAAATTTGACGCCACCACCAATTAAGTAGAGTTTCCCGTTTCTTGCAGACAAAGATTAAGGACAAGACTCAAGCATGACATGCTGTAGCTCTAACCTCTGCACTCGCCTGACCATCATGACTCAAGCAGAAGAACATTACATTAAGTTTGCTATATATATATAGGCCTATACATATTTCATGCAGTCTAAAATTGTATAATTTTCACAGGCGTATGTCGCACCACGGAGGTTCTACATATATAACCTCCTTCGTATGACACATTTTGCCTTTTAACCCTTTAACCGCCAAATTATCCAATTGAAATTTTCACCCACTTGAAGTTGTGTCTCGCTGACGCGATCCACAACTTCATGTGGGTGAAAATTAATCAGATTTGACAAAATGGAGGTCAACAAATTTCAAATCTTGCTGATAAATGTCACTTTTTATCTTTAACAGGTTTAACAGCTGATATGTTATGTGCTAATAAAAATGTAGAAAACGAATATGAACGGCACCGGCGGTTAACGGGTTATTTTTATCGCGAATACCATGTGAAATAAACGACCATAGTCAGAACTACCCGTGTGCGGGTGGGATCGCATTTATATTTGTTCGGCCTTTTCTATTTTGAATAAATAGTAAAAAATCTCAGGGAGAAATGCGCGCTAAATCTCCTAGTTTTCTATGCAGATTCTACAAATTTATGCTAGTAATTTTCTCCCACTTGAAGTTGTGGGTCGCGGTTACCCGGTATGACTGGGCCACCTTACTCATTTACTGCGCGAGGCCCAGTCACACTGACCACCATTTTGTTAACACAGCCAACTGTGTAAAAACGACACTCGCGCTGCCTACCAAAAAACTCGGATGCCAAGAAATTGAGACGAATATTTCAAGTGCCTATGAAAACTAGGCCATTTTCAGCAGGCGTAAGCTTTTAATCGTATTGGAACTATTACATTTAAAAATGGAGGTCACTGTGTCAGAGCCTTGCGATGTCATCAGGGTAGGTCGCGGTAGCGAGACACAACTTCAAGTGGGAGAAAATTAACATTTGATAATGTAGCGCTTGACAAATGTAAGTCATTTTCGCCCACCTGAACAGCTTCATGAGGAGGGGGGAGGTACATTATGTGCCCCAGCGTTTAACGGGTTAATTCGTTGCGGGGCCAACGGCCTTTTCAGTGAACACGGCGGCGTTAATGTTAGTGTTGATCTTGCGATCCGTAATGAAGTAGCCTGATCAGGTGCTGTATTAGTTTAGCGATCTATTTATATCCCCCAGTTCTATTCTCGGGCTCTCTCACCAGAGACACTTCTAGCCCACAAAACACGAGAGCTCCACGATACAATTATTCAGAGACACTTAAAGCCCACAAAACACGAGAGCTCCACGATACATTTATTCAGAGACACTTAAAGCCCACAAAACACGAGAGCTCCACGATACATTTATTCGACATCATTGTCATGAAAAGAGGGTTTTGACACCAATTTGCAAACTCCATCGAACTTTTCGTATTCTGTAGTCTATAGGTGGCATATTATAACAATCCAAATCCCACAGGAATTTATTAATGAACACAAGCAGCCCCACTAGTGGCTTGTTAATGAAGGTGAATGAACTGTTATGACTCGTGTTCCGAGGTCGAACCTCTGACCTTCAAACACGATGCCGGGTGGATGTTGGCCCACCGTCTACGATGCTGGCCCAACATCAATCCAACATTGGTGATTATTTGTAACAAGTAAACACAAGACGTTGATCCAATGTTGTTTTGATGCTGGCCCACCGTCTTCGACGTTGGGCCAGCGTTGAAACAGCATTGATTGACTATGTGTGATTACTGGGTAATGAGCCCGGATGTCGCCCTGTGTGGATATGTCTGTCTGTGACGGATGACCAGCGACAGATGACCTTCAGATGACCTTCAATCCGGGGAGGAGGGGAGTGAGTGAGTGAGCGAATATTGCTTTACGTCGCTTTCTGCACAATCATGGCAATATCGCGACAGAAAGAAGCCCGAAGTCGGAACTATGCCCTACTCTTATCGAATAACTTCAACATGTTCAAGGGTTATTTATAGGGCACGATGCTATCTATGACACTATACCATGTGTCGTGGACACAGCATACACAATACATTAGGCCGATGTGTGTTTACCATTTTCAGTGCGGGGATCGTCTTTATAGGCCCTACGTCAAAATCTGACGTCTGTCGTAGACCCCTAATATTCAAATGAATCAGAAAGAGCTTACTAAGACATTTAAGATTGTTTCAAATTGAAAAATCCCTTTTGTCTCCATGTTTTAAGCAAAAATAATTCAGAGTTGTAATGTTTAATGTTGGTTCACAATAAGAGATGTTGCAAAGTTAAAAACAATTCGAAACATCAAATAAATGGAAGTGTGCCACCCAATTCCATTTATTTTTTGATGTTTCGAATTTTTTTGTTTAAAACATGGAGACAAAAGCGATTTTTCAATTTTTTGGGAGGGTCCAGGGCCTTTTTGGATGGAAAATAGAAAGTTAGAAAACCCCCCAAAATTAAAATCTTTGATGATTATTTATTTTCTAGTAATTAAAAAAAATGGATAGGTGGATGGGTGGGTTGGGTGAGCTCTATCCAAATAGTTTTTAGATGTGTGTATTTTTTTAACTTAGCAAGGCCCTTATGGTGGGCCAATAATAATTAGGTCTACCAACTTTGCATCAGTGTTTCAGGTCAAATTACAGAATAATTTTAGATAAAAACAACATATTTTCAGGTTATTTCAACTATTGGATGAATTATAAGGACCCAGTAAGCCTATATTTCTGGAACAAAAACATTTTTGGTTGATAATTAAACCAGCTAACGGTTTTGAAAGGGCCATTCATTTTTAATTATTTTATTTTTCGGTATTATCAATAGGAAGTGCGCCTGATATGAACATGGTCCTAATATAAGCATAGGCCATATTTCTTATAATATCTATCAGCAGGAGTATTATTAGTATTATTAACAATAACTAAACGTACTAAAAGACAGCCATGGTAATTTAATTTAGGGTTTTCGGGCCAACATTTGATTTCAGAGTCGTTCATCCAATGTTTGGCTTATGTTGGGCCGGTGGCGGAGACGCTGGACCAACATTAGGCCAGCATTGGGTGAATAATTTGTGTTTGGGCGTGAAGTCAAGAAAACACGAGATGTCCACACAATGCTGCTTTAATGTTGGCCCACCGTCTTGAACGTCGGCCCAGCATTACACAACATTGCATCAGCGTCTGGTGTTTGTGGGGGATGACTGGGGGTGACGTCTGCCTTAACCTTTGACCTTTAACCCTTATGCTGCAGGGAACGTATATCCGTTTTCACGCGAATTTCAGACCAATACATTTAAATCGAATTGATAAAATGTTTTGGGGTAAATATTTAGTTAATCTAATAATTACATTTTGAAGATGTAGATTTTCTAATAAGTATAATTATGTTTCGTCATTTGGAGCTGGAAATTGCGTTAGCAATTTCAGCTTCAAATGAGTGAAAAATAGTCTGATAAAAATCGGCAGGATAAGTTAAAGGGCTAAGCACGACTGTAGCCGTTTATTCTGTGTTATTAAATCACAGTTATTGGGAATGAAATGAGTGTTCAAACGTCAAGATTTGCAAATGTTTCGTCTTAAATTGAAAAAAATATGAGTAATTTTCAGACACTTGTGGATCGTGTGGCGAGACCACATGTCGGCACCTGAGATGGATAAGTGATGAATTTAATCTCACTCTAAGAAGAAATGGGAAGGCATGCCACCAAACCAGCAATGGACGCGCTGATGGCCTCATTTTCAAGCAGTATAGTTTGAAAACGCCAAGGTAAGATTCTGATTTTATATGCGGGTTTGAATGACGTGGGGTTCTGAAAAAGTGGCCATCGGCGCGTCCATTGCTGGTTTGTTGGCATGCCTTCCCATTCTTCTTAGAGTAAAAATTTAAATAAGATTGCTTAGCTGGAAAAGTGGTAATCTTGACAATCCCTCCCTATCACATCAGGGACTCCCTAGCCTGATCCTGGGTGAACCACGTGTCTCTATCTCAATATCCACCCTGTATGTGCTTTATGGGTCATTTCTCAATTGATAGCTCAATTTGCAGCCGTATAAGAGAAAAAGGTGTGGGCTTGAATTCATGCTCAACGAAAAATAAATGTAAAAATCTTCTGTTTTTCACTTTGCATCACTCCCCCACTCGCTCGCTGGCTCGCTTGCTCACTCACTCACTCACTCTCACTCACTCTCGATCGGTCGCTCACTCACTCACTCGCTCACTCACTCACTCACTCACTCACTCACTCACTCACTCACTCACTCACTCACTCACTCACTCACTCACTCACTCACTCACTCACTCACTCACTCACTCACTCACTCACTCACTCACTCACTCACTCACTCACTCACTCACTCACTCACTCACTCACTCACTCACTCACTCACTCACTCACTCACTCACTCACTCACTCACTCACTCACTCACTCACTCACTCACTCACTCACTCACTCACACACACACACACACACTCACTCTCCCGCACTCTCGGTCGATCGGTCGATCGGTTGATCGCTCGCTCGCTCGCTCGCTCGCTCGCTCGCTCGCTCGCTCACTCACAATTATTGTGGATCGCGTTTTAGGCGCACATTTCCAAGTGGGTGATTATGTCATTATGCCGTTTAAGTGCTGATATATATATATGTTGACAATCCTGAAACGCAGAAATATTAGATTTAATTTAAAATAAAATAATGTACAGGAATGTAATTGAAAATAGACTAAACTATACTATTTCTACTATGTATAATAATGCTTACTTATTTTATCCCCCTGCTTGGTTTGGGAAACATGCATCATGTATATCACACTTTAACACCTTAACTTACTCAAGTGCAATTACAATGTATATTTTCTACGTAGATATTTAATATATGGAGATCAGTAGACGTGTAATAGGAACTATGTATAATTTTACCTCCTGTTCATATATTATTATCATAACTCTCGGCATTATCATGATCACCATAATATCGCCCTAACAAGCTAATATTGTATAGGGGCTACATATATTTTAAATCATTACGTATTTTTGTTATATTTTACAATGTATTAAAGAATGTATTACCTAGTTTATCTTAACGACGCATCAGACAGTCTGCATAGACTTCCGAAATCCAATTTCTTTTAGCACTGAAATGAAAATGAAATGAATCGGGCTTTAGGCCACCTTTGTGCACATATAGGCTAAACTGGGCCAGGAGAACCTCCTGAGGATGGTGAGATGAATGAGATGACACTGTCCTCCAGACACAGGATTCGAAATTCGAGCCCTGTCGGTCTGAGGCCGAGCACGCTACCTCTCGGTCACGAAGGCTCCCCACAATACTGACTTTCCGACGTGGATGGGGAAGAAACATTTTTGTTTCTTTGAAACCGCCGAGACCGGGAACCGAACCCCGAACTCTGGCGTGAAAGGCAGCGGTGCTAACCACTACCCTAGGGCGCCCCCGCCCCTTTTAGCACTGGTCACTGCTAGCGACTGAAGCGATGTCGTCAATGTACATAGGCGAGTTGAATGATTTTTATCGTGTGGAAACATAGCATGTAGGGAAGTGAGGAAAGCTGCTTCTTAGAACGACAGTCGGGATATCAGAGAGTCCTGAGGGAAAAGTAAAGTAAGGATGTCTGTTAAAGGGCAAACGGTGATGTCCCCACAGTCCAGTGAATGCCATGTGGACCCACTAGATTATTCATACATCACCTATGCCTTTAGATGAGAGAGTGTAGTTTGCCAATCAGCACTAGGGAAACAGCCAATATTCTGAGCATGGAGATAGTGAATATACGGTATATATTCACTATCTTCATGATAAATTATATATAAATCTGGAAAATTTCATGACACCGTCTCAGCAAGTTGTTGGCATGGCTGTCACAAGAAAAATTGACACACATCTAATATATTAGTGAGTTCTGGGGATCCAGCAGTCAAGCAAAAACCTTATGCTTCTCATCATTTCAAGTAGAATATTTTTCTCTATCCCCCATCATGTTGATGGTATCATAATTGTCGGATATGCAATTTTGTGGCTCACACATTGACTCACTAAGGGTAATGTTCTGGGTTTTGTTAATGCCACCAGTTATGTACATATTACCTTGTAGTCTGGAGGCAGATATTTAAACAATAGCTTAATTTTAGATTGACTCACCCCGTGAGAGAGTAAAAACAACCACCATGCTAATATCAATAAATATATTACGGCCCTACCTAGTTTAACAAATATGATCGAGGCGCTGTTCACCTTCCTAGACCATGCGTAAGGTCACCAGAGGTCATCATTTATTTGTGAGCTAGACTTGTGTTTTACCACCTAGATAATATGTGTGATTTCTCGTTTCTGGGTGACATTGTGTCGAAAAATGTGTTTATTCTGTCTTTTAGCTAATTGTACTTGACCAATATTTAGAATAGGTTAAGCTATATATCCCCACCAGCTATTCTGGAACTTGTGAGGTCTGGTTGCAAATCATTCTCGTCCGCAAAATTGCCTTGAACTACTTTCTGTAACTGCCATAGTCATGGCTTATTATATGTGAGAATCCATGCAAGGGCTGTTCAATTGATGTACAGCAGCTTTATCAAGCAGCAACAACAAGATAACGTCTGCTAAGCCTTCAGACCGTCAATTGATATCTATCTCATCAATAATTTTGTTTTGTTTTTCTGTAATGAATATTAGCCTACAAGGCTGGTTTGATTTTAATTTTATTACTCGATTACAAAACCCACTTACCTAAAAATGAAATGAATGACGTTTTAAGTCACCTTTGTTCACATGGAGGCTAAACTGGGCCAGGAGAACCTCCTCAGGATGGTGAGATGAATGAGATGACACTGCCCTCCACTCACATAATTCGAAATTCGAGCCCTTGTGGTCTGAGGCCGAGCACGTTACCTCTCGGTCACGGAGGCTCCCCACAATATAAAATGTTTACGAGTGAGCGAGGACGAAACATTTTGTTTCTTTGAAACTTGAATGCCAGAGCGAGGTTCGAACCCTCAATCTTCGATTTTCCAACCACTGCACCAGGGTCCCACCAACCCACCCACCATTTTTAGTTTTCTAAATGTTCGTGAAAGTATGATTTTCAGTAATGGCGGCACTAATTAACATTTTTTGTAAAATGCCCAAAGGTGCCAAAAGGGCATCATCAAATTTCTCAATCACGGGTATAACAAATTTCGAAAAATAAAACGTTGTATGCTTATGGACCCCAATGCAAGCTCACATCGTGTTTTCCCAGACTACGTGGCCACCTGGTGAATATGTTGGCGATTTGTGGTATTCTGGCCTACATTATTGTGGTGGTTAGACCGCAGGATTATTTAATTTCACATTAATTCTTTTTTCATAATATTTTTTTCATAATATAATATTTTACCATAATATAGGCTGGTTCACATGTATTAAAGAAAACATGTCTCCAGTGATGTCTCCAGTAGTGTCTCCAGTAGTGTCTCCAGTGATGTATATCCAGTGATGACTCCAGTAGTTTACAGTGATGTCTCCAGTGATGTCTCCAGTTGTGTCTCCAGTGATGTCTCCAGTAGTGTCTCCAGTGGTGTCTCCAGTGATGTCTCCAGTAGTGTCTCCAGTAGTGTCTCCAGTAGTGTCTCCAGTAGTGTCTCCAGTGATGTATATCCAGTGATGACTCCAGTAGTTTCCAGTGGTGTCTCCAGTGATGTCTCCAGTGATGTCCCCAGTAGTGTCTCCAGTAGTGTCTCCAGTGGTGTCTCCATTGGTGTCTCCAGTGATGTCTCCAGTTGTGTCTCCAGTGATGTCTCCAGTAGTGTCTCCAGTGGTGTCTCCAGTGATGTCTCCAGTAGTGTCTCCAGTAGTATCTCCAGTAGTGTATCCAGTGATGTCTCCAGTGATGTCTCCAATGATGTCTCCAGTGATGTCTCCAGTAGTGTCTCCAGTAGTGTTTCCAGTAGTGTCTCCAGTGATGTCTCCAGTGATGTCTCCAGTAGTGTCTCCAGTAGTGTTTCCAGTGGTGTCTCCAGTGATGTCTCCAGTGATGTCCCCAGTAGTGTCTCCAGTAGTGTCTCCAGTGATGTCTCCAGTGATGTCCCCAGTAGTGTCTCCAGTAGTGTCTCCAGTGATGTCTCCAGTGATGTCTCCAGTGATGTCTCCAGTGGTGTCTCCAGTGATGTCTCCGGTAGTATCTCCAGTGTTGTCTCCAGTGATGTCTCCGGTGATGTCTCCAGTGATGTCTCCAGTGATGTCTCCAGTGATGTCTCCAGTGATGTCTCCAGTGGTGTCTCCAGTAGTATCTCCACTAGTGTATCCAGTGGTGTCTCCAGTGGTGTCTCCAGTGATGTCTCCGGTGATGTCTCCAGTGATGTCTCCAGTGATGTCTCCAGTGATGTCTCCAGTGATGTCTCCAGTAGTGTCTCCAGTAGTGTCTCCAGTGGTGTCTCCAGTGATGTCTCCGGTAGTATCTCCAGTGTTGTCTCCAGTGATGTCTCCAGTGATGTCTCCAGTGATGCGGCCAGTGATGTCCCCAGTGATGTCTCCAGTAGTGTCTCCAGTAGTGTATCCAGGGATGTCTCCAGTGATGTCTCCATTGGTGTCTCCAGTGATGTCTCCAGTGATCACTCCAGTGGAGTCTCCAGTGATGTCTCCATTGGTGTCTCCAGTGATGTCTCCAGTGATCACTCCAGTGATGTCTCCAGTGATGTCTCCAGTAGTGTCTCCAGTAGTGTCTCCAGTAGTGTCTCCAGTGGAGTCTCCAGTGATGTCTCCATTGGTGTCTCCAGTGATGTCTCCAGTGATCACTCCAGTGATGTCTCCAGTGATGTCTCCAGTGATGTTTCCAGTGATGTCTCCAGTGATGTTTCCAGTGATGTCTCCAGTAGTGTCTCCAGTGGTGTCTCCAGTGATGTCTCAAGCAGTGTTTCATCTAGCTCTTTCAAACATGGCGAAGCGCCATGTTGCCTTTTGGGAACGCCATGTTGCTCTTCATGAGCGCCAGGTTGCCCTTCTTGGGTGTCATGTTGCCCTTCATTTGCGCCATGTTGCCCTTCTAATATTCAGGCAGTGAAACGCCTCTTTTAAGTGTTTTTATGTCATATTCAACACACCCAGGCCATTGTGACTGTGAAAAAACATGAAAAACACCCAGTGAGTCACTGATGTCGCGCTTTCACACCTATGACGCAATACCTGATAACGGCCTGTGTATATAGTGGTAATAACTGGCGATGTTTACATACTTAACTGATTCTGTTTATACCCTTAATTGGGAATGGTGGGTGTTGGAAACGCCTAACTGGGTGCCCGGCGTGCATGAAAAGGTGCCCCTAATGATAGGTGGCGCCATGCCCCTTTTGAATCCTAGATGAAACACTGTCCAGTGATGTCTCCAGTGATGTCTCCAGTGATGTCTCCAGTGGTGTCTCCAGTGGTGTCTTTAGTGGTGTCTCCAATTGTGTCTCCAGTGGTGTCTCCAGTGATGTCTTCAGTGATGTCTCCAATGGTGTCTCCAGTGGTGTCTCCAGTGATGTCTCCAGTGATGTCTCCAGTGGTGTCCCCAGTGGTGTCTCCAGGGTTGGCTCCAATGGTGTCTCCAGTAGTGTCTCCAGTAGTGTCTCCAATGGTGTCTCCAGTGGTGTCTCCAGTGGTGTCTCCAGTGGTGTCTCCAGTGGTGTCTCCAGTGTTGGCTCCAATGGTGTCTCCAGTAGTGTCTCCAGTAGTGTCTCCAATGGTGTCTCCAGTGATGTCTGCAGTGATGTCTCCAGTGATGTCTCCAGTGATGTCCCCAGTGGTGTCTCCAGTGTTGGCTCCAATGGTGTCTCCAGTAGTGTCTCCAGTAGTGTCTCCAATGGTGTCTCCAGTGGTGTCTCCAGTGGTGTCTCCAGTGGTGTCTCCAGTGGTGTCTCCAGTGGTGTCTCCAGTGATGTCTCCAGTGGTGTCTCCAGTAGTGTCTCCAATGGTGTATCCAGTGGTGTCTCCAGTGGTGTCTCCAGTGGTGTATCCAGTGATGTCTCCAGTGCTGTCAGAGTTGCCTTCTGAGAGTGGTGGTGGGAGATCTCGCCCTCCAGTTGGCACTCCTCTGAGTGGGCGCAGCTACACCGCCATAGACTATGTGAGCATCCATGTCACTTAACATGTTGAAGTCAGATTAGCAGCGCATCTGGTAAAACTCTTACGTGCAGCTCAGGTAAATGACAATGTAATGACAAGCTGTAGGATTACGTAAGAAAAAGGTGTAAGATAACATTAAGATCAGTCAAGTATGTTACATGTACCGTAACATTTTTCTTTAAGCACAAAGTGTGCAAGATACTGTGGGGGTGATAAAAGAGATTACACACTGTATGTAACAGCATTAATATAATAGCCGGCAATGTGAAAACCTCATATTACCCCCAGTATCTGTAGTAAGCAGTGTACTGTGAATAACATATTTGCACATTTTGATATTCATAGTTGATGACCACGACCATAATCATGCTAACGATGTACTCTCCGACCACCACTAGAGCTGGGCCGATCGGATAATATAACAATAATTATGTTTTAATGCATGCATGTTTTTCTATTTGTATGCCTCAGTTCGCCTGCGGCCGGAGGCATTATGTTGTCGGGTTGTACGTCCGTCCATCTGTCCGTTCGTCCGTCCGGCTGTCTGTCTGTCCGTCTGTTTGTCTGTCCGGATTACATTTTTTTCGAATGGGAGGGTAAGGCCAGAAGGAGAGTGATCAAGGTCAATCAATAAAATTCAGACAGGGTGGGTAGGCCTACATGGGGGGGGGGGGGTGGGGGGGTAACAAATTTTTTTCCTTTAGCGCAGTAGCCTCTCTGGATTACATTTCTTTACAGGCGAGGGTCAGGCCGGGGGTGGGAGGGGGTGCTGTCAAGGCCAATTTGATTATTTTTTTTGCCAGGAGGGCATTCGGGGGGTGGGGTCAAAATAAATTGAAACAAAAGTAGGGGTGTCAAGGCAAATTATTTGTATTTTCTATAATTGCATCCCATTGTTTTTAGGTGGGTGGGGGGGGGGTGGTCACAACAAATTTGAGCAAATAAGCAGGGAGGGGGGGGGGGGGGTAAATTCATTATTTTTTCACGTAATTGTTGAACGGCCTCTAAGACAGTTATGGTGATTTCAAATTGTAAAAAAAAAATTTGGCCCCCAATTGAGGTTTTCATAAAAAAAAAATTCAGCGCTTTGAGGGTTTAGAGTTGAAGGATCAGTGTGAGCTCACAGTGAGCGGAACATAAGGCACAGAAGGGGTGAGTGTAAATTTAACTCAAACGTGAGTACGGTACATTATTCTGACAATATTTGCCAAAAAAAGCGCTTCAAACGTTAATTTCAAAATAAAACATAAACTCTTAGCAATCAGGCTAATCAACAATGGAAACGACGTTAACAAACTTTTTTTTTAAATATTTTTATTTACAAGCCACATATCAAAACATCATACATGTATACAATTATTCGTGATTATAAATTATATAAATAATAACTGGTGATCAAAAAAAATAATAAACTTTACATAATATATACTGAATAATGAAACATAATTATAAAAAATGTGGTAGTGAGATTGGCCGCAGCTGCTTTCCTTTAAAACATGTTTAACCCAACAGCGGATTGATGTATCGTGTTTGCTGGCATAGGATAGTCCTGTGATCACAATAATGTTGTTGTTTTTTTCTATGTTATAGTGGCCTATATGTAGGGCTATATAATTATTATAATAAAACCAATTGTTTATTTTGTTAGTGTTTTATTATCCCACACTGATTATCACGGAGGGTACCGATCATGCATAGGCCTACAATGGCATAGGTTGGTCCTATAATCACCACAACGTATTTTTCGGATGATATTGGCTATATTATATATACTGTCATTGAAATTACCATTACATTAGGCTACAAATGTAAAAATTTGGGACAGTAGGCCTATAGCAGAAGTTATGAATGTGGAAACTGTTAGGCCTATATTTAGATAAATAAGTTGTAATGTCCCCGTGTGTAAAAATGCCACAGGAGATCCGCACTGGGTGATTACTTCAGCAAAAATAACTTTGACGCATCACGCAGCATATTTTTGACGTACTATGTGGAGTCGAGCAATACGCATCACGCTTCACGCATCACGCGTATGTGGAGTCGTAGCTTAAGGCGACATCGCAGCTGTCATATAAGAATACTGTTCTGCGAAGCCAAAAGGCATTATCTGCTTACTTGTAAGGTGAGCAGATGCTGCCTTTTGTCTTTGCAAGGATACAAAGGATACAAGGATACAAAACTTTTATTAGCCCTGGCCTATTGAAGGCATGGGGCGGGGGCCCTAGGGTAGTGGTTAGCACCGCTGCCTTTCACGCCAGAGTTCGGGGCTCGGTTCCCAGTCTCGGCGGTTTGAAAGAGACAAAAATGTTTCTTCCCCATCCACGTGTGAAAGTCAGTATTGTGGGGAGCCTCCGTGACCGAGGTAGCGTGCTTGGCCTCAGACCGCCAGGGCTCGAATTTCGAATCCTGTGTCTGGAGGACAGTGTCATCTCAATCATCTCACCATCCTCAGGAGGTTCTCCTGGCCCAGTTTAGCCTATATGTGCACAAAAGTGGCCTAAAGCCCGATTCATTTCATTTTTATTGAAGGCATGGGGCAGTATAAACAATGTGTTTGACTATAACATGGATGCAAAGTTATTATGGGAGACGTTAGATCATGTGACATGTATCGGTCACATGGTGGCGGTTAAGTCGTACAAAACAAAAGTGTAAACACTAGGCATTTCTTTAAAATATTGTCACAGAAAAAGCCTACCAAATTAAATCAGCCTTAGGAATAAAAAATATTTGTTTTAGTGTCCAGACTTAAAGTCTTAAGCCAATCTAGGTGGACAAAATGTCTTGCTAGCTTGATAAATAAGACACCAGAAAAAGGTGTCCGACCCTTTCTTTAGTCTTACTCAGGCCACACATTCGGCTTTATACTATTTCAGCCCACGTGTGTTCGTCTCCAACAGAGCCCGTCTGAATCTGTCCAAAATTTGAAAGGCTTTTTATTCGACAATGGGACTTGCCATTGGCATCTTTTTGACGAGTGTGGCCTACTGATACATGTAGGCCTAATAAGGTTATCCTCAGCTATTTTGATTTAATTTATTTATTTTACTGAAATACTGTAATATTGTTCTATTGTTTTTGAAAACAATATGTTAGGCCTTCAATTTGTCTGAAATTTTCATGACTTTCAATATTGAGTTGTAGTTTTTTACTTTTATAGTCTAGATCTAAACTAATTTATCCGGTAAAATTAAAGAATTATATTAAATACACGACAAGAACTACATAAAAAATTGGGCTTTGCTATTCTACCTGCAGTTTTGAGCGAAACTATAAGCTGTTATATGTAATAGACCGACTAGCCTACATGGTGGTGGTTTTTGGCGATAACCATGGTCGCGATCAACCAGACCTGTTAACGCCTACCATCACCATTTGATCTCTCTGCGTCGCCCTTCAACGCTTCTTGGTCGCCCTTTAACGCCTGTTCATCACCCTTTGATGCATACCCATCACATTTTATTGCACCCTTTCACTTTTTAACGATGGCACTTTAATGCCTCTGCATCGCATTTAATGCATCTTTGTTGCCCTTTAAGTTTAACGTCGCTTCTCCATTGCCCATTAACACATTTTAACGCCTCTTCATTGATTTTTAGCGAATTCTCGATCACATTATATTTTCCTTTGGCATTGAAATAAAAAATAGCCCTAAAAATCAATTCCCCATGTCAAGTTGGTTCAAAATAGTATCGGTATTTGTAATTTGGGTCTATTAAATAAAATGTTATTTAGGCCACATGTTCATGATATTGGCAGATTTTTGGAGGCCATCTTGGCGGCTATCTTGGGTTTAATATAATATTTGTAACTTTATATTTTTCCCTTTTGACATTTTCCATCCATTATTTTTTTTATTGAATAAGTAAATAAAATAAAATGTTTCTCTTGTCATGCTTATATGTATTTAATACTTTATCACCTACCAGTTAGACCTAGGCCTATAGATAAAAATATATGTATTTTCCATATTCTGAAAATGGCTAATAATTCGTAAATTAATGTAGCAGTCATCTTGGATTGGGTATTCTCATTCAAATCACTTGACAAACATGGCTTTTTGATAAGCCTACACAGGTGACAGGTATAAAGAGTGGATGAGGGAGTGGGGGGGGGGGTACTGATAGCTTGGACTATTTGTTCGGCGCGATGGGAGGTATGATTCTGAATGGTTAGGGGCTATGATTACTTTTTAAAGCAAATAATGAATCTGTCCAAAATGAGGTCATATTTATTGTTTGTTTGACCATTGAACAGATAGTTGTCTGTAGTACTTTCTGGTCACACCACTATATGTTGGGCATCAATATGCTTTTATTCTGTCGAAAATTATATCAATGTATGCTTTGACCTTGCCCAAATAGCGACCATCTTGGGCTTTTAGCAATACTGCATTATCTTAAATACTTCCTCGTCACACTACTATATATGTGAGGCAAATACCTTATCGTAGACACTAAACTCATGAATCTGCTACTATTTTGTCAAAAATGATATAAATTTATTGTTCGACATTGAAAAAATGGTGGCCATGTTGGATTTTGTGCACAACACAATATCTAATGTGCTTGTTTGCCACCATGTCGGGAATACACCGGTAGATACCAAATCATGAATCTGCTTCTATTCTCAAGAAAATTATATCAATTTATTGTTCGACCTTGAACAATTGGCGGCCATCTTAGATTTTATCAACAATGCGAAGTTCGAAAGTACTTTCTGGTCATACCACTATATGTCTGACATCCCAGAAAACCCATCTGCTTCTATTCTGAAGAAAAATATATCAATTTATTGTTTGACCTTGAACATATGACGGCCATCTTGGATTTCACCCACAATAATATGTCCTAAAGTACTTTCTGGCCATACCACTATGTCGAGCGTCTCAGAAAGTCCCATGGTAGACACCAAAAATCACCAATCAGCTTCTATTCTGAAGAAAATTCTTTCAGATTATGTTGGACCTTGAACATATGACGACCATCTTGGATTTTATCCACAATGTAATATTCTAAAGTACTTTAATTCTGGCCGCAGCACTATGTCGAGCGTCTAGAAGTCACGAATCTACTTCTATTCTGTAGAAAATGATATCAATTTATGAAATTATGGTTTAAACTTGCACTAATGGCGGCCATCTTGGATTTTGCTGCTATTTTTCAAATTTCGAATATCCAGCACATATGCCTGAAAAAACATTATTTGAAGAATATCGGTGCCAAATATCATCTCTCTATGTCAATTTTAAAGATATTTGAGTCACAAAGCCAAGTATGCATGTGTATGTAGGCCTATATTGTATTGAAATTTACACCCAAAACACGTTGACAGGGGCAATCTTGGATTTATGCAAAATAAAAAAATCCCCAAGGGTTTGTCTCCGGCAACTGGTCTAAATTAGAGCCCTACACATCCAAGTGACTACAAAGCCATCAAAAAACAATAGGGGCCTACACTTCTTTACAACAACATGGCAAACTACATAGGCCTAACTGATACCAGAAAACCATATTGTGTATTATGTATTTCTGCTGATACTGTGATAGGGTTACAGGTCGTTGATCCTACGGGCCATTGGTCCTCCGGGCCATTGGTCCTACGGGTCATCGATCCTGCGGGCTTTAGTCCTACGGCATGGAATAGTTTGTCTGGTCATGGATGGGTTGATCTAATGCTGTTTTAATGTTGTTTTGCCGTCTGCGACGCATGTCCAACAATAAAACAATGCTGGCTCAGCATATTTGTGCTCACTACTTAGTGTTATATTATCGCCATGTTGGAAACAAAAGGTCATATCCCAGCAGACCGGAGACGTTGAATCAATGTTGGGTTGATGTTTTGACAATTGACAAGCATTATGTTCTTTCACCTATCCCCACCCTTGAAAAACAACCCCCAGTAGCCAGAATGTATAATGATCTAGTCAATTATTCATTATATCATCGTTATGCACAAATTATTGAAACTTAAAATCTGTAGTCTTAATTGTGCTCCATGATCAGGATTATTTAATAGTTATTTCAATCCAAAACTCAAGGTCAAAGTGTAGAAACACTCAGAAAAAAATAATATTTGCAAATTGAACAATTCCTGACATATTTACTGGACGATCATCTAAAAGCGTTAAAATTAATCTTTTATACGTCATATATTTTATTCCATCACTAATAACACATAAATAGAATCAGATTATATTTTCCTTGCGAAAAGACAATAAGCCATTGTGTTTATTCTATTAAACATGGCCACAATCTAAGGCATCATCCCATAAGCCAATGAGTGTATTTAAATAACAAAGGAAAGTTGATCCAACATTGTCTCGAAATACTCGTGTTCATTGGAATGAACTGTTTTGGCAAACACCAGATTAAATCTATTGTTTCCAACATGCTGATCAATCACAACGTCTACTATACACACATAATTGATTTATTATCATACGTTAGAAGTACGTCTACATTACTCATGCACAACACTGACGCTATACAACGCTATGTCCTACGTTGGATCACGTTACTACACGTTATACACACGTTAGGCACTGTCAAGGGTTAGTTGAAACGTACGCCAATGTAGACTTAAGCCGACGTGTTAGGCATTTTTTTTACACGTTGGTATTCACAGATGCCACATACGCTGTAGTGTGACAGCCCCATACCATACAGCGACGTGTAATGGCTATTAGGACACATAAGTTTTCCCTCAGTGGTTGTCATATTATTTTTTGTAAAAAATTATTTGTCTTGAGAAGTTACATTGACGTGATATCATCGTTGTGATAAATTAGAATACCCAGTATCATAAGGGGTTGACCTAATGCTGTTTTAATGCCGATCTGCCGTCTGCGACGCCTGTCCAACATCAAAACAACGCTGCCTCAGCATATATTGTGCTTGCTAATTAGTGTTATCCATATTCAAAGCCGTAGGAGCGGTACCGGCCATGGCCGGACCAATCGCCCTCCAAACTTTTGCACCCCAAATTTATGGCCTTCACAAGGCTCACTTACCTGCTTACTCAATCTATGCATGTTCGACTCGTATCTACACATTTACTGCTCAGCCAACATAAGGTGTTGACCCAGCGTCAGAGATGCTGACCCAACATCGAAACAGCGCTGGGCCAATGACCCGATTGTTAGCTGGGTGTATGACGTACTAGCAGATCACGGTGATGAGCGGGCAGCAGAGAGGATTCCCCACACATTTTTTACAACTCAGCAGCAGCTTTTTGCCGCAGATCCATACACTCAAATGCCTAAATGCTGTTGTCCATTATCCTATGCTGATATCACCATCATACTATGTAGGTCACACGTGTTCCACATATTAGCCTGGATACAAGCATAGGCCCTATAGACACCTTGCAGATATAATATATATTTTCACCAACATCACAACAGTTATCAGATAGTATAGCTCCGAAAATTACATAATACGCCTGACTGCTGTCTCTCAAAATGGCCTATATAGATACCACCAAAAACAAAGAATTTAAAAAAAATCCCCAAACCCCCCTAGCTTTAACGCCCCTTCGGTGCGTTGCTGTGGGTGGTGTACATAATAATTGGAAAATGGCCGGACCACTTTGAAGTTGCTTCCTATGGCCTTGGTATCGAAAAGCTGTCTAGCTTCTGAATGGTTGTAGTCTAGGCCTAGGTGTAGGGGCCTACTTATGCCACTTATGGTCTGATTATTATAAATTATATATCTCCCATCAACCTTGTTCAAGGAAGTAATTTAGGCATAGGAACAAGTGCTACCAGCTTTCAAATGTGGCCAATGCAACATGGAGGACAATGTCTTCGAGATAGAATTACAAAAGAGTCAATTACTTGGCTTTGGTTTTTCAATTATAGGTGGTGCAGGTTCAGATTTACCTCCAGTAATATTTGATATTGTTGCAAAATCTCCGGCAGATATTTGTGGAAAGGTAAAAGAATCCTCGTATAACTTTGTGTTGTGAGTGCGGCTGAAAAAATGGACCGTCTCACTCGTCTCAGTCACCGTCTCACGTCGTCACGACTCCTTCACACTCACAGACTCGGTCGTGGCGAAATATGGAGAATGACAAGAATATATATAGTCAGATTTACAATAAATTTATCAACCAGGATTAGGCCTATTGAATTTTGCGGATTTCTCAGTCAATTCTCAACCAATTTTCATGAAATTTTACACACACTATAGTATAATTTTCCATTCATCGACATCATTCATGTCGTGACCACCCTGCAAGTTTCGCGAAGTTTTGATAAGTATTGTAGAAGGTAGACCATTTGACATGTAATAAAATTCTGAGTCGAAGCTAATGGGTTTTAAGAGGGCAATTTTTGTATTTATTTACTAGTCTAGTCTAGACCTACATGTCAAATGGTCTAACTTCTAAAATATTTATCAAAGCTTCGCGAAACTTTCAGATTAACGTTACCTAGTCACAACATGAATGGAAAACAGTGTGTGTAAAATTTCATGACAATTGGTTGAGAATTGACTGAGATTTCGTCGAAAATCATTCATCACGGTTAATGTGAATCCGACTAGACTAGGCCTATAGGCCTACTATGGATATAATTACCAGAGTGGCTAATTCAGTAATTGTACGGGAAAGTTATAATGGGAGTCAATGGGAGCCCGTCATTTCGTAAACAAGGCTGCCCATAGAGTTACATTATAAAGAATCACGTACGATTAGTCACTGCCTCTAATTAAATGTGAATTATAATCTAATAATACAAGTTGGATGGTGTGCTCCACTTTTTAGGACAGTCTATTTAATTTATTAAAAGTGTAACTTAGTCTTAGAGTTAGACTATTAAAATTAGACTATTTTCATTTTTTGCATTTTCTTACTAAAATTACAAAAATGCACATGTGTAAAAAATTATCAGTTCAAGGGGCCACTGCATGCCTTTTCCACTTACCTCTTCAAGCATTTGTTGCAGCTATCATGAAATTAAAGGCGAAAGCTGGCATCATTTTTCATAATTGCGAGATATCTAATGATGGGAACCCCCGGAAAAGGTGATAAAAGTGCCATTCAAAACAAATAACTCTTAAATTCTACAATGGTGGCTTCATTTCTACCAGTAATAGTGAGCAAAAAGAACAAACAAACAAAGAAAAAAAGGTCTTTTATTGCAATGTATCACAAATTCACAAAAATCCTGAAAAAAACAAAAAACCCCACCAAAATGACTTCTTCGAACGTACCTAACACAGTGTTCCGTGACACGTTGTTGTGAAGGGTAGTCTTGCTAACTACGGATTGCGTGCTAACCCGGAACACTGTGTAGGGGAGTAATTGCTAACTACGTGCATACAGAGCCTCAGAATACAGAGCCTCAAGGCTGTGTCAACATCGAAAACGCCGGCCTCATCTGTTTGCCATTAAATATTTCAATGAGAATATATCCATAACATTTGTTTTTTAATTTTTATTCTGCAATGTATTATTGATCAATCTAGGTTTTCGTGGTCAGTTAGAGTGTAATGTGTGTGACACAATAACAAAGACATATCGTGCACAGTTTCAGCCTTGATGTGTCACAGCTATTTTTCACACCTGATGTCGGCACCTGGATTAAGTAGGCTGCACGTTGAGTTACAAGTCAGAATGACGAGAGAATGTCAGTTTTGCTTACAACAAAAGTACTAACTGTTCAGTGATCGTTGAGATTGATCAGCGCTCCAACCTTAGACCTAAATAACCACAACCCGTCCCGTGAGGTCACTGCCACACTCACGTGACACATGCTGATGTGGTTCAGTTCATTTTAACCGCTGGTGCTGCATTGTCGGCAAAACCGTGTTGAAATACCGTTCTGAAAAAATGCTTCAAATAAAGTGGTTGTCCGTACGGGCAACTGAATGATCATTACTCCTTGTCCGAGGCATAATCTGGTGGTCTCGGACAAACGGAACAGCGTTATTTCACACGCTGATGATAACCCATGACAAATTTCACACTAATAAAATTCAAAATGGCTGCAAGTCAGCCATTTTTAATTGTTTTCTCTAATTATCTCAGAAATCTTGCATGATAGCTGATCTATCATCTTCTGCTTCCTCATACTTCACATAGCCATCACATACCACTGCGGCATTTGTGGTGACATTTTGATTCCCATATAATCAACCCTTTAATCAGCGTTAGAAATAAGGACTGAAAGTAAGGTTGTCTGGCGGACAACCCTAAGGCTGAAACAGGTTGTCCGCAATTTTTTTAGGTTTAATGGATATAAAACGAGTCGTATATTCCAGCAAACACAAGCTATTGACTCATTGAACCAATGCTAGACTGGTTCAGTTTCATACATGTCCAATCTAGCTCCCACAGACAATGAGACATGACAGAAGTAAAAACTGGCATGTCTGGGAGCCAACCTGGAGCTACGTTCGATCATGCAGAGCCATAGGCCCCTGGCCCTACAGCCTACGGCTACATCGCCTACTCAACTCACAACTTCTAGTGCTATATTGGGACTGAGAGCATGCCTACATGTCTGATCTTTAATCATGTTGCTAGTCTTGATAATTTGTACCATATTAGGCTATCCCTAATAAACACACCCCCCTCCCTAGTAAAGTCGCTCCCTCCCCGTTTTTCAGGTAGGCTACCCTGTATACTGGCTTGAAAAAAATCAATAAGATCTTGTACCCAATAAACGAACCGGTTCGTTTTCTAAAAGGGCTGCCGATTTTTCATACAGGCTCGTTTGTTGTGGCCAGGTTCGTTTAATAGAAAATTAGTCTTAGCCATGTTTTCCATTACAAACACTACTTCCCCTGAACAAACTGAGAGAGATCAGATGCGAATGAATATAATGGCACAACACACGCCGTCGCACGGGTTCTGCACGCGCCACCAACAGAGGCCAAAACGATGCGGGTCTAATGTCGTTCACCATTGCCAACGGTGGCCCAGCATTAGAACAACACTGCACCGATGTCTTGCGCCGACCAGAGCTACGTGTATACTTTGCCTCAGAGGATACAGTGAAGATACACGTCTGTGCTCATGTGTGGTTGTCAATGCTGGGTCAACATCGAATCGCCGGCCTCGCCTGTTTGTCATTGAATATTTCAATAAGAATATATCCATACCATTTGTTTGATTCTTATATGGCAATTGATCAATCCAGGTGTTTCGCGTTTAGTTAGAGTGTAATGTGTGTGATACATTAACAGAGCTATAGCATGCAGAGTGTCAGCCTTAATGTATCACAGCTATTTTTCACACCTGATGTCGGCACCTGGATAAGTAGGCTGCACGTTGAGTTGTGTCAGAATGACAACAGCGTGTCAGTTTTACTTACAACAAAAGTATTTACTGTTCATTGCATTGGCTCAGTGATCATTGAGATTAACAGATTGATCAGCGTTCCAGCCTCAAATAACCACAACCCGTGAGGTTACTGCCGCACTCACGTGACACATGCTGGTGGCATTCAGTACATTTTTGTAGCTGGGCGTTAGCCCAGGTACATTATTATCAGAATCTGGTCTCCGAATTTGAGACAAAAAGTGACGTCATTTCATTCATAAAACTGATGGATGGGTGAATTCCATTCATAAATCTGACCATTGGCCTTAGTTTTGGGGACCCTATCAATAGATACATATACGCCTAGACCTTCTTATATCAGTTTGATACAAAACAAGACTGTTCGATGTTGACGGTACTCAAGTCTGTCCAAACAGAAATGTTATTGGCTGATTAACAATGGCCCTTGTCCAGCATAATCAATCAGCTATGTTCTGATTGGGCGCAACTTCTGCAAATTACAGGGCCCGGTAACAAGCATCATTCTGAGGAGAATGGTTTGTATCCTGATCAGTGATTAGCCAGCGATGACATCATTTAAAATGTGACACAATAGCTGACATCCATCTCCAAATATGGTATGCCCTATTGGTCTCAAGGATTTCCCCTCCTGGGACATACTGCATGCTGATTGGCCAGCAATGACATCATTTCATGTCTGACCTCAATAGCTGACCTAACATGTGAGGTCAGAATTATCTGTACATACAGCACATCACCCCACTGCAGATGAACTGAGGGAGGGGTGATATTCAGTTACCATTGATATCGTTATCCCGCAAGGTTTCAGGTCAACCCAGCAACCACGATGCATTGACCCATTGCCGATACAATATTGGTCCAATGTCGCAGACGCTGGGCCAACATTAAATCGCATTGGGTCTGCTGAGCACCTGTAATCAATGTTGTGTTGTTCATCTGGTCTCGACACACATTAGCCTATAGTCTACCCAGCGTACACAAGACAGTGAATCAATGTTGGTTTAACGTTGGTCTAGCGTCATAGACTGGGGTATAGGCACTACACAACACAGCTGATCAGCATGATCTTTGAGTCTGATTGTCACCACATAGACATATCCACACATTGTTTCCCAATTTTCCTGTCGTAGGCCTATACTATATAAATACATTGTAAATAAGGTTTAAACCCCAATACAACACAACGTGGCAAAAAGTAGTGTGGGCTCTTCCAGGGCTACAACGTGGCTCACCCCTGTGGGGGATGGTGTTGACCTACTAACGTTACTAATGCACAAAGTCTCAAGGTCTGTCCGGGTAGGCTACTAACTGGCAGACTCAATTCAGCGCAGCATGGTTACCCCTGCATCACATTCCATGGAGTAGGCCGGCCTATCAAGCTGGAAGGGGGAAAGAGTCTGGTTGACATACTAAGCCATCTGAGGGGCGCACCATTTGATATATGCAGGGGGGGGGGGGGGTTAAAAAAAAAAGAAAAAAGAAAGGTTGTTGAGAATGTGGTCAGAAAAAAAGTTTGTTGTCGAAATTGATGAAAAATATGTTGACCAGAAAAAACATCAAATGGTAACGTACATAATAGGAAAGGCATATGACAAAAATATATTTCAGTTCTTCAACGAAAATTGAAAAAAAAGTGTCGGACGTCACAAAAAAAAAATATTGTTTTCTTGAGGAGGTAAAAACAAGTTTGCAATCAACAAAAACTCTAGCCCCCCTCCCTGAAAGGCTGAATTATGTCACTGTGTTTTCTGTCAAAGCAGTGTTACCATGGAAGTTGCAACTAAGACTTGAAATTCAAGTACAATGCAGACTGCTTAATATCTTTTGGTAACAGTAAAGTATACGGGAGACTGGGGCACCTTGGGACTTCGGGCAGATTGAGACAGGCCTGTTTGACAGAAATTATATTGCGATTTGTTCGCCAGCTGGTCAATGGTTACCCTGATGACATCGCAAGGCTCTGACAAACTGACCGCCATGTTTTAGCGGGCCTGGCTCTACGGTGATCACCAGAGCGCGCTAGCTGACTAGGGCCAACACCGTTACCGTCTTATCGGTAGGCGGAGTAACTGTCTTTTTTACACAGGCAGCTGTGGAAAAATGGCAGTCACTGCGGCCGAGCTTCACGCAATGTGAGTAGCTTGGCTTAGCCGGGTAGTCAATGGTACCAAAACTAACCAATTTCCATTTTCCACCCTGTTTAAGCTTTATAGGTCCATTTTTTACATGACAATTACTTTTTTAGGATGATCAATATCTGTGTCTATAGATTCATGTAATACTTGATTTCCCTATGATTTTGGTGGTATCGTACACCTGTGCTATCACTTTATCACTTATGTATAATGGTTTTGCTTCAAATACACCCCACACAAAAACTATGAATAATCTAAATGTGCCCCAAAACTGTCTCAAGGTGCCCCGAGTCTATCTCAGTGAAGGTGCCCCGAAAGTGTTTCAAGGTGCCCCCACCTTTTTCAGGAACATATTGTTACTGCAACATCTAGCATTAGCCATCTGCAGACTTTAGCTACAGGTATATGTAGTATTCAAATCTTGATTTTAGCTAGATCCACGTTGTCTTCAGTTATCTAATATGGTGTCTCAAGTTACCCCAGGTGGCGTCTCAAGGTGTATTCATATTTGTCATAAAAACTTTTATTTCAAAAATTAAATATATGTTTGGGGGGTTGAATTTATCCGTCTCAAGGTGCCCCAGTGTCCCCTACCCATAGGCTATATCTAAATTGTGTTTATGGTTAATATAGTGATATGTATGAATGATATAATCTCATAGTACATGTAGTAGAGTATCCTATATCTGCAAAAATGATGTTCAAGTCATGCCACCCCTTGCCATGCTACTTGATAACCGTGGGGTATAATTTTCTGCTCATTGTTGTATAGCCATTAATTTAAAAATTATATGCATAGTGGACAAATCTAATATTTTGATGTGATGTGGGCCTACCTAGCCTCTACCTAGGCAATGAAGTTATTTATTTATTTATTCAGGCCTAAGACACATACTATGTAACAGTCGACCCGTGCTGGTGTTGACAACATCAGATGCAGTAGGCCTACACTAGAATTGGAGATTTAATTCAGCTCTATGATAAATAGCCAAATTCAAGTTGTTGGCGGTCCGACATGACAAACTTAAAATTGGAACATTTCCAACCTCAGTCAAGGTGAAGCTGTGACAAGAGGATGAGCATCATTTAGCCTAATTATCCATTGATATCAGTCTTGATATAGATAAATAAGCACACAACATTTCTCGTTCATTTACTGTTGTCGCCGTTGCATGGCGTGTGTTGAGATCAACAGTAAAACATCACAATTTTATCAAAATCACATATTTGATACGCATATAAGGGCATGCCGTTATGAGCGAGTATGCCATTCTGAATGACACACCCTTATAAGTGAACAATTTGTAGTATTTCCCTTTGCCCCAGCTACATGAGGCCTTTAGCCCTAGTTACCGCTGTTGCTGGGAAACAAAACATCGCGTTGGCGGCAAAACCGTGTTGATATACCGTTCTGAAAAATGCTTCAAATAAAAAGTGGTTGTCCATACGGTCAACTGAATGATCATTACTCCTTGTCGGAGGCATAATCTGGTTGTCTCGGACAAACAGCGTTATTTCGAACGCTGTTAATCACTAGCGATAATTGACAACTGAAGTTTATGCGCAAACAAAATTGTAATTACTAAATTATTGTGAATAAAAAAATGTAGGATACCAAGTAAAGTTGAGCTATTTTGCAACATGATTTAATCATGTACATACAATAGATGTTTGTCTGGCAATACTGGGGCCAATGATTTTCCGTTTAAAAAAAAATGATTTTCTGTTTCACGTTTTGGTGAATTCTGTTTCATTCCCTTTTCAGCGCGATTTTCACAGATTGTTGACTAAAATACAGTGACTGAGTGTGCCACAAGTAACTCAGATCTGTAATTGAATAACAACACAATTGTTAAAATCATCAACAGAACGAAACACGAAAAAACATGATTTTTTCATTATAACTGCATATATTAGTATCTTACCAATGCCAAGCAAAAATAAAGAAATCACTAGTATAATAATCGCCGATGGTAAAAGTGCTGACTCATCCAGCCCCTCATCTACGCACACGCGGCGGTCATGGCGGTTTTGATTGTACTCTCATTTCCCAGTTACCTTAGCCAACGTTGGCCCAACATTAAGTCATACCACGCATGCTGTGATTCGGGAGTCCTCGGCCGATTCGGCTCATTTACATAATGTTTGCGCATCCGTCGTGTACCGGAACCGATCCCGTACTAGAATGTCTAAAATAAAAATGACTAAATATAGTCAAGCTCAATGACGTCATTGCAATGGATTTCCGAAACGGAAAAATGCCGCGATCACATGTAGACACGGCATATGCCGCAATCAGCACTGTCAAAGTCGCGGCAAATGCCGGCATCAACAGGATAAGGGTTATAGTCAATGAAAAACAGAGTGAAATTAGTGGATTTGGACTCATAAAATGACGTTTCCTTTTGAACTTTGAAATATGCAATTCCGTCTCACAGGGTATATTCCGCGAATTCCGTACGTTTCACGCGATCGCGGAAAATCATTGGCCCTACAATACTAATTTTAGGGAGCTGAACAAATTATTCTTTTGTTGCCATAGACAAATATTACAAAAACATTCTTCTTTCATTCTTCACTACATAGGCCTATTTTAAAAGGTTCTGTGGTATAATTACTGGCCTATCTTAAGGTTTTTAAATGCTCTCCTCAAACTACCATATTATCAAATGATTAGTTTTTTTTCCGCTACACATGGCTGCAACATTCTAAAAACGGTAAAGTTATCAATATAAAGCTCAATAAACCAGTGAAAGATGGACCTTATATTTTGGTACCCTGATGACATTGCATGGCTCTGACACACTGACCACCATGTTTTAGCGGGACTCGCTCTACTGCGATCACCAGAGCGCGCTAGCTGACTAGGTCGAACACCGTACCATCTTATCGGTAGGCGGAGTCACTGTCTTTTTTACACGGGCAGCTGTGGAAAAATGGGTGTCAGTGTGGCGGAGCTCCACGCAATGTGAGTAGCTTGGCTTAGCCGGGTAATATTTTGGAGGAATATAATGTCATCAATAGCCTTAAAAACAAAATCTACATTAATACAGTACTGTGCTATTGAAACTTGCAGGGTGGGGGGAATGGAAAGGGAATTTTGTTTTCACCACAAGTTTAAGTTGCACAGTATTGTATGCTACAAAAGCAAGGTGTTTTACTTTCATATTTTACAATGTCAGAAAAAGTAACATTTATCAGTACAAACAATGGACACAAATTAGTTCTATAAGTTACTACGGTCATGAAAAATCATTGATAATTAAAAAATAAAATTCAGGCCTGGAAAAGTCATTGAAAATGAAAATTTGGCAAAAAGTCATGGAAAAGTAATGGAATTTTGAACAAGTAAAAAGTGAGAAACTGCAATTTTTTTCTGGTGGGGGGGGGGGGGGGTCCACCGAGTACGGTTCTTAATTATAAAATGGGTATAGATCGCTGTGGTGGTGGAGGCTGTACAGTTGTGTACATTTTTTATTCAGTTAGAAAGTCATGGAATTCCTAAAAAATTACCATGGAAAGTCATCGAAAAGTCATGGAATCTAATTTTAGATATCTGTGGGAACCTTGTAGAAATGTTTGGACAGACTGAAATAAAATTTATATTTTTATGTATTTTTAATGAATTTTTGGTGATTTACAACAACAGATAATATATCATTATATATGTAGTTTACTAACTGATATTGATGTCATATTTCTGCAAGCCAGTGGTTAAAATCCCCTTGTGACAGAGATGCTTTGCCATGAATTATTTCAAACGGAACACATTTATTTGAATAGTATCCCAGTAGGCATTGATCCAATGTTGTTTTAATGTTGGTACAGCATCTCAGATGGTGAATCAACATTAAGACAGCATAATTTGCTTCGATATTTGCTGGGATCCTATGCAGTGCACATCAGTTTTGAAGCTTTTATCAATTCATACCATTTCTAAATGTTCATTTCTGTGAGTGTGGTTTTAATGCATATGAATGTATCATTTGTAATTTTAAGGTTGCATTTTATAGTTTTATAAGCAGATGTTTTTCTTGTCACTTGTGTTCTGCCAGTACAATGTTTTTTGTTTTGTTTTTCATTTGCAATTCAAGAACTAACATGATGCTTTTTTTTGCTCTCCACATCTCAGCTGGAAACTGGCGATGCTATCGTTGCTGTCAATGGGCACGAGGTAGCCGCCCTGTCCACTACTGAGGGTAGGCCTGTCTGCATGTTTCCACGACCCCTAGGCTTTTCTGTGCACAGTCATATTTTGTAACTTTATCAATATTTATCATTTTTAGACTATTACAAGTTGTCAATATAGTATTGAAAATGATAATCACCTCTTTCAGAACTGGTAGCTTAGCATATTCTATTGCATGCATGATTTCAAGATAGTTTAGTCTGATTCCATTAACATGATTAACTAAGATTTCAAGATTATTGATGCTTATTGAAAAATGTTGTGCTATCTCTTTCCACAAAAATAAGTCCCTAGCTGTTTTTATCTTCAATTTTACTAATATCAATCACTTATCACCCTGATCACCAATATTTTTGTATCACTTAACACTAATTGACCCTTCAGTTCTCAGTTAATAAAATATTTTAATTTAGCAGATTTTTTACATAAATACATGTCTACAGTAAATAATTTTCGGCATTTGAAGCTGGAAATTACTTTAGCAATTCCAGCCTCAAAGGCAACAACACTGATTCAGCCTTTTTTCATGATTTTTTGCTGGTAAACATCGGGCTTCTTCTTCTTGAGTGTTATCCCTTATGCTGTTGAATTGCTTGGGAATATTTTTCATTCATTTAAAGCTGGAATTGCTAACGAAATTTCCAGCTCCAAATGACGAAAAATAATTATATTTATAAATGCGAAAATATACATTTTCAAAATATAGTTATTAGATTAACTAAGCATCTACCACAAGACATTTTAGCCATTTGAGTTGAATTTGTTTGGTCTGAAAGTTGCTTGAAAAGGCATATCCGGCAGCATAAGGGTTAAGCTGCAGGGTGTCGACCCCACTGCGTTATATTCGCCTCCCCAGCCCAGCATCACATCAGTGATCTCCCTCAGTGTCAATGCTTACTGCACGGTAAATCTGTAACATTATTTCGTATAATTATTACTCTTTGTGGAGACAATTTAAATGATGGTAATATAATTATATACTGACACTGCTTACACTTGAATATTGCAATAGCACAACCAGCAAAGCAAGCAAGCACCCGACCCCCATTATAGTCTGCTAAATGTATTTAAATTATACATTTTTCCTTAACATTGAGATTTGCATGTTTGGTCACAAATTAAACACAAATATGAGTAATTTTCGTGCGCGTTAAGTTGTGGTTCGCGGTTCCAGTTAAGGTACACCATTTCTTCTATCAGTAAGATTTTAAAATATTTGTTCTTTAATGTGGCGCATAGATCTAGTAATAATCACTTGTAGCTGTGGATCACGTGAGCGAGACACAAAGTTCTTTGGGAGGTCTAAAAGTAGTATTGTACAGTTTTAATCTACTCAGATATTCTAACTACTGTGCTCTGGTATCCATGCAGGTTGATATTAATGACTAGAGAAATTGACCTTTGACTATTTTTTACAGTTGTAGAGTACCTCAAGTTATCAGGCACCACATTGAATCTACTAATCAAAAGAGGTAAGCTGCTAAGAAATTAATTTTTATTGGTGATTTATATATTATAATCACTATGCTTTTATCCTAGTGGAGACATTTGACTTGCAATTTTGATGTATACAAATAAATGGTAATATCATGGGGCAGTGATGTAATTATGTTACTCAGTTTGGCTACAATGCCACAAATTGACAAATAAAGACACATGCCGTTCAACAGGAGTTCAAACAGACCATTAAATCCCCAGTATGATTTTTATTTATGTGGTGAGAGCAGCTATCAACTAATTTTATCATGCCCATTATTAGCAATATGAAAATAAAATTTGTCAACTTTGTTCAACTTTGTTTAATTTAATCATGTTGTTTGTTATATTATTTCAGACATTGGTATTAAACACAAAGCAGAAAGGTTTCTTTACTGCGCTGAAGATATAGACTTATTACGTGATGCGATTTCTCCACGCGATTTACGTGGTGTGGACGCTGTGGTAGTACGTCATCCCACCAGCCCCCGTCCCAAACCACGGGCCAGTGTCATTCTTTCTTCAAAAGCCTTGTCACCTGATACAAGCAAACCAAAAGCTTCACAATTACCCACCCTCCCTGATGGATTAACTTGGCCACATAGTTCAACCTTTGGTAAGATGGAAGGAGAAGCAGACGTGCAGGCCGCTGCTCCCCGCAGTAAACTCCCTCTTTATACCATGAAACCTTGTCGGGAAAATGGCCTGGACTACCGTCATCAGCAGAAACAAAAAGAACCTCCAATCCCTGACAAAACACCTCCGGCCACGAGGAAGGCAGAAGGCCGTCGCTATGAAACATTTCTAATGACTGGAGATATGATGATTCAAACAGATAAACAGGCATCCAAGGAAAAAACTCTAACCAGTACAAATGGAGTAACCTCCCCTAAAAAAACAGTCAAAAAGACGCCGGAAGTGTCAAGAAAAATACCAGATGTTTCAAAGAAGACACCAGAAGTGTCAAGAAAGACATCAGAAATGTCAAAAAAGACACCGGACATGTCAAGAAAGGCCCCTGAGGTGTCAAGAAGGACACCAGAAGCGTCGAGAAAGACATCTGAGGTGTGTAGAAAGACGAGTAAGCTTCCTGTATCCACTACACCCACCTCTCCTGAATCCTCTCAAAAATATAGTAAAATACCCAAGCCTTCTTCTGCTAAAGCTTCTCCAAAGTTTAGTGGGTACGGCTCGCCTAAAGTTACTAAAGAAAGTAAGATAAAGAGTGGAATAAACCACTCTAATTCTATTCAGCCAAATAATATGGCGGACAAAGAGGTGGATGAGATTTTAGAGTTATGTATTGTTGAGCCATCACCGGCAGCGCAATCCTCGTTTTCTTCTCCTGCTCATACTTGTCCAACTCCACCTTCATCCCACTCAACATTTGCCAACAATTTCCCCCCTGTAGCGAAATCAGACTATTATGCGCCTCCGCTAATATTAGATATTCCTCCGGATGATATATCGGCGGAGGATGAGAAGTTCAGAATGGATGTGGAGGTGAATCTTGATGAGTTACCCCCTCCCCCTGATGAGTTGCTGGAGGACACCGCCCTCCCACCGCCCAGTGTGCCACAAGATTTCCCAGCCGTTCCTTCATTGCTCATGAAAGACCAAGATCCCTTTGTGTTGAAAAATACGTTAGGTATGTTTCCTGCATCAGTGACTGCAGACGACTACACCGCCACTTCAGATTCCGACTATAAGATTTCAATTATTGCAGATGACACAAGTGATACAACTTCTGTACATAGTATGCCTGAGATGTGTACAGGTGAGCTGGGTGATGATCATGAGGAGAGGTATGTTACGTATGACATGGACTCCCCACCCCGGTCAGCCCCTCCAATAGATCAAAATGGCGAGTCTATTGTCATTGGTATGGTTGTCAGTAGAAGTGATGAGAAAATGGGACAAACCAAATCATCTTCTGGTGTTCGGAATAGCAAAAGTCACGAGAACTATTTGGAATGTAATGCCGACCCCATGACTCTTATGGATATAGATTTTGAAGACAATATGGCTTCATCTGTTGATGCCCTACATTACAAGAAGTCTGACACGTCGCTGGATAGTGTTGGAGCTAACCCATTGTTCACAGGACATTCACGTAGTCTGGATAACTCCCCAGAACGCAGGTATGATAAAGTGTCCGAAAAAGTGCTTATGCCAACATTTATTAGCTTAGAAGAACCTAAAAATAAAAAGAACTTGAAAGAAGGTGGTAAATTAAAGGAACCCAAGGTGGGTGTTGCCAAAGATGCATGTTTAGTGACTAGACTACCCGGCCGGATATTACCGACTACTGTGCCAGAAGTTCCCGAAGAACAAAATACGCCTGATACAAGTGAGGTAATAGCTTGTAACCCGCCCCTGATTTGCCACGCACTTTCAGAGGAGTCATCCACTGATACACAGGACACGGTGGAGGCTTCATCACCTGCAGCAGACACTAATACACCAAGGAATATTGTACAACTGCCAAAGGAGGTTTCAAATGAGAATGATAATAATAACATTACTGTCAGTCAGACTAGTTCTAATGTGTCAAATAAAGGTTCTCCTGCGCGAAAGGAGAAGAAGTCTACCGTTGAACAAGCCACATCTTCTCCACCTGTTTCCCCTTATAAGGGTCTGGACAATAGTCCATCAGGCGGAGCAGCGACATCCTCACCCACAAAAGGTTCAAAGTCTAAGCGTAAAGCTAAAAGACCAAGTAATCTGGAAAAACCACTGCAATCACATCAGCCAGAAGAACCATATGCCTTAAGTAGCGGTCACGTCTGCACAGATACCAAGCCACCCAGCCCAGAAGCACAGGCAGATGTTGATAGCTTATACCACCAACCTATCAAAGAAGTTGACAAGCCATCTGCAGAAAGACTGGCTAAACGCTTGTTTCATTTAGATGGCTTCAAGAAAAAAGATATATCTAAGCATCTTGGTAAAAAGTAAGTTGTTTAAGCTACTTGTATGTAGACTGGTGTCATAACCCGTCATCAATAATCTTGTCTCTGAAATATCTATGTTATTTATACTGATTATATTATTTGCACACACATCAAATAGCCATTAATGAGGGATTTTTTTGCAAATTGTTAAAAAAGAAATTTTTATTTGTCCTCAACTAATGGTTCGGGTTTTTTTTTTTTACCAAAATTATAATGTCATGCTCATTGCATGGCATTTCCCATCTTCTAATTAATGAAAAATGCTGAACTGAAGATTGAGTAGTACAAAACTATCATGATTCTTTTTTTGCAGAAATGACTTTGCGCAGACGGTTGGTGAGCATTATCTGTCCCACTTTGACTTCTCTAACAGCACCCTTGATGAAGCTTTAAGAAAATTTCTGCAGAATATTACACTGGCTGGTGAAACTCAGGAAAGAGAGCGGGTGCTATATCACTTTTCAAAACGCTTCATGTCCATTAATCCTGGAAGCTACAACTCTGAAGGTAAGAATCTGCCGTCCAGGAAGAAAGGGTGGCATGTTCGGGTTGACCACCTGCCTCGTGTCTAACTGACACAGGTTTTTGTAAATAAAAAAATAGAAATCTGATTGGTTGAATTAGTTTGTAAGGTCGGAAACAGCTTATTTTCGAGTGAAGAATCTAATTTCTAATCCTGTTCTCTCCCGTCTGTTATTACGGCATGACTTTGATTTAATAGATGGTTAAAGCATTAGATGATATATTTATATGGTATTTAATCATCTCATGAAAATGTCTATGTTACCATTGTGACAATTGAAGTAATCAGCAAGGCTGCAGATTTATGAAATGCAGCATACTATTTCACCTCCTGCATGAACCATACCAATGTCTGTGATTTGGTCAGAGCAGATACAATATTTAACTCCTTTTTATACCAGAAAACAATATCAGTTAGCCCAACATTTATTTACTCTTCGTGTTCACTTTGATTAACCACTTAACTTAACCAGACAGTTAGACAGCTGTCTGTCGTAGCATACACTTATCAGCTTATGTTGACACAAAACGATTCAAATTAAATTGTTTCTCATTGTGTCAATAGGCATTTATACATGTACAAATGAGTGATAAAGCGATCTTAAAAAGTCTTATATTGGTTTTTAAAATTTAGGGCCTTAAAATGTCTTGAAAACAAAGGTTTTTTCAGTTGAGATCTTAAAAAGGTCTTAACTTTTGGGTAGCCAACATTTCTTTGGAAATTTGTGTGGTTGTTAAAAGACTGGCATCAATAAGTATCTGCTAACTAGTATTTCCCGGCATACAACATACCACATGGGTCCCAGCTAAGACATGGTGTTGACCCGGCACTGGTGGCCAGCATCAGCGATTAGGGACCAACATGGACACATTAATTGGATTGTATGGCATTGAAAAACAAATTTGAATCCCCAAATAGGTCTTAAATTTGTTAATTAACAAAGGTCCTAAAAAGTCTTAAAAAGGTCTTAAACTTGCTGATCTAAAAGCTGCAGAAACCCTGCTGTAATCACAATGAAATAATAATTCATCAGGTACTAGATCCTTTGCTAGTACAATGTTGGGCCAGCGTTGCAAACACTAGTTGGACAACATTATTTACGCAGAGATTTAGGCCCAGTGCAGACACTTGATGAAAAACTAGCCTACCACTCTTTTGACTTGAACCCAAGTTTGACTCAAAAAATGGAAGTCAAAACATTACATGAAGGAGAGTATGTTAACAATGTAATTGGGTTCCATGAGTGTTATGCACTCTAGCATCACTTGCTCACATATATATGACACTTGATTGTCCCACACGTGGTGTGAACGGGATGTCATACCTATTGTTTTTAAACACACTGGCGCCTCTGATATATTCCTCTGATTGCGGGAATTGGCATAGGGCCTACCTACAAATTTAATTAACCCAAATTCAAATGCCAATAATTATTTAGTGTTTTTTCTTGTGCATTAAGAAATATTATTTGTATGTATAGTGCTCTAAATAAAACAAAACTATATAGGGCCTACTGTAATTGTTTTGTCTTATTATAAACAGAATGCGCGAGAACACTCAATATGTATCAGAATTAATGTGAATTTAATTTACATTCAAAGGCCTAAATCACCTCCCTCACGATAATGCCACCCCGCCATAATGCCAAAATATGGCCCAATGTTGCCGTTATATCGAGGTAGTACTGTAATTAACAAATCAGGTAATCTTCCATCCTCCTGTCTCCTTGCTGATGATGTTAATGCCATATGAGGTCAACTGTTGCTGCTGAGTAACCATGCACATTTTAAATGGAATACATGTATATCATACCCAGGCCTCGAAATGATCAGCATCCTTCCAGTCCTGTACTGCCAATGAATAGGAATGGTAAAATCTGTTATTTGCCATTATGATGAAATGGCAAATATGGGTGTCATGTTGTATTGACATTGACATTTATGTACACATATTCTTGACAAAAAATTAAATCTTTAGAATATTAATGTACCGGGGTATATCCTATATGTGGCAGCTAAAACCTTTCATATTCAAAGGGTTTATGTCATGCATTTTAACTTATTTAATTAATTGCACTATATATTTTTAAATATCTAATTGCATGTACATTAGCTTGTACTTGCACCTTGACCTAAATATATATACCCGGTACATCAATCCCTGGATCGCTACCTTAAATCATCATCACCCAGGCCTCGTCAAATTGGGTGCCCGGGAGCCCGGGGCTACCAGTTGAGCTGGGTGGGCTACCACAACGGTAACAGCCAGAGCCCGGCGGGCTACCACTTCCAGTAGCAATGCCAGCGTAATTAGGCCTACGACGTTGTGCGCCATGCATCCGTTTATATAAGGAAAACAACACTTTGCTTTTGGTTTGCTATTAGCGTTTTTTCTTGCCGGATGTTCCTGAAAATTATGTGGTATATTCTAAAGACTATATTCTTCCACTTGCTCTAGTTTAAATCGATCTATCTCTGTCAGAACGTTCATATTTGTACACGATTCGACCATTGTTTATGTTGAGATTCCGTTAATTCCGAGCTCCGCCATCTTGTTTTTCACGGAAATTAAAGATCTGACTCGGTTGCATAAATTAAGTTATTTCGAGAACGCCGTTGTTCAATATTTGCATGTCCTTTGACCTGTGTCAAGCAGAATACCTAATTATATTAATCTCAGAGAGAAAATAAATTTGGAGCAGTAGAACTTAGAAGTATACAATTTTATGAATGGGAAACTTTGGGGAAGTTATTGTAGGTAGAATAGGTTGTTTTAAGTCAGATACTATTTTCCTTCCATCCATAAGTGATATATCGCATCACAGACGGGAAAAGGACGTGGGGAGGGGGGGGGGATCACAAAACTAGCACAACGCCACATTCTGGGGCGTCATACACGCGGATCGCTTTTCCTTATACATGTTATATGACGACGAAGTGTCTTTTCATACGGGACTTTACATATTCTTAATCGTGGGCTACGTTGCCCTCATTTTCGTATTACCAGGTGATGTGTAGGCCTACATAAAACTGCTTAGCGCTACAGTAATCAGTATGCAAAACCATATCAACTCTGCAAGGTACACTGGAGTACAACGCAGTATGTACGCATGTTCAGCTTTGTTTGTAAACACTTTGTCCCACGTGGACGTGGTCATTCAAAGACTGTCACTTAGGCCTACTGGTTAGGCCCTACTACATATAGGCCTACCAGTAGGCTGAGTAGTAGTTTTATTGTGGGTTTTCCTGGCTGTCACCTCTCTCAACAAAATTGAAGTTTGAACAACATATTTATATGCTGGCAGTGGCAAGTCAATTAACTTGCATATATTTTTTTAAGACAACCCACACACGATATATAAAATAATCATGTGATCATGGTGATAACAAGACATTTTTATTGAATTACAAGGAACAAACTTTTAAATGGACATGCTTATAAATCTAAATAATTAATTGCTTTGAAAAAGTAAGGCTAGTCTATTATATATAATATAGCTATAGGCTCTAAAGAATTATACAAATCAGATTATAATATAAATAGGCCTACTGTAGGCCTTAGGTAGTCTACTAATCATGATACTTGAAATCCACCAGACACCAACCAATCATGAGAGGGTGCCTCATACCCTCCATTTTAATATCCGATTACGAGAGCAACACTTTTATCTGGGCTACCGATATGCATTTGGGGCTACCAAACTTTTAATGTTGGTAGCCCAGCGGGCTACCAACCATTCTAGAAATTTGACGAGCCCCGTCATGACTAATATGGATTAAAATTCCCTTCTTTATCAGATAATGTTTATTTTTGACAAATGGGGAGCTGTAATGTTGTTTAGTGAACCAGGATACAGTAATTAAACTATCTAACTTAGTAATTCTTATTTTTAATCCCAGGGTTTGAAAATTATTACCAACCTGCTGTTTGACTAGTTTGTTTTATAATTGTTTTGAACTGTATTTAGAAATTTATGTCTGTCCTTACCATGTTTAAACTTGTGCAAGCTTTTACATGCTAATTTTGTACCCTGAATCTTTCTTGTTTCTTGGTGTCTTATAATCTCATTTTTTCTACAAGCTAACATCAATTGTTGTTACAGATGCATGCCACACACTAACTTGTGCCCTTATGTTACTCAACACTGATCTTCATGGACAGGTACGTAACTTGAGGAGATGGGATAGAAAGGGTGTATCTCATACATTACAAAGTGACAGATACACCCTCTCAATTCACAGGGAACCATATAGTGACAGATTAACCTTCTCAATTCAAAGGGCACCATATAGTGATAGATTCACCCTCTCAATTCAAAATGCACCATAATGTGATAGATTAACCTTCTCAATTCAAAGGGCGCCATAAAGTGAAAAGTTAACCCTCTCAATTCAACGGGCACCATAATGCGACAAATTCACTCTCTCAATTCAAAGGGCACCATATAGTGACAGATTCATCCTCTTAAAGGGGTTATGATATTTGACCTGCTTATTGAGTTGAATTTCTTGAGCTAAGACATCTTTAAGACTAGCTGACTAACAGTCCCATTTACAGAGCATACCTCTGAAACCTCTTGGGGACTCCTTACATATTTCACACTCACTTCATCCAGAGATGTGCCATTTTTAGCTCCCGCCGTCACCGTAGGCGAGACAGAGGGAGCTATGGATTCCGCCTCCGTTTTTTTTCACCCCTTCTTTTGCCTATAACTTTGTAAGAAAATAAGCTAGGATAACAATTTTTGGTATGTGGGTTACTTCCAGGTGGCTAATGGACAGGTTAAAATATTTTTAATCTGAATTCAATACGCAAGGTCGCAGAGGAGAAAATGATGGTGTTACGGCGTTGGGCCGTCCGTAAACAATTCGTTTCCGGAGCATATCTCTGAAAGTACTTGTCCGATTGTCTTCAAATTTTACACACAACACCCCTAGGGGGTCTAGTTGTGCCTTTTGGGGTATATGAACTTTGACCTACTTTTGGTTCAGAACTATGACCTATTTAGACGTTTGACGCACACTTCGTTTCCGGAGCAGATCTCGAAAAGTACTGGCCGATGACATATTGCACATACATGTTCTCTAAGGTCCCTAGTTGTGCCTTTTCAGGTTTTTGGACCTTGACTTTGAAGTTGACCCAGCACTTTGACCTAATTTATAACATTGGTAAATCCGACTGAAATATTTTGCGGAATATCATGAAAACCGCTCAAGATAGCTACACCATTACTATAAAACAAATTGTGAGGTTTCAGGAGAGGATGCATCTTGACAAATTTCAGGTCGATAAAATTAAAAATGGCCGCCTATCGGCCATTATTTACCTCGACAGGCCTGATATTGCCGAATATCATGAAAACCGCTCAAGATATCTACACCATTACTATAAAACAAATTGTAAGGTTTCAGGGGAGGATGCATTTTGAAAAAATTCAACTTGACCAAGTTCAAAATGGCCGCCAATCAGCCATTTTTAACTTTCACATGGCCGTTATTTGGTATACCGTGCTAGATGGCTAGACCATTACTATAAAACAAAATGTGTGATTTCAGGACAGGATGCATCTTGAAAAAATTCGACCCGATAAAATTCAAAATGGCCGCTTATCGGCCATTATTCACTTTCACATGGCCGATATTTGGTAAACCGTGCTAGATGGCTGGACCATTACTATAAAACGAAATGTGAGATTTCAGATGAGGATGCATCTTGAAAAAATTTGACTTGATCAAGCTCAAAATGGCCGCCTCTTCGGCCATTATTCATTTTCACATGGCCGATATTTGGTAAACCGTGCTAGATGGCCAGACCATTACTATAAAACAAAGTTTGAGTTTTCGGGGGAAGATGCACCCTGAAAATTTTTAACTTACGAATTCAAAATGGCAGACAATCAGCATTATTTACCTCGATAGGCCTGATATCAGGTAAACCGTGCTAGATAGCTAGACCATTACTATAAAACAAAATTTGACGTTTCGGGAGAGGATGCCTTTTAAAAACTTTCGGCCACTATTTACTTTCACATTGCTGATATTTGGTAAACCGTGTTAGATAGCTGGACCATTACTACTAGAGCCTGACGGCACTGAAGTAGAGCTTGTGCCGGGCTTCAGGGTCATTGTTTTAACAGGCCCGTGCCCAGAAATTTTTGAAGGGGGGGTCGAATTTTGGATTGCTGGGGTATTTTCGAAATAAGTTAATTGGACCCCCTGTAAAAAAACTGTTTGAATTTATATTTGGCGTTGAGCAAATTGCAAACGCAGGTTAAGGGGGTCTGGGGGCATGCCCCCTGGGATTTTTGCTCAATTTTTAACTACAAATTGGTGCAGTTTGGTGGATTCTGGAGGATGTCGCTGGGGTAAATTTTCAGCTTTGTGGTCACGGGGGGGGGGGGGGTATTCGTGCGACCGTCTCGAACCCCCCCCCAAAGGGCCTGGTTTTAAGGAAAGCTAAGATGCAGCTGTTTCACAATTAAGCAACAAATATATTGGTCTAAATGAGGTGTTGAATCCGACAGTAACTATCCTGTATCTCGTATCTGACTGTCGTCAGCTCAATGTTGTTTTCAAAGTTTAGTCGGAGAGGGGGGGGGAGGGGGGGTGGTCGTCATGCGTTGCACGTGGGCAAAACCATGGAATTGCGACATAACAGCTATTTTTTTTAAACCATGCAAACACAAGATTAACTCTGTTGTTAGACAAATAACAACTTTGCTCAAAATTTTTTGTATGAATTTTTTTATTCTGGCTAATATTAATAATATATATTCACAGCGCCACCTAGTGGTAATTTTAAACTATTTTTTCCTCCAAAATGATAGGTATTTTCAATGTTGATGAAAAATTATTATCTGAATTATTTTACTTAGTTTAAGGATACTAGGTGACCATGGGAAGGTATGCTTTGATGCTATGCAAAGAAAACAAAAAAATGTCTTGAACGTTTATTCTGAGATTTAAGTGTCGTGATGTATGCAACGTTGCGTACATCACAAAAAAATGTAATTTATTTTATTATGAAAAATTTTCAGTGAATATTCTCGGTATATTTTTATTAAAGTAACGAGTTTCCTATAACCCATATTATGTACAAATGCTATAACATTTGTATAATTAGTTAAGCTGGGAACTACCGCACAAAGATGAATTCGTGATGTACGCAACAGGATTGTGATGTACGCAACATGTAATTTCATTGAAAAATATGAAACATAACAAACGTTTACAATGTTATTTAGGAGCGTCATAAAATTAATGTGATTCTCTTTAGAAGTATATTTGATTGCATTTTCTGGGGTGAAACATGTGAAATGGCTAGATTTGATAAAAATCTCGTTTTATAAATTAATTGCATGCAGGGTTCCCCACAATGCCGGAAATGCCGGCAACCCGACCGGATGAATTTTATGCCGACCAGCATGTAATAGGTCACATCCGGCTGTTATCCAGCTGGTAGATTAGCCAATATTCCTGTCGCCAGTGTCATACCTCTGGTGTCATACTGTGTTGGTTTAGCGATCAGCGTGTCCGTGTAAGACTGGTGTGCGCGTATATTGCCGGTGTACAGTGAACACAAAATGTACAAATACACGTGCTACCCCCCCATAACCCCCCTCTCTCTTGGCCACCCGTCATGGGCTGTATGCTAAATAACATAGATGTCCCAGCAGACACGAGACATCGACCCAATGTTGGTCCACCGTCTACGACGCTGTCCCAGCATTGGATCAACATTTGGTAGATGTCTCGTGTTTGCTGGGAAGCAGAGCTGACAGCAAGTGAGTGTTAGGTCACAGTGTTATGTCACGCTAACAGCGCTGAGCCGGCATTGGCGCGACGCTGGCGGAGCTGGCAATACTAGAAAGTGTGATAACAGCGTTGACGGGCCAACACTCTTTAGCGTTGCCAGTCACCACGACACGTTGTCACTCACCAGAGTATCACCGCGTTGGTGAGTGAGTGATAGGCCTACTAACTACTATACTTTGTTGTGTCTTAATAAAAAAATCTTTGCTTTTTTTTAGCGCGCGCGCGCGCGCAACAGTAAACATATTATTACGCTGTTTGCGCGCTAGGTTAAGATTTTTGTGAGAACGACCGGATGATTTTTTTTTCTGTGGGGAACCCTGATTGCATGTTAAATATTATGTTTGATAATTATGGTGTTATTAGAAGACCATAGAATATCTTAAATATAGCAAAGACAAGTCATTTTGATGAACCTCCAAACGCCCCCCTCCCCCCAAAAAAAAGAAGAAAAAAATACATTTAATATTAGCTAACTTCCATCTATATCTATTGTAAACATCAATTTATGTTGCAAAAAATGCACCCAACTATGAACTGTGTGTAATATAAGTATTATATTACACCAGATGGGATTAATTAATCACAAAACATTTCATTTTTGTCATCACAAACATGATTGCTGCTGTCTGTGAGTGAAATCTCTAACAATTCTTTCGCAGGGGTGATATGTAATTTAAACAGTGACCGATAGTTAACAGAATGCTGTTCTACATATTGTCTAAACTGGTATCACAGAGAGCTCTATGTATTTCTATTAAAATTTATCATTACTATTGATCATACAAATATTTTACATAATTTGAATGTTAAAAGGAGACATTGATTTCTAACTAATTTAACAACACAGAAGATTATATATCGGGAATCTGGCCATCTATTTATGTAAACATTTATATAAATTTATGGTATTATAATATATAATTTTGAAATGTGCTGTAGTTGTTATGGTGACATAACCATGTGCTAAATGTGTGGCAGTGTTTCCAGTTTTAACTTCATAACTATCATACATAATTTAAAAAAAAAAGTGCGTGAAAATATTCTACATTTCCAATTTAATTGCTCCTTTTTTTTGACATGTTGACAGACCGTTGCATACATCACGGTAAATATGTTGCATACATCACGCTTGTATCAACAGTTTTCAGAAAAACAAGAAGCTAGCGGATTGAAATTATTCTACTTTTGAAGATAAATCGAGGGCATTAACTTGATAGAATAGAGAGTATATTAAAAAAAATATTTACTGACAGGAGAGAGGCTAAAGTTCAAAACTAGTGTCACAACGATGTTGCATACATCACGATTGAATATTGCCGCCTGGCTACATTCCATGAATAGATTTTCCCACAATAAGACCAATAAATACCACTAGATTCAATGTGTTATTGTATGCATGGATCATATTAGGGGTTTCACTTTATATTTTATATTGGCAGCCAACACAAAAAAATAAAACTGTCACAATGTTGCATACATCACGATGGTCTTGCCCACGTGTAAATACGCCCCCCAGCTGCGTCTCTGTGTTTATTAGTAGGCCTATATCCGGTCTATTAGGGATAATCGGGTAGGCCTACCCTAATGGAAATAGGTCAAATCTGTTAAACTCAATGACCTCGACCTCCTTTGTTTTCACTGAGCTGGCTAATACAATGAAGTATGAGGGAGGGTTCTTATATAACCTTGTTCTCACTGAGTGACGTCACTGCGTTTTACAGACTGAAGTATGGGGGAGGGGGTGTTATATAACTTTGTTTTCACCAAATGACGTCACTGCGTTTCACAGCTAGCTACTCCCTGTGTGACCCTGGGCTGGGACTAGGATCTGGGACTGTGGTGCAGTTCATTATTCAAAGCCGATCTATTAAACAGAAACTGTTTATATTAACCTGACAGTTTGGGTGGTATAGGTGTATATGTTACTAGGCATACCCCAGTCAATGACAGGTAGGGGAAGGTACAAAAGAACGTGTCTAGCAAACAATTTAGTAGCCTAGGCACATTGCTATTTCCTCAGATGTGATGGCAGTGTGTAGTGTTCAGATTGAAATAACTGAGTCAGGAGACAGATTAACTACTTCCACTGCCACAGTCGTTGAGCCAATGTTGATTTAATGATAGACCAGCGTGATAACAGTGTGAGACTGCAGGACAACATTAAATAGACTCACTATAATAGAACTCACTATAATAGAACTCGCAACTCGATAAGCCTAGATATATTGAGATTGCAAAGTTATCGATATAATTAGTGAGTTGATGTTACTTGATGTTTAGTTGAAAACAATAATAGCCTAATTTAAATGTCACTTCTGGGGCTTCGCATATGGCTATGAGATTCATTAAGCATAGCAGGATTAGGCTATGCATTGCCTGAGGGGTGTTTTTAAAGTTTTCAGAACGTATTCAGACTGTAGGCACCAGTAGGCCCTAGGCCTAAGTTTTTACTACAAATGAATTGGGTTTTTTTTGCTGGTTTAATGTTAGAGCATCGTCTATGAAGCTCGCCCCAACATTAATGCCACATCGAGTGAATGTTTGTTTTGTTGGGCAGTGAGTGGCCGATAGGCATATTATATAGGCCCCATACATGTGTATTGGCAGGCAAGCAGAGACAAGACGTTGAATCAAAGTCGGATTAACGTTTGTCCAACGTCGTAGATGGTGGACAAATGTTGAGCCAACATTGTTTCAACGTCTCCTTGTGTCAGCTGAGTATTGTGTATGCCTCTGGGACAGACTGCCCATACAGCCTTTACAGGCAAACACGCACACCGCTGGACAATCACATGCAGCCAGCGTTGTTTCAATGCTGGCACACTGTCTACGACGCTGGCCCAACAATTGGTCAGCGTTGCCGTATTATGCCTACTATTAATGACAGGTGCACTTCCCAGCAAACACGAGACGTTGACCCAATGTTGTTTTAATGCTGGGCCGACGTCGGAGACGGCGGGCCAACATTCAAACAACATTGGATCATAGTAGGTCACGTGTCGTATACAAAACTGGCAGCTTGGTATTGCGAGGCAGGTCAAAGCACTGAGGGTCAAAGTGTATTGCTAAGGTCACGGGTCACCTAACAGACATGGCTGACATAGTATTGTACATGATAGGAATTGATGCGTCATTTATATCAGTGTTCATCTGATCAGCTGATCCAAAATCTGGCTTCGTGGTGCAACAAAAAAAGTTATTCTTAACACACATATGGAGTTAGTTATGTTCCCAATTCCACAAATTTAAAGTTCTTGCCGTGAAATTAATCATACAGAAATCCACTCAGACCCACATAGACTGAAAAAGTAGAGCGGCGCTCTACTAATAAAACAGAATGTGAGATTTCAGGAGATGATGCATCTTAAAAAAAATTGACTTGATCAAATTCAAAATGGCCGCCTATCGGCCATTATTCACTTTCACATAGCTGTTATTTGGTAACCGTACTAGATGGCTAGACAAATACTATAAAACAAAATGTGAGATTTCAGGAGAGGATGCATCTTGAAAAATTTCGACTTGATCAAATTCAAAATGGTCTCCTATCGGCCATTATTCACTTTCACATGGCCGATATTTGGAAAACCGTGCTAGATGGCTAGATGATTACTATAGAATGAAATGTGAGATTTTCCCTGAGGATGCATCTTGAAAAATTCTGACTCGATCAAATTCAAAATGGCCCCCTATCGGCCATTATCTACTTTCACATGCCCAATATTTTGCAAACTCTGTTAGATGCTAGTCAATACTATAAAACAAAATTTGAGGTTTCGGGGGAGGATGCACCCTAAATTTTTTAACTAGTTTATATCGAATTCAAAGTGACCGTAAATCGGCTATTAGTTACCTTGATTGGCCTGATATAGGGTAAACCGTGCCAGATAGGTAGACCATTACTGGGATACTGATTAGGATCATTATTTTCAATGGAGGTTTGCAATCTCTGACGGACTGTCTAGTTCTTATCTTACTCTTAGACTTAGCTTCTTAGAACTAGTTGTCTTGCGTCTTAATTTTTGACCTTGCCTAGGACTACATTAATAACCCTACACAAAATTGCTTAAATCAAATTCTAATTCGGAGCAGGAGCTCCTGGACTTATGTAGTCTTGTTGTGTTTCTATCACAAGTGTGGGGTGGGGGATTCTGACGGCCTTTGGCCTCTTTTTTTACATGTGGTTGACAAATAATACAGAAAAAAATGTGTGAATACTGTTTTTTTCAGTGAGGTCAGAGGGATGGGCGCTAATCAAGAGTCTTTTTTTTAATGATCATATAACGTACATAATAGTGGGTTTTATTTTCAAATCAAGGGGGTGGGCGTTTATTGGAATATGGGCGTTTATTAGAATAAATATGGTATGTTATGACATCAAATGTATCTGATTCTGAATTATCTTTTATTAACTAAGTTTTCTGCGCATAATATACATGAAGCGCTAAAATACATAATTTGATTCAAATGGATGAGTAATGATATGTATTCTACTCAGCAATCAATTATGTTTAAAAAGGGGGGTGATACATGTACTTGAAGGATATTAAATCTTATCTGTGGCATTGTGTTATATGCAAATATTTTAAAACTATATTGATATAATTTTTACAGTAATCACTGGTAATTGTATAATTATGTAATATGCTTTGATAAATTTGAAACTTTTTAACTAAAATTAATATTTAATTCAAATGATGTATCTTGATGAATCTCTAATTTTACTTTAATAATGGCTTTTAAAATAGTGTGAAGTAATGTTTCTTCCATTTCGATTTGTTTACTTATTTTGCTGGTTACCGGTATGCTTTCTTTTAATTCCGAATGCACAGAATATTGGGCGTAAAATGACAGTGAATGAGTTCATTGAGAATCTTGCTGATTTAAATGATGGGGAAAATTATCAAAAAGAGGTATTGAAGCAGCTTTATCATGCCATTCAAACAGAACCACTGCAGTGTGAATTGTGAGTATATTATCTAAATTACATATGCATAAATGTTAGTAATTAACTTCTACCACATAGTATTATAGTAATGTCAGTGACAATAAATATATAACTTCTAAGCATATATAATTATGTTCCGGGACAGGAACAGGACAACAGCAAGTCATGTGCAAGGGTCTTTCTTGTTCTTTACACACACTCAGATGTGTTTAATATAGTTCACTTTTTTTATAGACCCCACCAGTAACAACCACATCATAGTTATAATTATAACAACCACTTTTTATCGTACTTAATATGGAAATGGTTGCTCCCCAATCTCCATACGATATGCGTTTTTTTAATTAACCTGATATGTGTTGTTTCAGTGATGAGGCTGATGAATATGTAGAAGGTGGCATGTCTATGGACGCACAGCGCTACCTAAATCTAAACCCTTTTCTTGATGTAAGTACTCAATTTCATGCCAATCAGGACTAATAGTTTTTCATCCTCTTAATAAGCTTTTCAGATAACACCCCAGCAATGACCAGGCTCTCATCCAACATCACTGTAATGTCAGGCCAGTGTCATAGATGCTGAACCAACATTACAGGCTCTCATCCAACATCACTGTAATGTTGGGCCAGTGTCATAGATGCTGAACCAACATTACAGTCTCTCATCCAACATCACTGTAATGTCGGGCCAGTGTCATAGATGCTGAACCAACATCAGTCTCTCATCCAACATCACTGTAATGTTGGGCCAGTGTCATAGATGCTGGACTAACATTACAGTCTCTCATCCAACATCACTGTAATGTCGGGCCAGTGTCATAGATGCTGGACTAACATTACAAGCTCTCATCCAACATCACTGTAATGTCGGATCAGTGTCATAGATGCTGGACTAACATTACAGTCTCTCATCCAACATCACTGTAATGTCGGGCCAGTGTCATAGATGCTGGACTAACATTACAGGCTCTCATCCAACATCACTGTAATGTCGGGCCAGTGTCATAGATGCTGGACTAACATTACAGTCTCTCATCCAACATCACTGTAATGTCGGGCCAGTGTCATAGATGCTGGACTAACATTACAGGCTCTCATCCAACATCACTGTAATGTCGGGCCAGTGTCATAGATGCTGGACTAACATTACAAGCTCTCATCCAACATCACTGTAATGTCGGGCCAGTGTCATAGATGCTGAACCAACATTACAGTCTCTCATCCAACATCACTGTAATGTTGGGCCAGTGTCATTGATGCTGAACCAACATTACAGTCTCTCATCCAACATCACTGTAATGTCGGGTCAGTGTCATAGATGCTGGACTAACATTACAGTCTCTCATCCAACATCACTGTAATGTCGGGCCAGTGTCATAGATGCTGGACTAACATTACAAGCTCTCATCCAACATCACTGTAATGTCGGATCAGTGTCATAGATGCTGGACTAACATTACAGTCTCTCATCCAACATCACTGTAATGTCGGGCCAGTGTCATAGATGCTGGACTAACATTACAGGCTCTCATCCAACATCACTGTAATGTCGGGCCAGTGTCATAGAAGCTGGACTAACATTACAGGCTCTCATCCAACATCACTGTAATGTCGGGCCAGTGTCATAGATGCTGAACCAACATTACAGTCTCTCATCCAACATCACTGTAATGTCGGGCCAGTGTCATAGATGCTGGACTAACATTACAGTCTCTCATCCAACATCACTGTAATGTTGGGCCAGTGTCATAGATGCTGAACCAACATTACAGTCTCTCATCCAACATCACTGTAATGTCGGGCCAGTGTCATAGATGCTGGACTAACATTACAGGCTCTCATCCAACATCACTGTAATGTCGGGCCAGTGTCATAGATGCTGAACCAACATTACAGTCTCTCATCCAACATCACTGTAATGTCGGGCCAGTGTCATAGATGCTGGACTAACATTACAAGCTCTCATCCAACATCACTGTAATGTCGGGCCAGTGTCATAGATGCTGGACTAACATTACAGTCTCTCATCCAACATCACTGTAATGTTGGGCCAGTGTCATAGATGCTGGACTAGCATTACAGTCTCTCATCCAACATCACTGTAATGTCGGGCCAGTGTCATAGATGCTGGACTAACATTACAGGCTCTCATCCAACATCACTGTAATGTCGGATCAGTGTCATTGATGCTGAACCAACATTACAGTCTCTCATCCAACATCACTGTAATGTCGGGCCAGTGTCATAGATGCTGGACTAACATTACAGGCTCTCATCCAACATCACTGTAATGTCGGGCCAGTGTCATTGATGCTGGACTAACATTACAGGCTCTCATCCAACATCACTGTAATGTCGGGCCAGTGTCATAGATGCTGGACTAACATTACAGTCTCTCATCCAACATCACTGTAATGTTGGGCCAGTGTCATAGATGCTGGACTAACATTACAGTCTCTCATCCAACATCACTGTAATGTCGGGCCAGTGTCATAGATGCTGGACTAACATTACAGGCTCTCATCCAACATCACTGTAATGTCGGGCCAGTGTCATAGATGCTGAACCAACATTACAGTCTCTCATCCAACATCACTGTAATGTTGGGCCAGTGTCATAGATGCTGGACTAACATTACAGGCTCTCATCCAACATCACTGTAATGTTGGGCCAGTGTCATAGATGCTGAACCAACATTACAGTCTCTCATCCAACATCACTGTAATGTCGGGCCAGTGTCATAGATGCTGGACTAACATTACAGTCTCTCATCCAACATCACTGTAATGTCGGATCAGTGTCATAGATGCTGGACTAACATTACAGTCTCTCATCCAACATCACTGTAATGTTGGGCCAGTGTCATAGATGCTGAACCAACATTACAGTCTCTCATCCAACATCACTGTAATGTCGGGCCAGTGTCATAGATGCTGGACTAACATTACAGGCTCTCATCCAACATCACTGTAATGTCGGGCCAGTGTCATAGATGCTGGACTAACATTACAGTCTCTCATCCAACATCACTGTAATGTCGGGCCAGTGTCATAGATGCTGAACCAACATTACAGTCTCTCATCCAACATCACTGTAATGTCGGATCAGTGTCATAGATGCTGGACTAACATTACAGGCTCTCATCCAACATCACTGTAATGTTGGGCCAGTGTCATTGATGCTGGATCAACATTACAGCAACATTGAATCAATTACTTTTCCACGTCCCCCGAAGGTGGAGAGTGACAATAAAATTGATTTGGCTTCCAATTTCAGAAACTTGTCCAATAATAAAGTTTTCGACTAAAAGCTCACACACCATATTTATCAAATAAGTGCTGTATTTCCCATTACCGCACTCACGTGAACACTGTTTGTGTGTGTGTTATTCAGATTCCCGACCCCAGTAAAACAGTGGAGTTCAAGAAAGGTTATGTGATGCGGAAATGCTGCTTAGACCCAGATGGGAGAAGAAGTAAGAAACTGAACCTCATACATTTTATGCTGAGCACTTAACTTTTACAGTGCGGGATCGACTTTAGAAGTAATAATCTGACATCTGTAGATGTCAGATTATGACGTCTAAAGTCGACCCCCGCGCTGTAAGAGTAAAACTCTTTATAACGATCGTAGACCCATAACATAGGTATTCAAATGAATCGGAAAATTTTTGGTCGCGATGTGTTTCACAAATTAATTCATCGCTTTAAGAATTTGACCCAGATGGGACAAAAACTGAGCAACTGACCCTCATACATTCTCAAGCAAGTTTCACACCAAAAGAATGCCACAGAAATTGATGAGATGATTTGTAGTAGATAGTTAACCCTTAAAGCGCTGAATTGGAGATCAAAGGGTTTTTTTCAATTTGATATTGTCATAAATGTCTTAGTCAACTCTTTCCGATTCATTTGAATACCTATGTTATGGGTCTACGGCCAGTAGAAATATTTTATTTCTTTCAGTGCGGGGATTGACTTCAGTCGTCAGAATCTGACGTCTACAGACATCAGATTCTCATGACTTAAAGTTGATCCCCGCACTGTAAGAATTAAATGAATAATTGAGTTTGAAAGATGTTTTCTTATAAATACATATATTTCACAACCTGTTGGTGTCATTACTATTGATGTCATCTTTACATTACAAAGATGCGCTACAGTGTCATTGATACTTTCATTTTAAAACCTTCAAACTCTGTGGGTTCTGAGGTTATGATGGTTTCTGCACATACTGGTCGATGTACATGTTCGTAGATATATACAGCACTTTACACTTTATACTTCCAGCTGCAATGGGGAAAAGAGGCTGGAAAATGTTCTACGCAACTTTACGAGATATGATAATGTATCTACACAAGGATGAACACGGCCTGAAAAAGGGAGGAGTGTATGCGAGTATGAGCAATGCCATCCGTGTGCACCATGCCTTAGCAACTAAAGCTTCTGACTATAAGAAGAAGCAACATGTGCTACGAGTACAAACAGCAGACTGGGCACAATATCTGTTTCAGACCAGGTTTGTAATATATATCTCTATGTATGATCCACCACGACCCGATCACAATATATATCTATGCATGATGTCCAACGAAACCAGGGTTACCACGGTAACATGGGTGTTGTTGTGATACCACCATTTTGAATAATCCATGACAGCGGATCTAATGAACAACCCGGCCTCTCTTGAAAAAAACACCTGGGACACACAGTACAATGAAAACTAGAAAGGTGTATCGACGCCTGCGTCGATGACTATGACTCGGGACGGACGGACGGACAACCCAACTACATAATGCCTCCGGCCGCAGGCGAGCGGAGGCATAGTAAATTATGAAAAGTGATATTACAGAGTGGATGGACACCATTAATCTGACGTTGTGTTATTGTGTATTGTAGTGATAGCCAGGGGTGGATGGACGCCATTAATCTGTGTACTTGTGTATTGTAGTGATAGCACAGAGTGTCAGGAGTGGATGGACACCATCAATCTGGCTGCTGCCAGCCTCTCCGCACCTCCTCTTCCCGGAGCTGTCGGCTCTCAGAGAAAGTTTCAGAGGCCTCTGATGCCTTCCACGTATACCAAATACAACCTGGTGAGTTGTCTACATGAGAGGTTCAGCCAATGCTGGGCCAGAAACACAGATGGTGGACCTATATCAAGGAAACATTGGCTCAATGTCTTGTGTTTGCTGAGATAATTCAGCTTTGCAGCTGCCCAGCAAACAGTCGGCCAATGTGGTCGCCTGTACATTTAACTCCATAATATAATTTATCAGACATTTTCTTCATTGATTTATTATGATGTATCAATAGACACAACACATCACTACTTAGTAATGCACTTGGGAAGCAAAATTAGTTCTATCTTTTGCTTAGAATTTTTTATGAATAGCTGTTTACCACTTTGCAAACACATGTACGAATTGAAATCGATTTGTTGTGTTCCTAAGATGAAAAAGATGGCTGCTCACAAAATATGGTCATGAAAATGTACACTTTTGTTGATTTTATTTCAGCATGGATAAACCTGCCGCGTCAAAAAATTTCTGTAAATACAGTTTTGTCCAATATATCAAATCGATATCCCATCTGAGCAGCCATCTATTTCACCTTAGGAACACACCAAATCGATTTTAATCTGAGCATGTGTTCAGGAGGTGGTAGAACAGCTATTCATAAAATATAAAAATAGAAAATAGAGCACTTTTAGCTTAGGTGAATATGCGAAAACTTAATTACTGTTTGTGATATGCGCTTGTTGATGGCTCATTAGAAAGCAGGACACCATGTTAGAAAGAATATCAAGTATGACACCATGTTAGATAGAGTATCTGCATGACAGGTCGACGGATCGTTCATGTGAACTACTAATATTATTTGTGTGTGTCACTAGCAGATAAAGTACTGGGAAGAGATTTGGCAGTGTGATGTGTTGTACAGACAACTTCAATGTGGTCTTAATGTGTAATCATTCATTTTTTCAGCGGGAACAATTGAATCATCACGAGCAGAGACTACAGCAATTAGATCGAGATCTGCATGAACACCGTCGCTTCCCACCAGAGAAAGGAGCAAAATCCAGAGTTATTCATGATTATTGTGACAAAGAATCCTACCTGCAATTTGAGGTTGATTGAATTGTTTTATCTTTAGCAATTTATAACACTTTTAGCTCGGGAACCGTCTCTAGATGTCAGATTCTGAGGTCTATACACGGTCCCTGTAGAATGGCCGTAGTGAGGAGGGGTTGCGGGCAATAGATAGGCCTTTTTCTCACAATGATTCCGCTCTAGTGGATATTATATGGCAGTATGTGCTTGCTTTACAAGTAAGAACATACTGCCTTTTGAGTTTAGTACACTTACAAAATAGTAGACTACAGTGTATAATAAATGTTGTTGCTTACTGTAATGTATTGCGTTTGCTGGGCTCATAATCGTCTCAGCCTTAAACACGAGGCAAGAAGCAGTATTGGCCTAATGTGGGGCTAGTGTCACAGACGTTGTGCCAACATTAGAGCAACATCGCATAGGGACATAACTGATCTCTGGTCACTGTACCACGCCTTAATAAGCCGTACAAGCCTGTTTGCTTATTCACACATGGATGAGGTTCACGTCCTATGCAATATCAATGTCCCGGCAAACACGACACATTGAATGTTGGGCCAGCATCGCAGAGACGTGATCTGGCGACATAGACAGGGACAGTGTATGTCCTAGTGTGGTCATAACAGCTTTGTCAGAGTCTGTTTAAAATTACAAAACCAGTTATGTAAAGCACAGAACCGCAGGGTTCTCATTTTTTAAGCCCTCGTGCGTTATAGGATCGCTCAGACGAGAGCATTGAGCTGTGAATGGTCAGTAGTTTTGTCATCGCGTTGGCGCCGTTATGACCTATGCCGTGGGAATGTAGCCTCATTGAAATGTGGATTAACACGGCACACACGGCAGGGTATAGTACGAGTGAATTAGTTATGTTATGTCACTTATCACTGTTACTCTGTGTCAGAAGGATGAACTTGTGATCATCATTGATTTTAATATCTGTAATATACATGGCATACTGTGCTAAATAGGTAGAACTTAATATAAAACAGTATGTGAGAGTTCAGGGAAGGATGCACCCTGAAAATTTTCTATCACGCTGGGGAGGATTATATTATAAAGACTAGATGTATTTGTGTATTTACTTTTGCACTGACATTATTTTGAATGTAACTTGTCTCTCCTATTTGATAACTATTGATACTTATAGATGTATTACCCTGTATGCTTGCAGATGAAACGCTTCAAGACATACTCTTTTCTACTACAAGCCAAAATGACGACGTTCCCTGAGTTGGAGCCGTCACTGGTGGAGGTGGCTATTGGAGAGGTTGATGAGCCACCTGCTTCTCCAGCCCTCAGCTCTGAACACTGTCCACCATCGGCGACTCCCACATCTGACAATAACCATCCTCGTGCCAACACTGCCACAGCTGATTCAACAAACGCTTCAACAAAGACACATTCATCCAAAGTGGAGCGCAGCCTCTCTGATAGGTATAGTTATAGAGCGGCCATCTACACACAGCATAACAATGAATTAGACTAACATTACAGTTACAGTGGTGTCTCTCTCGTGCTTCTCTCGGCTCTACTCTCCTCCTCTGTGTGGTGCACAACAAACCCCGTCTACTGTGCCATGTCCCCCTGATATACGTGTACTCTATGGTCTGCAGGCTCACAAAGCTCACACAAATCACCACTCGCTCACACAATGCTTAGCCAACACCTGTCATTATGCTGGCTAAACATTGACAATCTGTGGATCATTAGACGGCCAACATCACACATCATATGTGACGTCACAGATCATCAACTGTGATGTCACAGATGATCTGTGAAGTCACAAATCATCTGTGATATCACAGATAAACTCGAAACATTTGTATAACATCTGTACAATGTTGTACCAACGTCAAAAAGGTTGGTCCAACATTGTACAAATGTTATACAAATTTTTTGTGTTTGCTGGGCTGTGACTTAACAGTTGATCTACGATGTCACAGTTGATCTTTGACATTATAGATGATGCGTGAAGTCAAAGATGATCTGTTGCTGATCTGTTGTGACGTTGGGCCGCGACTGATGCAGGTGATGTGAGCCTCTGGTGTTTGGGTGATATCCTAACTTGACATCTCTGACAGTATGACTTAACAGGCAGCGAATGCAGCCAGTAGAATTTGTGCCAATCTGGTGTGAGCTTTTGCAGTCTTTGTTGCTGTGCTAACTAGAGGTATGATTATGCATATAACTTGTTGATGGTTGTGGATGAACGTTATCTTTGAGATATTACTTATTGTTAGTCCCGCTCCCGCCATATAGGGAGAAGACTGTCTGCAGAACCTGTATCTGCTAATCAATCATTTAACACACCTAATATCTTAATATGTTTACAACACATGTCATGATTCCTTATGCACAACTGACAAGATATTGACCAGCAAATTTTGTAATCAATTCCGACAGTATTTACGTCATATTTTCGCTCTGTGATCGCCTGATTATTATTACATGTATTAGTTCTTTTTAATGGGAATCAAAATTTGTTAGGTTTATGAACCAATAGGCAAAACTTATATGCCATGTTAAATGTATTATTTCAATTTACATGTTGAAGAAACACTATGAATTATTTAACAACCTTGTTAGATACTCAAGTCTCTATAAACGTATGTTACATTATGTAGTGTAACAATTACAATTGTTAAATGTATATTGAATTGTATATACATGTAGATTACTGTAGCTATATTGTGAATTCTTAATTTATATGGTACCAGTAGCTTCTTTGCTACCAGCATGAGAACAAAATGATCAAAAAAGGCGTTTTGAGCTCCCGCTTTACGCACAATTTTTTCGCATTGTTAGACTTACCTTCTAATAATTGGATAAAAATGATTATTTCTTCGCAACGTAGGTCTCATTTTATTGTTATTTATTTTATTGCTTTTATCTAATTCAGAAATAATGTGAGACAATATGTTTAATTGACAAACTAACTGACAAAAGGTGCAAAAAATGTAAGTACAGTTTAATTGAGGATACCATTTATAAAGCGGAGCAATGAGTAATAAATAGTGTTGTTTTATCGCTAATGGTAGAGTGAGTGCTATTAGGCTGAATGATACGTAGGCGGATAGTGTGATCATCTACAGACTTGCTCTAGCTGCGCCTTTACAAGTGTGTAATCGCTAGTCATCACTGCATTTATGATAATATTTTCCAAAAGTGCATATAATTTATGCATATTGTAGAATAAAAAAGCACTGAATTTTACATGTCTCAACTTCCTTTCTTCAGTAAACATCTGTAGTATAGATCACGGAGAGCAATCCACAACGACCCTTTGCACATCTGGTGGAGAGTTTAACCCTTTGGTCTCCATGGTCTATACAAATGTATTTCAGTGTAAGGGTTACTCATGCTTCACACAGAAAGAATTTACCAGCTCTTTACATGAAGAACTGTGAACGTTTTTAAAATCAGAATTTTCTCATCACACACCAAACAGTGTTAGTTTCGTTTTTAGACTTTTATCTGTCTGCGAAAATCTTATATATATTGGAATAAAACAAATTCTATGGAAAATACCACTAACCATGAAAATATGAACGTTTGCAGATTTGATCTGGTATAAAAGTTTGTGGATGCATTCTCTGTTCTTTCACTGACATAATGCTGTACATCCCCTGTGTCATTGACAGTGGCAGATCCAAAGTGGTGACTTTTGTGGTTCAACCCCCCCCCCCCCCCCCCCCCAGTACAAAACCATCATCTTATCATGTAGCCTTGTAAGAGGTTTCCTTATGAATTGGTGATATACTGAGTGAGAAACCGTGCCCAATATGCCTTAGATTGCATGAGAAAGCCTTTGGATATCAAAATTTTCCTCGGGGGCCCCCTTGACCCTCTTACAGTGAAATATTCTTTTGTCTAATTCAACCCCCCTTAGTGAAAAGCTAGATCCCCCCTGGTACAGAATACACAGTGATGTGGCTCAGTCATTCTGTATTGTCTCATAGAATCACTGTCTCCTGTAGGGCTGATTTGGGGAAGATGTTCATGTTGTCATATATAGCTGTTCAGCCTGGTATAATGACTCCAGGCTACCTGAACAGTAGCTTATATTTGTGGCACTAACAGCTTCTCCACTGCATAGAATGGTCAGTCGTATATCACAATCCAGTCAGTGACTCACAAGGTTTCCACGCATACATGAATAGGAATGATCAAAATTTTACCCCACTTGAACTTGTCTCACAAATTTTGCAGAAATGAAATCAAAATGGCCGACATTTTTAATTGTTTTTTCTCATTATCTTTGAAATCTTGCATAATAGCTAAAGCTGTAATATAAAATAAACCTTGAGAAAGTTTGCTGATCTATATCAAATTTAAAATGGCCGACTGGCGATAAAGGAGGTCATTTTTCGTGTTCGTTTCTGAATAACTCTTTCTATTCAAACCGAATAAAATGCCCCTGAAATTGATGAAATAGTTTGGGTAAGTTAATCAAATAATTTAATTTGGGATATGTCAATTTTTCATATAAAGATACATTTTTCTTCATTTGAAGCTGGAAATTGCATCAGCAATTCCAGCTTCAAATGAAGAAAAATACAATTCAGCAGGACAAGGGTTAAAATGCATTTGTGCACTTGACATTCAAGTATAGAAACTTCATATTCGTTTAGATTACATGCCTCTGACAGCAACTTTTATCTTATTTTTTCCATGCTAAGATAACAGTTAAGTCGAGAGAATTAGAAGTATAATGATCAAGCCTATTTATAAAATGACCATCATAACATCAATTTTAATAAATTACGTACCACTGCCCAGCAAATAGCAAGAACCATTTATATATGCCATTAAATAAGTTGATTCAAATTCCTAATGATACATAATAGAAATTACTCTGTTGGTGACTGGCTTCATATTCGCCATTTACAATTAATAATCAGCTTCGATAGGATGCACAAGTCCTCAAATTTATATAATTTATCATTCTGCATACTAATAATTTTGTACTCTGCACAATTGTAGGTGACTAATTATAACGTTACTTGGGTGCATGGGGCGTGGTTATTAACAATAAGAAAAACTGCACGTGCGATTTGATGGGCACTTGGTGGTGGATGGCACTGACAACACAACAGCAGGAACCATAGCACCACAGGCTCTCAGAAGGCTCAACAAATGAGAGAAACGATATGATGCCTAAAAACATAATTTTGCATCCATAATTTTCTAAAACTGAAGGTTTGAAGCCGATGATATTCGGATCTGCGAATCTATCGTATTGAGTTCTTTCTTCGGACTTAAAATACAGAACATAAGTAGCCTACATGTGTTCCAAGATTTGATATAAAAAATCTCGTTTTGATAGTCAGCATGGTTAACTATGAAACATCAGCCATGCAGTGTCATGCTGAAATATTTATATTGTGCGCGACCCGGCCAATGTAAAAATAACAGTAGATTCGTAAATCCGAATCTACTGTTTTAACAATAGACTGACGTCACCGGTGTATTTTAATGAATGAGGAGCCTTCTGGTTAATTGCGATGAAGAGACCCTCATCCAATGTTGTTTCAATGCTGGGAAACCACCTACTTCACCGGCCCAGCATTAGGCCGCAGTTAAACCACGTTAAGTTCGATAGCATTGTGCTGAAGATGTATGGGGAGCAGGCTGGGTCGATCTGGTGACATGCAGACAGTAACCCGATGTTGTTTCAATGCTTTTAGCCCATTCACTTCACCGTCCCAGCATTGAGCCAATTCAGACGTTGAGCCACCTTCGACCGACAATAGACGAGGGGCGGAGGGGGAGCGGCATGTTCACAGGGATATTGCTAAGTTGTGTTATTACGTAATATGTCCAGTCCGCCTGTCAAGATTATCTTTTTATTCTAAGTATATATCAATTTAGAATGAATATTTGTTATTTTCAGCAAAAACTATTCAAGATTAATATAATTTATTATATAATTATCTAGCCTTAAAATTGATAAACGGCAAGGGGTGGTACTGCCTGTGTAAGGCCACTCCTGTGATAATGCAATATGTAGAGATCGTACTATCAGGTGACGGAACTACGAGGGGGGGGGGGGTTGGGTTGTGGCGGTTGCAACCGCCCCCTCCCCCCCCCCTTGGCTGGCCCATGAAAAATTAATCCTGTAAAAAAAGGCCGGCAGATATATACTCCATAATGCGCCTGTGAGCATCTACAAATTCAAAAAAAATTGGGGGAGTGACCCCAGGTCCCCCCTTCCTTCAAACCTGTATCAGCGCCCGTTTCTCTGGCCCTGCTTTGTAGATCAGCATACTGATATGAGCGGCCTGTCCTGAGACGATTTTGATGGTCTGACAGTAAATTCATCATAACCAGTATACATTCATATAATCAATTATTTTAACTTTTTAATGCAAGTAGGCCTGTGCTTTTTATGTTGGCTCCTTGATATGGCCATTATTATGTCAACATATCATATAGGCTAGAATTGCGCAAGTTTTCTGTTGTGTTGCGCATTTACCAGTTAAAAGAGAAATAATGACGGAGATTTAGGCCAATTTCAGACGTAGGGCTACATGTCGAAAATAGGTAATACCAGAATAATTGATAAACTGTGTTTTCGGTACACTTGCTACGTTGCAACAGCAAACCAAAGTTTAAAAGAATTACGCAATTCTAGTCTATGGACATGCTCACATATAATGGGCGTATAAAGGAGCCAAAATAATTTATTATTTTTGGTCTGGCGGAGTCGCTTTAGTAAAAATGGAATATATCTACATAGCATAGTGGCCTACACCACTGCAATGTCTGGGCCTACACTCAATTCACTTGCTGACTGCATTGCATTTTATTTAGCTGTCCCTGGCATGTAGGCAAACTTTTTTTATTTTGCCAATGGTCAAAGGCCTTCAATTTTAAAGGTGCAGGCTTAAAGTCTGATAATATCAGATCTGAAAAACTCATCAACCAATTTTACACTTCACCCCCTGGGCCCTGGTCACTGGACTTGTGCATGCGTGTGCCTTTTCAACTCGACGGAGATCATATAGCCTACAGTCCTGCAGTCATTTCGGCTCATTGAACTTATCTTGCATATTGCCACCCCTGTTCTACCAGGTACTCGTTTACACCTGAGTCAAGTGAAGCATGTAAGTGTACAAAGTGCCTTTCCCAAGGACACAAACATGGAAACAATATCCAAACGTTGAAAGGGGAGACACATGATATTTATCTGAAAAATCTGCCTCAAGCAGGGTTTGGAACCGCACGACAGGCGGCGACAATTTCAAATCATTCTTAATCTTATCTTAAATAGTTAGCTCTTTCCGCTTCATTTGAATGCCTATGGTATGGGTCTACGGCCATTATATATATTTTACTCTTTCAGTTTGCCTGCCCCGATGGCTCCTTCGTATCGACTCCGGCTTGTCCCCTGGTGGTAGCCTACCAGGTTCGAATCTCGGTTGGGCCGGATATTTGTCATCGTCGTTGTGCATATACAGTGTTCCAAACTGTTGAATGGTACAGAGTGTACAGTGCTGCCTATGGTCATTCGAAATAAGAGTAGGGCTTCCTTCTGTCGCGATATTACCATGATTGTACAGAAAGCGACGTAAATAAACAATATTCACTCACTTACTCTTTCAGTGATTCTAACGTCTAGAGTCGGTCCCCGAGCTGAACTGAAAGGATTAAGTCCGGCATATACTTCGAGGCGTGATTAAATCGCCTAGAATAAACAAGACGTTTACCAATTGTGCTGGCGTCGTAGACGACGGATCAGCAACTGTCACTTTAAATCCTGTCTTGCAAAAGCGATCACCGCAGTGAATTTGTGTTCAATCGTGTCCCGTTTTGTGACATTTGAAATAAATTAAAGGCTTTTGAAGCCCGGAAATCTAGTCTTATGACCATTCAATACGCTGTCTCATCCGAAAGTTTTAAAGTTGAGTTTTAACTCTATTTTCAAATTCCGCCAAATTTGACGAATTTCGTATTGTATACCATAGTCTCGATGATATATAGTCTGGACGAGTGTTCCACACTACGTGAGCAGCTCTTCCACCATGAAGTTGCAGTCTGCTGGAATTCAAGTCACCAAACTTGGAAGACACATGTAGAAGACGCATATCCCCGGATCTCAATGTTGGCTTTGGACCATGTGGAGGAGTTCGAAATAGAGATAATATTTAAATATTTATATATATGACTTTAATTTTTCGATCCACATTTTTTTTTTAGATTATAGTTATGAAATGTATGACTCATATGTCAATGTATATTTCATTTATAGCTCGGATGATATCGAAAATCAATGCAAATATAGCAAAAATGAATTCAAGACGGTTATTTTTATTTTGACGTTGCTGAAAATAATTATTTTAAAGTCAAACATTCTGAGATTTTACGCATGTGGTCATACAGCAAATTATTATATGAAAGGCTCCAAATGTCATTACTCCAAGAGTCAAAATGACCACCAAATATCAGTTTTCGGTCGAAGAATTTATATTGAAAACAGTTAGACAAAGTAGAAAGATATGCCCTACAGATGTTTCAGACCGCTGGAAAATTGCTAGCCAGTTTCAATTATCATCAAATTAGCTGTTTCTGATCAATTCCTGAACTGATGGCATGAGCTTATTTTTTGCCATTTGCATGATAAAGTAGGTTGATAGTATGTAACCTACTTCGGAATGTGTGTTTCTACTTTCTGAATTGAATAAAACGTGATTTTTATAATATTCAGAGCAGTAAAACTGTAGTAGGCCTACCCCGGTACCGGTACACCATTGTCACCACTTCAATAATTGCGAATCAATTGAACAAACGTCAATTTTCTTACATATAATTTTACTGGACAGAAATATTAGGCCTCACCCAGCAAATATGATACGTTGTGCAAGTGTTGGTTTACTGTTGGGCCACCGTCTACGACGTTGGCCCAACGGTAAACCAACGTCTCATGTTTGCTGGGGAGTGTCCATATCACTCATGGTTCTGGCCGGTGAAGAGCCTAATTAGGAATGGGGTTATATCAGGCATGGGGTGTCAAGTCAGGGTCAGGTATATGCGCAGGGTGTGGTGCGCAGTGGTTGGGGAGGGGGTGGGTGGCAACGGGAAGTACTGTTAGTGTAGCAGTGGTGAATGATTATCATCTAGATTTTTTGTCAACCTGGATATTTAAGCTAAAACAAGTAAAACAACAAATTACATAACGTCAAACAAAATAATCAGACCAATAATACCATTCAAGGATTTTAGGCACATTTCAAAATACGCTGAGTATTCTGAAAGCTGTCTTAGACAATTTGGAAAGAGATCTGAACATCACTGAGAAAATATTACCAACACTACAGATACGACACTGGAGGTAAGATAATGCATACTTTAATAATGTTCATTATAACTGAAGTGTTTTGCTCATGTTTTAAAATGCCATAGCAATAGCAGTTCCTTTTTTATGACATTCACTGATTCTGGTAGGCCTAATTCATAATTTATCAACCAGGCGCATTCCTAATTTTGCCATTGACGAGTCATGATTATTTAACCCAACAGGTACATTTCGAATTTCACCACTGTCATGTAATGCCTAATTTATTAACTAATGCTAATTTATTAACCAGGCGCATTCCTAATTTTACCACTATCAGGTCAGGCCTAATATATCAATCAGGTGCATTCCTAACTTTACCAGTGTCAAGTCATGCTTAATATATCAATCAGGCGAATTCCTAATTTTGACACTGTCAAGTCATGCTTAGTGTATCAATGAGGCGCATTCCTAATTTTACCACTGTCAGGTCATGCTTAATTTATCAACCATGCGCATTCCTAATTTTGACACTGCCAAGTCATGCTTCAATCAAGTGCATTCCTAATTTTACCACTGTCAGGTCATGCTTAATTTATCAACCATGCGCATTTCTAATTTTGACACTGTCAAGTCATGCTTAGTGTATCAATGAGGCGCATTCCTAATTTTACCACTGTCAGGTCATGTTTACTTTATCAACCATGCGCATTCCTAATTTTGACACTGCCAAGTCATGCTTCAATCAAGTGCATTCCTAATTTTACCACTGTCAGGTCATGCTTAATTTATCAACCATGCGCATTTCTAATTTTGACACTGTCAAGTCATGCTTAGTGTATCAGTGAGGCGCATTCCTAATTTTACCACTGTCAGGTCATGTTTACTTTATCAACCATGCGCATTCCTAATTTTGACACTGCCAAGTCATGCTTCAATCAAGTGCATTCCTAATTTGATCACTGTCAGATCATGTTTAATTTATCAACCTGGCGCATTCCTAATTTTGACACTATCATGTCATGCTTAATTTATCAATCAGGCGCATTCCTAATTTTACCACTGTCTGGTCATGCTTGATTTATCAACCATACGCATTCCTAATTTTACCACTGTCAGGTCATGCTTAGTGTATCAATGAGGTGCATTCCTAATTTTGACACTGTCAAGTCATGCGTCAATCAAGTGCATTCCGAATTGATCACTGTCAGGTCATGTTTAATTTATCAACTAGGCGCATTCCTAATTTTGACACCAGAGGAACAGTCACTGTTGACACTGTCAAGTCATGCTTAATTTATCAATCAGATGCGTTCCTAATTTTACCACTGTCAGTTTATGTTTAATTTATCCTAATATTTGTTATTTTATCTCTTGTTTTCTATGGCATACATGTAATATTGTTATATTGTTATATAATGATCAGTGAACAAAAGTAATTCGATATTCATATATGTCATATTGTTTTCTACTCATATATTGTTCTCATAAGTCTTACCATGATTACTATATTATCGCTTATACTTCCTAAGTAATATGCTCCTGTTAACACTTCTAACCAATTAACATTATCGGCCTTTGCGATATGTACTCGCGCTTAGCGACATTGATAAACTCGTCACACTTAGGCGACAAAATCTTGAGGTCAAATAAAGAAAAATGTTCCTGTCTTCGAACAAAGCATAATCTCTATTATGCTCTCAGTTCTCCAAAAAGCTTCTACTATGTTTTTGCAAAACTAATGATCCAATTTTGTGACAAAACAGCAATTCAGCTTCAACAAGTGAGAGATTATCTCTTCGGTTTCAATTAAAATTATACTTTCTAGAGTAATTGACGATATTTTAACATTTATAAATGCCACGGGGACGGGATCAATTTATATCGGTAAGCAGGTAAATTGGCTATAATATATACATAATCAGTTAGTTACAATGGTAATATTGAATCATTATTTTCATTTCGAAAGTGAATAAAACATGATTTAATTTGAATACATGACAAAGTTGTACGTTTAAATAATGACAATAAAATGGTTGACATATAATAAATAATTGTTGTTGTCATAAATTCTTCATTTGACTTGATAGCGTACCTATTACAGTAACAAGTCACTGATTTTATATGAAATATAATAATTATGGGGACATTTCTCGTCAGCCAATGATTCAGATAATTGTGTATATAAGTAACCTCAATAAAGCATCCGTGGCAAGGAGCAGCGTAATAAACTTTTCCCTTTTATGTTTAGACGGGCGATACATGATGTTGTTTTAGTGATTGGCCGCGACAAGTAACCGTACAATCTATTGACCTGAAAGGGGGGTGGTGTAGCTATTAAGTCACACTAAATAAGGTGTGATCGCATTGTCTACTGTCGCCCCTGAATGACAATCTAGTTCCAACAGGCGTTTATTCAAAATGTTAACGTCCCGTATGTAATGATGCTAATAATGTATTTGTTACAATAAAATATAATCAATATTATTATTTTTTATATTATTTCTGATGAATAAGTTTTCTATTTCTCTTTTTTATTTCACGAGATGTACTCATAGTTCCGACCGATCCCAGTCGCCACAAGAAAATACAAACACCTTGCATTTGTGCAAAGTGTTGATAACCGTAATACCTAAAGAGGTGTGACTATTATTTAGTCTCTCTCCCCACCCTTTGCAGCCAACTAAACTGACATGTTTATAATGTACGTTATTTTTTAAATCATCCATATATGTATTTTCCATATATTTATTAAAAAAAAAGATTTATTGTTGCTAACAAAATATATCTGCGGTCAAGGTTTCATATAATATATATAATTGAATAAAATACTTGATACCATGATAATACTCACGCGGGAATAATACGTTTTTTTCAGCTTGACAGGAATTTAGCTGATTTCCACGTGTGAAAGAGGGTTCAGCGTGAGATTACAAAGACATTCTATTGGGCCAGGCGCAGTAGTTCAACAAAGTCGTAAATCCGAATCATCTACTGTTTTAATAGTAGACTTAAATCACTATTTTTATTTTTAACTCTAGGTACACTTTGGCGCTAGATCTACCTTTGCAGCTTATATTAGGTTATTTTTAAATATATTTTACAAATAACCTTAGATGATGTAAAGGTTGATTTTTTTTCTATGCTTTATGCTTAAGAGGACTGCTGAATGTTCATTGTCAGAAATTTCACTGCATTACAATGGTTTTTTTTATGTTTTTTTTTTAATTTGACCCACAGAACTAGTCGAGTGTTCATTATTATGATATGGCTTCATGTTGTTCTTTGCAGACGGTTCAGATTTTAGTTTAATCTATAAAAGCTCTTACAGTTTTATGAAGGTGTTAACATAATATTTTAATTCAGTTTTATCACATACTTTTCACTATGATTGTATCGTTTTTTGTTTTCCAACTGTTATAAGTATAATGCCATAATTGTGAAATTGACATTTGATAATGATGTTATATCTGATGAAAATATTTGAATAAGGCTGTGTTGTGTTACTTTTTCAATTGGCAGTTCTTTCTATAAATCGATAGATGTGATGTAATAAAATACTAATATAAGTGATACTGTTCCACTGTGTGTCAATACCGCCGACATCCACAAAATTAAGCATTAGCTTGCTGACACGTCACTGTCAATGCGTGGACAGTAGGCTGTCAGCAAGGTGATGCCTAATTTCGCAGGCCTCTGACCAGGCGTTGTCAAGCCACACAGTTGACCACATTAGTACATGTAATGCTAGGCGTAATATCCTTTATGAAACCTACTTAAAATTGTTATTAATCCTGATATCATTTAAGTTTACATATACATAAAAGTCTGTAATTATTAAAAAGTTTTTTTATCTATACGAGTTCTGTATTTTATTAAATCATACAGGATTTTTTATTATTACTGGTTTATAATATGACATCTTTAGTGAGATAGACTCCCCCCAAATAATATCATTTGACACACATTAATGTCTATTGTGTGATATACTGATATGATCATTAATTATAAAATGTCGATCTCCATGGATTGCGTAATTATTATTAATTTGTCATCACCATTATTATTATAAGACTGCACAGTTTAATTACACATACTAAACCCCTTGATCAGCATATCTCTATTATACAACATTAATAGATATTTGAGCTTACCGCATCTTTGACAACATATTTTATGGGAATATACAATTACATTAATATAAAAAATTCGCTGCATGATCATCCGTAGGCGTTACACACAGTCATGCGCAATGAGTAGGAATTGAGGCCATGCCTAATATCCACCCCATGCCTAATTTCGCTTGACACCGGCCCCGATGGCTCATTCGTATCGACTGGGCTTGTAACCTTGAGGTACCAGGTTCGCATGCGGTCGCGCCGGATATTTGTCATCGTGGTTGTGCATATACAGTGCTCCAAACTGTTCAAAGGCCTGTAATGTGCAGTGCTGCCTATGGTACGGTGCACTATAAAAAACCCTTGAAGTCATTCGAAATAAGAGTAGGGCATAGTCCCGGCTTCGCGCTCCCTTCTGTCGCGATATTGCCATGATTGTGCAGAAAGCGACGTAAAGCAGTATTCATATACTCACGGTTCTCTAAATTCATCGATATTCATCATATTAACACTAGTTTCTACCGAAATCTGTACATGAAAAAAACACATTTATTTGCCATGTAAATAATGATAATGGATAAACAATAAATAACAGCACGTCTTAAAAATATGAGCTCATGAGCTCAACGAGCAAACATTAACCCCTACAGCGCAGGGATCTACTTTAGACATCAAAATCTGTTTCAGCGCGTTAAGGGTCAAGAAGAATTCCCTCCTCAGGGTAAATGAGATTGGGCCTACTAAAATTTTTTTTAATGAAATCAAAGAATGTCATATTATTTTGATGGATTATAACATTTTTTCTTTAAAACCCTTTCAAGCCTGAGTTTACTATTGTAATCTTCACCCACTACACACCGCGAATTCCTGTCGCAATGCTCGACTTGTAGTGGCTGAAGATAATTTGAAGTGGGTGAAAATTAAAGAAAATTTGCCATGTATTAGTAAACCAGTTTCATGGAAATTTTCACTCTTAAACCAGGCGCGGATCCAGAAGGGGCGCAGGGGGCGCACGCCCACTCGTTTTTGCGCCAAATTCTTTAAAAAGTCCCCTAAATTGGCCTAAATATGACTAAAAACTCGCCCCCCCCTCCTTTTTCAAATCCTGGATCCGCCCCTGGAAACCCCCAGTTGTAGGAAAATTAAGTGTGTTTTCAGGGATGTAAAATGATGCTTTAATGCATCGGTGAGGGCTTAAAGGGTTATTGAATTTTTTTTAAATATTTTTTTTGTGTAGAGCAGAAATGTGAACAGAGATGAAATTCGTGGGCAGACCGTTTACTTGATGTATTTTACACTGGCTTGTTGCAGAGAGGTGATTTATCGAGATAAAATGGGGAGCACGACAGATCGCCGATCAGTCCGGTGTCGTAGTGATCCAGTGATAGAAGCCGTGTGGATAAAACGCTATGCTTCAAGCGAGAACGCCGCTCAAATAGGAACAGCTGTATAATTTAAAGGAACCGCTAAGAATCTTAAAATTAAGATTATCTTAACTTTCTCTTATTTCCATCAGAAAAGTTGAGATAAATCTTAACTTTTTCTGATGGAAATGAGAGAAAGGGTCTTTATGTTTACACTTGCCTGGAAACTCATATTAAAGTGGGCACACTACCAGTTTGAGACTATACATGGATATCCACAGCGGGGGAGGCTAGACATAAAAAAGATATTGTGCAACATGGGTTCGCATCCCAAGGAATCAGCACAGATACTTAGCGCATGTGTGATGAACCCGTTTTATGCGCTGCACAAAACTCGTCTGTGATTAAAATGTTTTGTGTTTACTGGGCAGGTCTTTAAATTATATTTGTTGTATTTACTCTGTGATATATCATTATCTAATAATTATTATAATCCAGCTATCACCTAATTATTGATAGATAGATTAGCTTGTATGTGAAGTTATGATTATATGTTGAGGAATCACTCATTTTTGACGCATAATATTGTAGATCATGCTCATTTTTTACACATAAATGTTTATTTATATTGAAGGTGAATGATTAATTGGTCTTAACTGGCATATGAAGATTGTGTTCATATCTGCTATTTTTTGTTGTGTTTATATTTTATTTAATAATCTTTGTTTGCTTATTATACCCGCGGGTAATAGGCGTATTTTATGAGTGCGCTGAGTGAGCTAATAGACTGGTCTTTTGTGTATTTCTTACCGATTACGGTATGAATGATTTTCTATCATCAATGCTTCAAGCGCTTTCCACTTTAATCAGAAAATTAATTTATATTCATTTATTTATTATAAAATTATTTAATTACATTTTCAAGTGATATTTATAAATAATTATAGGGCCTATTTTGCAATATGTATTTATCATATTATTATTTTTTAAGGGTGCTAATGTGAGCATATAGTCTTCGTCTGACAAAGATATTTACTGATTTCACCTTTGGACAGATAACAATTGAAAAAATGTGTTACTTTTGTTCCAATTCATATAGCATACAGTTTGCAAGTGCTTTTTGTTTAGATATTACATTTTTAGGTTGTGAGGATTTGTAATCCTTTTTTATTTTAACCATTTCTATGATACTTCCAAAACGCCACTCTGTTTAATTTCTCTGTTTTAGATCAGGAAAAATCCAAAATCTAATGAGGAAGGGCGGAAAAAAAACATTTAAGTAAAAAGTTCATTAATGGGGGTGACGAAAAAACAAGCAAAAAAAACATACCTGGAAAAAATGTTTTTTATCTCCCGAAATTAACTTGTTTTTTTCGGAATGTTTTTTTATCTCCCGAAATAAACTGGTTTTTTTCGAAAAACATTTAAGTAAAAAGTTCATTAATGGGGGTGACGCAAAAACAAGCAAAAAAAACATACCTGGAAAAAATGTTTTTTATCTCCCGAAATTAACTTGTTTTTTTCGGAATGTTTTTTTATCTCCCGAAATAAACTGTTTTTTCGAAAAACGGCAACAATCCAATGTGCGCGCTGGGCAGAAAAAACACATGTTTTTTGGTAATGCGCTGCCTAAATCTAATGCGCGCGCTCTAAAACAGAGAAAAAAACATAGTGGGCTTAGGTCTACTCCAGTTGATGCTTATGTCGACATCATAAATTATATGGTGAACTGTATATGTAGGCCAATATATGTTAGCTATTTTTAAAAGATTTTTCGGTAAATATCGCATTTTAATATTTATATTATATTTCAAAGATCCATGCCAGAAGGATTTTACATTTCTGTCAATACAGCCTTAATAAAATTGTTATGCAATGAATTCACCATATAATCTTAATTTTACTCGTGATTCATCATGTAATATTTCACAGTTCAAATGTATTCTTATGAGTTAAAATATTTTGAAAGGAACTAAAATATTTAACGATAGCGAATGTTGTGACACTATATAAGACTAGTTTAATGTGTATTTTAGATCTTAGTAAGGCATTTGAAACTGTTGGTCATTCCATTTTATTTCTTATTTTTAAATATGGCATAAAAGTTTCTACTCCTGATTGGATGAGGAACTATTTTAAAATGCCAGTACATGTATATATATCGTCCCTTTAGAGTTAGGAGGAGCTACACTGCCACTTTATAAAGTGACTGTTTAACTTTAACACCTTCTAACTCCAAGGGGGGCGATATGTTTAATGAAAGTTTTTCCTCCAGCGAAGCCGTTTTATCTGGTGTATATTAATATTGATTATGAATGATGAATTATCCTTTTATATGAAATCATTTTGTTTTTTCAATGTGTTTTATTATCAGTTTTGCTTGTTATAAATAACCTTTTTACAAGTACATTAGTTCGGTTACAATGAACATTATCGGACATAGGAATACTAACTGATCTTCGTTTTCACATGTAATATTTTTATCTCATATTTATTGTACGTCATTAACCCTTGTGTGATTAGGCCCGTAGCAGATTCCCAATCAAATAAAATGTTCGGTTCCCATAATACATTTTGCTAATTTTACACACATTCTGGAGCATTGCACCTAAGGAAAAATGCTTGAGAAAGAATCCGTTTACAGGACTACAATGTTGATATTATAAAAGTAGAGGTACAATTATTATTTATTATGTGCCTTTTAATTGGCCCTAATTAGCCAGGACTTTCGCGAGTCTTGAATTTGAAATTTTAATTCTTCTGCCGTGAATAAGCCTAACAAAATTCGTCACAGAATTGTAAAATATCAGCTTTTAATGCCGCTTATTCAGCCGTGAAAACTACAGCTCCCATAATCCATCATTATCACATTTAGAAATAAGGCCTTGGTCAAGCTGCTGGTCCAAGTCTACAATGCACGTTCACCACACCCTCTTACGTAGTACTAATTACGGGAATCTCTACCCTACACACAGTAGGCCTAAAGATAAAGACCCCTGAACTCACTCTCAACTCACACGGACCTTTGTTGAAAAGATTCTGTAATTTTGGGACTCCAGGAGATACCAGGCCAGGTGTTAGTTTGGCTGTAGCGATGGACTCTAGCTATGCAAACACATGACCTGATTAATACTGATTAAAGGTAAATGTGCAGGTTTATAGTCTGATATCAAGTCTGAATACCTATCATCCGACTTTCATCTTACCCCCTGGTCACTGGACCTGCTCATTCGTGTGCAATTTCAACTCCACGGGGAGCATACAGTCCTGCAGCCGTTTCGGCGCATTGAACTTATCGTACACATCGCCATCTCTGTCCTACCAGGTACTCATTTTCACCTGAGTCAAGTGAAGCATTTGAGGGTGAAGTGACTTGCCCAAGGATACAACATCTTAACAATGTCCCAACATTGAGAGGGGAGAAACATGATATTTCTCTGATGTCTATATCTATTATTAAAACGGTTCCAATCACTGATTTATATGATCAATACATATACATTGATGATGTACTCTTTTGACATAGTTATAGATTATTTTTGTTCAAGTTTGATAGGTGTTGTTAAAACTGACTTATATAGTAGACCTATCAGTTATTTTCCATATGATCAGATATAGATAGGGTCATTATGGCCATAGACGAGCCCATATCATGAATAGATTGCTGTATTCATTTTACCCAGAAAAATTAACATTTTTCAACATGACGGTGACTGATCGCGAGGCAGAGGGCCGAAAAATGCAAATGCTCATAATGTTTATTCACTTCTGAAAATGAGCTTAGCATGCGTAGCAGTAGCTGAAATGTTGATGATTCTGATAAAATTATTTTTCTACCTGATAAATCGAGGCCAAGGCTTAGACTGTCTGAAGAATGTTCCACATGTTCGATTCAGGAGAAATATGTGGATGAACCATTCCAGCCACATTGGAGCTGGGGTTATTATATAATTATAATAAGAATTTTCGTGAGACTTGAATTCGACGTAACGAAGCTGCCATTCACAAGGGAGAACCAAGGAAATTTCTCCAGGAGACAAGGAACCAGGGCTGCAGAACCATAAAGAAAGAACCATTGAGCTACCAGCCGCCAGAGGAAGGGGCAATGAATGAATGAATAGTGTTTTAGGCCATCTTAATTTGTGCACATATAGACTAAACTGGGCCAGGAGAACCTCCAGAGGATTATGAGATGGCACTGCCCCCCCCCCAGACACAGGATTCGAGCCCTGGTGGTCTGAGGCCGAGCATGCTACCTCTCGGTTGCGGAGGCTCCCCACAATGTTGAATCGTTACGAGTGAGTAGGCAAGAAACATTTGTTACGTATTTCTTTGAAACTTGAAGGCCAGAGTGGGATTCGAACCCGTGATCTTCGATTTCCAAGCAGGCAGTTTTAACCACTGCACCAGGGCCCCTGTAGAGAGGAAGGGGCAAGGACAAACCCCTTTGATTGCTATGTTGACTTGAGCATTGAACATAAAACCACTTGCCGCCGATTCTAGAAATGGAAGGATAAAGAGCTCATTGTTTTAGAAACACTCCACCTCTTGCACTGATATGATATAGAGATCATTGCTTTTATGTCACAATGAAACCATGTTTCCCCAGTGACAAACATTTGCCAGTGATGTAGCAGATACCCCCCCCCCCCCTCCCCTCCCAGTGTCCTGAGCGACCCAGCTTCTATGTCAAGCAACCTTTCAAGCATTAAAAAAAACATAATAACGTTTTTCATAAAATTGTATAAGTGTATAGGTAGAGACGATGAATTGATTAAAAGAAATGATCATGTGGAAAAATACCAAAGTAGGCCACAGTAAGATATTGTTTGTGGTATGATAAAAAAATATAGCCTAAGCTGATTAGGAGTGCCGAAATAAAGGTTTATTAGCACTCACAGACCTCCTTAAAGAGAGTAAATGTTATTACATAGAACGCCCCTCCCTCAATTCACTTTCTTGCCAGAAGTTTCCATTTATTTTCAGATTTAGCATAGGCTACTGGTGTGTGGTATTATATGCAATACCGTAGGGATGTAATAAAACGGCTATCAAGGAAGTCTCCCTTACAGATGACGTTTGACAGCTCTGTATTTACTCTTGGTTCTGCCATGATAGTTACTATACGGTACAACAGTTTCAATTGACTAACATTGTTTTGTGAATTGTCAGATGATGGTGATAATGGTGAATTGTCAATATGGTATGTAAGCATCCATGGTGCGAATAGTTGCTCACTAGAAGGTGCAATGTCACGATATCCGTGGCGCGGGGGGGGGGGGGTGGATGGCGGCAGTGCATTTTCTCACCTATATATGGGCTTTTTTCAAGCAGAAACTAGGCATCACTTTTGTGTTGGATGTGAATTGCAATGTTGGATTTGACGAGACCGGCAATTGGCAATGGGTGAGAAATTAAATTACAGCAATCAGATTAAATCAAACGAACAATTCAATTGACAATTGGACAATTTGTCAAAGACACTGATGATGGTATACCCCAGGAGCGTTAAATGACTCAATGACCTCGACCTCCTTTGTTTTCATCGAGATGGCTAATATAATGAAGTATGAGGGAGGGTTCTTATATAACTTTAATTTCATCGAGTGACGTCACTGCGTTTCACAGAGTGAAGTTTGTGGGAGGGGGTGTTATATAACCTTGTTTTCACCGAGCGACGTCACTGCGGTTCACAGAATAAAAGGTTTAATTTCTATATCAACAGGTGCAGTGTTGTGTAACCGCGTGCCGTGATGCACAAAGGGTAGCCCTACCAGTCAACACTGGTCAATGGTGGGCGAATGTCGCCGACATTGAGACATCCACCGCACTGGCAAATTGTATGTTATTATGTCGTATTTCACGCTAAAAATGCATAAATTATGTCAATCTGAAATGCCTTGTACCGCTCAGATCAAAAAATCTCTCAGTCCAGACCTTACTTCGATATTACATAACGATAGGGGGGGGGGGGCAGATCAGCTCGAAATGTCAGCGGGGGAGGAGAGGAGATTAGGGTGTCACAGCTCAACAGCAAACTGGAGACGTTGACATAATGTCGGCCTAATGGTGGCCTGACGTTTACAACGCTGGGCCAGCATTAGCCCAGCATTGGTATACCAGTACATAGGCCTTAGCACGATAAACATTCACCCAATGCTAGATTAATGCTGGCCCATCGTCTACGACCCTGGGTCAGCAGTAAAACAGCATTGACTAAAAGACTCGTTTTTGCTGGAGTCAACGGCACTAGGTACACTGACCCAATGTTGGATCAATGTTAAAACAGCGTCATAGATGATGACACAACAAGATTGGGTCTGTGCATCGAGTCGACTGACCAGAAGTAGCATGATACAGAACACTTCTGCACACAGCCAAAAGTACATGTATCAGCTTATTTTACAAGTGTGCAGATAGTGTCTATTGAAAGTGTATACAAGCAAGAAGGAGTCGGTGACATCAGCGAAAAGAAAGTATGTACTTGATTTACAAGTGAGCAAATACGGCCTTTTGGCAGCGCTATGACAGGAAGAGACAGGAAGCCAGTTAAAAAGCAGTAGGCCTACATGCCTATTAATTTATCAGGGAGCAGATAATGCCTTTGGCTTTGCACAGGCAGAACAAAAAAAACAGACGTTTGACTGGAAAGTCAAGTAAAATCTTGTCAACTAGATAAAAATTGTTTTTTTCCCTTTTTCTATGGGACTAAGTGTCACTAAAACTGAAAAATTGACATGATTAAGCGCCTCCCGATTTTCCCAAAGGTCGTTACGGTGGTGTGAAACTAATGCTTTTATTTTTCACTTATTGAGCTACTTTTAACATGTTTAAAGGGTCACTATAAATAACAATATTGTTTTCCGATTCTTTGTGCTCTTCTGAAAAACATTGTGTGTAATATAATATCTAATATTCAATATTACGTGACTATCTGATGTGTATTAGTTAGTTTAGTCACCTAAACTGAACCAGAGTGGCAATGACACAGAAGCTCATCCTTAAAGCAGCCCCTTGGGATGACGTCAATTTTCGTTTTCAATTCCGTACTGAAATAGGGTATCCCACGGATCATGTTTTTATTTTTTTCAGAATTTTCATATTTTTACAAATATTTTTAATCAACATTTCTATGAAACCAGAAGTAACCCAAACAAACTATTTGTATACCTGAAGGACGATTGAGTGTTTTCACAGCATTGGGCCACATGCTGATGGCATCGGCCCAGCGTTGTGTAGACAATCAGTGCTGCAGGTGTGTCCTGACTATAAGACACCAATTAGCTGGGAATGATCTGATCTTACCGTCTGATACGTGGGAATATGTGATGGAAAGTGCTGAATATCGCTGACTTGCTTTGTTTACATGACAATATACGACCTGGAAATACAACTATTTCACTCTTTTTCAGTGCTTTAAAATTGTTTTTTGACTTTTTCGTATTTTCAGTTAAAATCAGTAGGCTATATAGCTTTATATAAATTAATTTTTTAAAATTGACAATATTGAAAATGTCTCATCCCAAGGGGTCCCTTTAATTAGCGCAAGTTGATTACAAATTAAAATTTCTGAAATCCGTGAGGAATTTAATGCACATGCCCAAGCTCTTTCAAACAAACCAAACAGAGTTGAAATCGTATAAGAATTGAGAGAAGAGAAGCATTTCTTGTGAATTGTGGACAGAGTGCCCTAATTGGGTCTTAATCAAGTCATAAGTTAATTAATAATTAAATTTTCTGAAATACGTGAGGAAATTTAATGCACAGGCTTGAGCTCTTTCAAACATACCAAACAGAATTGAAATCGGATAAGAATTGAGGGAGAAGCATTTCTTGTGGACAGAGTGCCCTGATTGTGTATTAATTAGGTAATAAGGTAAATAATAATTAAAATTTCAGAAATCCGTGAGGATGTTTAATGCACAGGCCCGAGCTCTTTCAAACAAACCAAACAATTGAAATCGGATAAGAATTGAGGGGGAAGCATTTCTTGTGAATTGTGGACACAGTGCCTCATTGGGTCTTAATTAGGTCATAAGTTAATTGACAACTAAAATAGCTGAAATCCGTAAGGACTCTTATCGCACAGGCCCGAGCTGTTTCAAACAAACTAAACAGAATTGAAATCGGATAAGAATTGAGAAGCATTTCTTGTGAATTGTGGACAGAGTGCCCAAATTGGGTCTTAATCAGGTCATAAGTTAATTAAATTTTCTGAAATCCGTGAGGAAATTTAATGCACAGGCTCGAGCTCTTTCAAACATACCAGACAGGATCGAAAGCGGATAAAAATTGAGGGAGCAAAAGCATTTCTTGTGAATTGTGGACAGAGTGCCCAAATTGGGTCCTAATCAGGTCATAAGTTAATTAAATTTTCTGAAATCCGTGAGGAAATTTAATGCACAGGCTCGAGCTCTTTCAAACATACCAGACAGGATCGAAAGCGGATAAGAATTGAGGGAGCAAAAGCATTTCTTGTGAATTGTGGACAGAGTGCCCAAATTGGGTCCTAATCAGGTCATAAGTTAATTAAATTTTCTGAAATCCGTGAGGAAATTTAATGCACAGGCTCGAGCTCTTTCAAACATACCAGACAGGATCGAAAGCGGATAAGAATTGAGGGAGCAAAAGCATTTCTTGTGAATTGTGGACAGAGTGCTCTAATTAGGTCATAAGTTAATTAAAAATTGAAATTTTTGAAACCGTGAGAAAGTTCAATGCACAGGCCCGAGCTCTTTGAAACAAACCAAACAGAATTAAAATCGTATAAGAAATGTGGGAGGAGAAGCATGTCTTGTGAATTGTGGGTCTTAAAGCAGCCCCTTGGGATGACATCAATTTTCGTTTTTACTTCCGCACTGAAGTAGTGTATCCCACGGATCATGTTTTTATTTTTTTCAGAATTTTCATATTTTTAATCAACATTTCTATGAAACCAGAAGTAACCCAAACAAACTATTTGTATACCTGAAGGACGATTGAATGTTTTCACAGCATTGGGCCACATGCTGATGGCATCGGGTAGACAATCAGTGCTGCAGGTGTGTCCTGACTATGAGACACCATTTAGCGGCGACTGCTCTGATCTTACCGTCTGATACGTGGGAATATGTGATGTAAAGTGCTTAATATTGCTGACTTTTCTTGTTTACATGGCAATACACGACCTGGAAATACAACTATTTCGCTCTTTTTCGGTGCTTTAAAAAAGTTTTTTGACTTTTTCGTATTTTTGGCTAAGATCAGTAGGCTATATAGCTTCATATAAATTAAATTTTCAAAATTGACAACATTGAAAATGTCTCATCCCAAGGGGTCCCTTTAATTAGGTCTTAAGTTAATAAAAACTAAAATTTCTGAAATCCGTGAGGAAATTTAATGCCCAGGTCCGAGCTCTTACAAACAAACCAAACAGAATTGAAATCGCATAAGAATTGAGGGAGAAGCATTTCTTGTGAATTGTGGACAGAGTGCCCTAATTGGATCTTAATTAGGTCATAAGTTAATTAATAATTAAAAATTCTGAAATACATGAGGAAGTTTAATACACAAGCCCGAGCTCTTTCAAACAAACCAAATAGAATTGAAATCAGATAAGAATTGAGGGAGAATCATTTCTTGTGAATTGTGGACAGACAACAGACGCAACACGATGGCATTAGCTCATCTAAAGGCCGGATGAGCTAAAAATTGACACCATGTGTTTTCTGATGCAGATTTTTCTACTGAATTTTTTTTTGTAAATAACATGATCCATTATGATCCCACGAATTTTTGTTCAGGCACATAGGCGTATGCCCCTACTACACTACTTTTGAGCGCGCCAGTAGTGACGCTTTCTACTAGGCGGCACCACTATCAGCAGCGTTACAATTTTGTCATTGGCATTTAGCCGAGTGTTCCCTCGTATTGTTCTACACTCATTGGTAATATGAATAAGGTAGTAAATTGGTCCGTCCATACAACTAAAATAAACCGGTGACGTCAATCTATTGTTAAAACAGTAGATTCGGATTTACGAATCTACTGTTATTTTTCATACTGACCCGACACAGTGATTATTAGGCAGGTTTTACCATGACACTACATGCCTAATGTTTCTTGGTTAACCACACTGACTATTTTATCTATCAATTATTAGAGCACATGTACCTTTTTTGTGTATTTTAAGTCGCAGAAAGAACTCAATTACGATAGATCTGAATATACTTGCACGCCTCGTACATTCAGATCTACGAATCTATTGAATTTCGTTCTTTCTCCTAGAGTCTTATTTTTCAAGTCGCGACATTCTCCACATAGGGTCTGAAGTTAAACATGACATTATATTTCACCCAATCTCACAAAGTAATAAATCGCAGATATGCCCAAATGCCATAACAAAATCTGTGCACTGTGAAATGTATCTATCATCACTTCAAAAAGAATAATAATCTTGAACATGTTCCATTCTTTTTTAATGACGATTGTTATCTGTCACTTTTGATGCCCTGATTATACAGGACAGTGTGAACAGTTTTGTTTTGATGTTGCAGCATGTTTACAAATTGTCAAACTTAAATGCTTAATAACTCGGCAACTAGAGGTGAAATCAAAACACAATTTCTATGACTTAATCCCAGAAATGTGCCGCTAATATCAGTCCACACCATTTTTGTCATTCCTCAAATACCGCAATTTAGGACCACCACGGCCGATATGTTACAGTACCCAGGAATGGGCAATATGAAGAACTGATCTTCAGAAATAGGTCAGGTCAATCATCCTCAAAACTACTTAACATATAGAGTTCCAATTTTATTAGAGATATAAATTAGCTATTGATGAATAAAGCTAATACAATGAAATCCAACGACTACTGAATCCTTGAAAAATATGTTTGAAGCCACCTAATTTCAAACATAAGTTTCTATACCAGGGATAGACTTGCTCGGAGTGAGCAAGTCTATTCCTGGCATGGGTCTGGGTGAGCGCTAGTATTCGCCACTTCGCAAAAAGATTTCCCTTGTGGCTAAACTTATCTGTATCTTTTTTGCGAAAGCAGAGATCAGAGACGTAAAATCATTTCCCTTTAGCAAAGCTAGAGATTGTGGCTAATTTCCACTATAGCACCCACCCAGTAGGCAGAAGTTATGTCTTTGCTAGATCAAAACTCGTCAAACCATGAACAATTCAAAAACAGGTCTAATGACGGTTGAAAAGCAAAAAAATAACACTAAATGACGCTCATTTCATTTATTGGCTAGCAAACAACAGCATTTACAGACGGCGACCTCTCCTGCCTCCCTTTCTGCGGGTACTGTCAGATGGAATAGGGGTCACATCCTCTGTAAACAAAACAATCAGAATATTTATTATCTACTGAGCAGAAAGAAAGTGTTTAATTTTCTCAAAATGACAATTATTTCACTTGTTATAATTCTGGTGGTATCAAAGAGGCCCCTACTAGTGTAGTCTATGAGATAATACCAGAAGTAATAATTAATTCCTAAATACAACGTGGATATTGTGATGATGCATGAAGATTTTAGCCATGTGAAGTATGGTATTCTACCCTTTAATTTGAATAACAAGTGAACTACGGCGGTGATTGTCTGATCTCGTCATATGACAGTCTGAGCCACTCTTTCATTGGTCGGGGGTAGAATACCAGACTCTGTCCAAGATTTTTCACATTTTGTTCCCACTATAGAAAAAATTTAGCGGGTGCCTCGGTCGCAGACTATTCTGGACCCAGGAGCTTAAACAGGATCAATCAACAAAATGACTACCATTCCATTCTGGATTTGATATCTACAAAATTGATCATGTTGTCCTTGTGTAACACTGGACATTATATTTCATATTAGTGATTTAGCTATCATGCAATTTTTCGGAGATAGTTACTAAAACTGACTAAAAATTGCAGACAGATTTAATTTCTGCAAAATTGTCACGTGTTATAATCCTTGTATAGTGTATACCCTTACATTTTGTTTTATATCCATCGTCCAGCTATTTTGCATTGTTTTGAATTATGTAAATGTCATGAAATTACTCAAATTCAAAGTGACCAAAAAGGGCTATTTTGAAATGGCTTGCTCCTAAAAGTTAATCAGATCATTCACAGATAAGGCTGAGCATATTTGTCAAATTAACCATTAAAGCGCTGATTTATTTTTGCATAAACCGTGGAAACAGTGCTACAGTGCGGGGATAGACTTCAGAATTTGACGTCTACAGACGTCTGAAGTTGATTCCCACGCTGTAAGGGTTATTGATATCAGATATGGAGATCAAAATGTCACCAGGAAATTCCTAGGGGAAGCAGAAGTTGATAGATTGCCATTTTTTATTTTATTTCTGCGAAATTTGTCATGGGTTGGTTATTTTGGTGTGATACCTTACATTTTGTTCTTTATTCATGCTTCAGCTATTTCGCTATCTTTTCGAGTACATAAATAACACAAAATTACTCAAATGGCCAATGTTTTTAAATTGTTTTCTCCCAAAACGTGCTAACAAGCATTTCTTCATTAAAGGCTGTAGTAATTGAAGGGTGAATACAGTACAAGCAGACCGCCTCTGACGAAGGCTACTTAACTGGGGGTTGTTTATGGGATGTCATCGACATGAATTGGCACTGTAAATATGGCTCAGCTAGTATTAATGGTTACAAAGTTAGGTTGGTTGCGACAGGTTTTTGAGGCCTGTTACCTTGTAAAATAGGCCAAGGTCACCCACCTTAGAACCTGACCTAGAGGCCCATCTGTTGCGGAACTGTGGTGAAGGGCTAGCTACTAACTAACTAACCGATTTGATCCATTGGCTGAAAATTCCCTATTTATTACTTGCCTGATTTGCCCACGACATACTAAGGTTGTTGTCCTTGGGCACTTAAATATGAAATGGTGCAAATTGAAGTACTTGCACAAAGGGGGCCTGTCACCATGATAAACTAAAATGATTAAGTTGTTTGTGACCTCAGCTCAGATATACAATACCATCATATAAAGTAGTTAAAATTAAGCTGGTTTAGATTCTCAACAATATTTGATAATCAGAAGCAGTTTAATCATTTCAAGTTGACTTTTTTCTTGTTATTCACAAGCTGTGCCTGCAACAACTCACGAACCACAAATAAGGGAATCATAAAAATGTTCAATTGACTGGTAGCTGTCGGGGGACATGCCACACTAGAATTTTTATTTTTGATTCAAAACCATGCAGAAAAAAAAAATTCTTTAAAAATATCAAAAAAGCACAATTGTTATTGTATTGACTAGATGGGCCACATAATAAGACATTTATGTAATTTTTAAATAATTATGTCGTCCCCTTGGATATGAAAAGGGTGTATCTGTCACTTTGTGAAGTGGCAGATACACCCTTTCATATCCAAGACGACTATGTTATGATATCGAGCTGAAAATGAAAAGAAAACATACCGATACGACCAATCTTCATGCCTGAACGGGCAAGAGCACGAAGAGCAGATTGAGCACCGGGTCCTGGTGTCTTTGTTCTACAAAGTAAGAAATCAGAGTATCTACATGTACTTAATATTTTTCTTGGTGTAATGTAGATCATATAATTTCATCTCCTAAACACATGATCAAACAGCATATTGATTAAAAGACATGCAAAATAGGTTGCCTGACACAATCAATCTCTCAAGTGAAAAGTTTGCTATGTATCATTTAGAGCAATTGCCGGATTTTGCATTGAACACAGGCTAGAGTGACCAATAGTAAATTAATGTTCACGAATAATGATGTCATAGCGGTTTTTTAGTTATATTAATTATCATTGACTCCATTTTATAAATACTGATTGGACTTTCTTACCCTGCGGGCAAACACATTTGGGGTACTTGGCCCCCCATTTATCACTTGCCCGACTTACCACTGACATGTATTGTCTGTTGTGACAGTCGCTGAAATTTAAGTGCTGCAAATTGAAGCTATTGCCCAGAGCCAACGTCTGTAATTTTTTTACTTGCCCCCACCTAAAATTGGTTGCCCCGGGCAATCGGGTAACCGTTAGTGTCGAGCTGTGGGAGAACTAGTTTACAGAATCAAAAAGATAACTAGTAGTAGTAAATTGTACTAACTTTAGAACAAATGTTGCTTGAAACTTATCACGTTTCGACACTTGATCACATACTGATGTCCTGGTGGTGAAATGTGATGCCTTTAAGACAGGGGCCATGCTGACTGCTCGCCAATGGCGATGTATTTTTGGCGATCAATACTCTAGATGGCGAATACAGAGTAATGTATTCCAGAGGGCCAGAGTTGGTAGGCTAATCAGTTGTACAAAAATGCAAACTAGAAAATAGTAACTGAACTGTGCACGTAGAGTACCCGCTTTTAAATGCCGCAAGGCAGACTTTGTCAGAGCGCGCATATATAAGGCTACAGCAGAGTTGTGCGGACAGCATGCTGATATGGCATAGCTACCACATAACAACTTTTATCTGATTGTAAACATTATTATCAATAATTATCTCTTAACAATGCAAAAATAGTAAATTAACAGGACTAATTTTCACGAATAATGATGTCATAATAGTTTCTTATTTATATTTATTATCATTAACTCCATTTTATAAATACATGTCTTTTTTAAGTGTAGGCCTACATCCTTCTAGCTTTTTTACTGTTCTTCTGATTTCTAGAACTGTCATTTGGCGAGACTTGCTAATAATGTTTGTTTACTGAACATTTTCAGCATTCTCCTGTAACTTAGTCCTGTTTAAGATGATACAGCCAATAAAATTAGGGCTTTTTTTAACAGATTTACAGGTCCGGTAAAGTTGCTAGTTTACCAGACATCAGACGTTCCCGGACAAGAATGTTTCAGTGATTAGTATCTCACTTTCCTTGCCGTTGCAGACATTTTTCTGATGATTAACCCTTGCAACGCTATATGTACATATGGCCGGAACCGAGTAGGCCTATAATCGATCCCCATACATGTGCGTTTGTTTACATACATGTCATACCTCACGATGTCATACCTCACGATTTCAGGCAACGATCCCTGGGCCACAATAAAAGGTGTGTAAAATTGGTGGCCAGCTATTGGACATAAATGATGGCCCCAAATATGGATTATAAATTATATATTTGTGCATGGTTATGCGCTTACAGGGCCATTTAAGTGCAGGCATAACGGCGAGCCGAATTTTAAGATGTCGTCCGTGGGCATTCGTATGATCAACTTTAGAAAACAAAGTTCTATCAATGTTTCTCATTGCCAGATTTCACTTAAAATGTTGTGTTTTTTTCTTAAAATGATATTCTTTCATTTCCTCAAGTCTTAATCCCATTAATCCTGTCGAGACGCCCATATTTTAGAAATATTCAACTAGTGATCAACCAGTGTTTGTGATAAAAGCGTTATCTCGTCGTCCGCCATTTTGTTTTCCGGAATTTGCCGAGGCTGCATCCGGGAACATCGCTACATCATCAATCCATAAATTTCATCCGCCAGGTCGGGCAGGTGACTGTCAAATTTAATCGGACATCACGAATTTAATCTAGGTGCGGTCAGACTTAATTTTATTGGCTGATGATAATTATGAATCATAGAGTAATAGTTATATCATCACGTTCTTTTTGCAGGTGATGCAGACTGATCTTAAAATGTCACAGTTCTTTGCGATAATCCTTTTTTATCGCCCATCGTCACGCCGGCCACTGACACTCAGTGACAGCGACATGTCAATCGTTATTTTGCTTAACGTCGGCCAACACCGACTTTATAATGTGATGAAGGCTTGCCGTATCAAGTCGAAAAGTTTCAAACAACATTTGTTCCAAAGTTAATTACAATCTCACCTTAAATAATGTATTTATATTTATTGACTTAACAAACCGTGGGAGCTTTGGTTAAGAAGTAAGTAACGGCACATAATCAAATACCTGTTTCCTCCAGTAGCCCTCAGTTTGATGTGAAGAGCATTTATACCAAGCTGCTTGCAACGTTCAGCGACATCTTGTGCTGCTAACATAGCTGCATAGGGAGAGGCTTCATCTCTGTCAGCTTTCACCTTCATGCCTCCAGTTACACGTGTTATAGTTTCCCTGGAAACAATCCACCAAAATTAAGTGAGGTTATAATTTACATTAAAATATAGCACACGTGAACACTAAAAGTGCAAAATAAATCTGAATACATTATTACTACAAGTCTAAGATTGACATTGCATACTCCCAAGAAGCCATAGAATTCCAGGACCACTGTTTACATTCCGCAGCCAGGGTGTAAAAATCTTTTAAAATACTGAGACCCCAGTAAATTCTGTGGCTATATTTAGGCCAAAAAGTCAAACTAGCAAATTAATTTTCAAAAGGTGTGTGTGTGTGTGTGGGGGGGGGGGGGGGTGTTATGCTCCCATGCTTTCCACCCTCCTCCCCTCTGGAATAATCACGATAACAGTACTGTATCCAATACTACAGGTTCAATTTGTGTTTTTTACATCTTTTAAAAATAACAATAAAATTAAGCATGTATCCATTCAATAAATGCCCTGGGTGAGAATACCACTGAGGCTAGAGGGGGACCCTTATTAGAGTAGTTTTTAACGACTATAGTGTAGCATTATCATGGATTTTTTTTTAGAATCAGAAGACTGGGCGTGTATTGGATGAGCATTTATTATAATACTGTATTTCAAGATCTAGTTCTAACAACTCAGTCTTTCCCAATAGGGTCTGACCGACTGGACATGTCAGGTAAAACAGAGGTAGGTCTGGCAAAATACCCAACCACATCGGCCCTACAATCCGGTTATTTTTTGGTCAGTTTTGTTTTTTTTTGTCTCACAAGGTAAGAATCAGCCATTGACCACATAATGTCCGGTGCATTTTTTTTTGGTCTGGTAAAAGTGTCAATTTTACAGGACCTACTGTCCAATGAAATTTTGAGCTTATTGGGAAAGACTGACAACTGTTGTCACTTGATTTGAATACCAACAATTCATCATCGCCAATTTGCAAGGTCTAATATTTTGCACCTGGTTAAATGTATATACCAAATATCTCTTCCTTACCAAAAATCAACTCTGTAGTCTTAACATAAAATATAAGGGCATTCAAGCACTTCTAAGAAGATCACAGGACTTTCCAGGACTGGAATTTTGAATTTCAGAACATTCTAGGACACATGCAAAACCCTGCAATGCTAGAACTGCATGTACTGTAGTAACATATATTTAAAAACATTATGTTTAATCCAACTGTATAAAGGATATGTTTAACTGAACACATACTTTCCAGACAAGTCTGTAATATGGACAAAAGTATCATTAAAGCTGGCATAGATATGGGCTACACCAAAGACATTCTCTCCTTCAGCAACCTGGGGACCCAGAGTCACTTGTTCTTCTACCTTCACAACTTTTCCTTTTCTGGGAGCCATTTTTTACTGAAAACAAACAGTCATAGTTTTTATTAATGATCTATAAAAAAAGTAAGAACAAAGTAAATATAAAAAGCACATACATGATCCTAATACATTTCCCAGTTCAGACACTTCAAAGTTTTTGGATCAGGCCATTGAGTTTTAGATGAGAAAAAAACAATGCTAAATCTAATGAGGGAGAGCAGAAAAAAACATTGAAAAACAATACAAAGGCGAGTATTCACGAGGTTATGTATTTCGATATGAATACAACACATATTTTAAGTCAAGAAAAATTACTAGACTTTTTTGGGTTAACTTTTATTTTTATCAAATAACTTGATGTTTAGTTATTATAAATTTTTAATTGTCATCTTTCCATTGGTGCTCCAGGGGTTATGACATCTGTATAAACATAAACTTCTTATTCATTTCTAACATGTAGAACCAACATGAGAACTAACTAACGTCTAACATTTCTAACATACAGAACATGACATGCAGCTGACATGAGACGTTTAAACAAGGGTAATGCTGACACACCGTCTGCGAATGGCCCAACATTACGCTTACTTTGGGTAGCGGCTCATGTTTGCTGGGCTTGCAAGTCACGATACATGTAACAAGGGTAAATACTATGTTTGATGACAGACTGTTACTACCCAACAACAACAAGACAATGATCCAATCAATATCAACAATATTGGATTAACGTCTGTCTATGACACTGGCTCAACATAAACTAAGAGTAACTAAACTAGATTGAAGAGCCGAGTTGAAAAATATTCCATATCCAAAACTACTTGAATAATGGAGCATCTGTCAAAAAGTGTTGATATTTCATTTGACTGAGCTGCCAACACTCAGTTAGCAAAACCTACACCGTGTATTAAACTGGTTAGCAAGCATTCCATATCCGAACAGAGTTCCGCCAGAGGAGGTGCTTTTATTGTGGATAGGTTCTATTAACAAAAAAATATATTTTTCCAACCTAGGTGCTTTTATTCTGAACGCTCTTTTAGGGTCGATCAGTGTGTGAATCCCCTCAACTGATTTTGAAACATACTATCATTTATTTATAGTGTGAGAGCATTTTTAAAATACCTCCTAAAAAATATTTCAGCCATTGAAACTATTCGGATGATGCGAGTCTTCAAATACTGCTGCGTTCCGACCCGCAACAAGGCGCCGCGGAGGGCGAAACCTAACTACGGGCAACAGGACAAGGGTAGTCAAATTTGAAAGCTTTTTAGTTTTTTATAAGATCCATTTTGGGTTTTGCAACAAACTAATCCGTGGTTGAAACAGAATTTGAAACTGTAGGTTTCTCGGAGAGGACGTCTCGGTTAGTGCCCTACAGGTTAGTGCCCTACAGGTAAGTGGGAACGAGTTTTTAAAATACACTTTATTTTTGTGTACCAATCAATGAAATTTCGGAAAAAAATGACTTTTTAATCACAAGAAGCTAATTTTCTTCATGACTTTAAATAACAATGCAAAAAAATTCAGATTTGTACCTGATTTTCACATTGTCTATTAGACAATGTGAGAATCAGATACAAATATTTTTCTAAAAAACTTTAGGCAGATGAAAAAATGGTCTGACACCTAGCCAACAAATGATAATTTCCAGTATTCGCAATGTGATGACACCGACTGAGTGAGACCGGACTGTGTTTACATCGAGCGGTATGCATTTTGAACAACACATGATTCATGCAAAACATAAATATATATTTCTATAGAATAACTGATAATTTTAGGAATCATCTGCAAAATATTGAATAATGATGACAGGTGAAACACCAGATAATTGTGGATTAAAACGTATAAGTTTAAATCACATACATCGATCCAGCGCACTTGCTGTAAAAAGGAAGTTGAGGCCGAGACTTGGAGAGCAGATGAGATTTGCGTGAGGCTCCGCGAGAAGCCGATGTTGGGCGAGTTGAGCCGACGTCACACGGATTCACCGATCGTTTTTGTTATTGTTATCGGTGCAGGATACTGCTCCAAAGTCGGTGAAATATTCTGCAATTTGTCACCCCCGATCAGCTAAAAAAACACAATGAATACGTAAGGTGGAAGAGCAAGGTGCCCTGCCGGGTTCTAAGGTCATTTTGTGGCCTAAGAACCAAGGTTTTGCAGGAATTTCTTGAAGTTAACAGGCGGGTTACTTGACGAAGTCAAAACCTGAAAACGGCTGCCGTCATTCACAGCTGACCAGCAGTGACAGTGAGTACGTACCAAGCCAGTCAAACAACCTGTGGCGAGAACATAGCCTGTCTAAAACAAGTCTACTCTGCCAACTGGACCATATTGGTCTTTGTGTGTAGCGTCAGTATACACAATGGACCTTATGCTAGATTGGGAAGCTGAGGGCGATAGGTTTTCCTTTGATGACAGCGATCGTTTTGAAGAAGATTCTCTCTGTTCTTGGATCAGCGAACCAGAAAGTTTGTGCAACAATTGGCGAGGATGGAAGAAGCAAAATGGGGTTGGATTGCCCATGCAGAATTCTTGGCCTGATGGTAATTCATTCACTAATTAAGGCCATAGTTTTTTGATTAAAGGGACATGCCCAGGTCTAAACTCATAAAAAAATCGGTGATTTTATTTTGGCTTCTTAATATGACTATATGATGTGAACATGTCAATAGACTAGAACTGCAAAAGTTTTTTTATTTTTGTGCTGCGCAGTCACCAGCTAGCCTAGATCTAGGCTAGATTTGGAGAGGAAATTCCTGATTTCTTATTATTGACAACCATGTCAAAAATAAGAAATACTGGAATTTCGTCTCTTTATCTAGCCTAACTGGTAAGTGCCCAGCATAAAAATTTAAAAACTTTTGCAGTTCTAGTCTATGGACACATTATATAGTCGTATTAAAAGGCCAAAATAAAATCTCCGATTTTTTTATGAGTTTAGACCTGGGCATGTCCCTTTAATTGGTTCTCAAATTTTTTTATTCAAGATTCAGAGCAGACGGTCGGAATAAAATAGAATAAAACTTTGCTTTTGTAGGTCTAACGTTAAACTTACACAAAAACACACTTTTTTCAAGTGTTAACTTATTTTATGGAAAAAAAGGCATAATTTATTATGAACTTAACCTTAAAAGACAAATATCAGCATTTTATAATTATTACTCTACATGCCCCAACTTTGTTTATGACTGGACCTATTTTTTTTATTCTTTTTTACTTTAAAATCCTTTTTTAAAGTTTTAATATTCGGAGTTAGCTATTCCTATTACCTTTTCAGTACTCATACAACAGAGTTATTACATACATAAATAGAAAAGGATGTAAAAATAGAGTCTATAGTATAAGTATAATTTATACTAGATCTAGAATGTAGGCTAATATTAAGACGAGAATTAGTTTTGTAAGGATGCAAGATTAACTGATAAATAATTTTTTTTTTAAGCGACTGAAAGATGTTTCAGTAATCATGGTAATGCAGTGTACTATTTTTGTCAAGTTTTTGATATGGAGATCTATATTTATTTTTGGTAACCTTTTTACAATGCTTAACGAAAAAAACATGTTTTTTTTCAGAAACAAGCTCAGTGACATCTCTAGTAGAATTAGCAGCACAAGGGGTTGCCTGCCACATACCATTTGAAGTTGTAGAACATTTTTATCCTCCAATTCCAGAACAACTTCAACTACGAATCGCTTTCTGGAGTTTTCCTGAAAATGAAGAAGATATTAGGTTAAGATTTAACAGATCCTTGTTATAACTTGTGTTAATTTTCATAGAGGAGCCAATTGTTTTGTTTGAACATTTGTGATATATACATACTGGGTTTAGAATTCAAACAAGTTTCAACACATTGTGAAACATGTAAAAAAAAATGTTTTGACATCATTTTTTGATTCAAGCTTTTCACGGACTGCTGAGATATTTTTATATTCAATGCCTGGAGTCGAGTGCTCTCAAAAAATCTACTGACAATATTCTGGAATCAGGCCTGCATACTTTTTCACCCAAAGCCATAAAATAAATTTGGGTCGCACATGTTTTCACAGGGTTGGTTGGAAATAGGAAACAAACAATATTTTTTAAGTCTAATTACTGTACGTACAGTTATTTTATTACTCAATTAAATTAATTTAAAGTAATTTTAATGCTTGTTATGTTTGAAAACAAATATTAATTGATCTAGAATAAGATGGCTTATATATTGTGACACACTAGTGTTATTGATCCTGTAGGTTTGTTTGTGTCTGCTGCGCCCAGTCCAACATTGAGGTGACTCGTGTCACACAAAACCATTGCAATAAATAAAAGTTCACAACCCTAGTATTTATGATAATTTTGGACATGTGGCAGTGCAGTGTACAATTTTGAGCCCTGTCTATGTAGTCTGCAATGGTTTCAAAGGTGTGGAACATGCTGATTATCCACTCTTGTCAGTGTGGCCTAGTTGTCACCATAGCTTTTAAAAATGTATAAAAGGTGAGCCTGATATCATGAAAATTCAAACTTTACTTAACCCTTTAGGGCCTCACGATACATTAAAGCATAATTTTACATCTCTGAAAACAGACCTAATTTTCCTACAGCTAAGGTTTTTTAAATGAAAATTTCCATGAAACTGATTTACCAATACATGGCAATTTTCTTTAATATTTAAACAACATCAAGTCATCTTCATCCAGTAGAAGTCGAGAATTGCGACAGCAATTTGGAGCTTGTAGTGGATGAAGTTGACAATGGTGAATTCAGGCTTGGCACAGATAATACTAAAAAAGGAAATTCGGAGAAAATCTAAATCACATGATGCTCAATATGAATAGCAAAATAATTTGTTGAATAAAACATTTCTAAGTTAAACGTATTAAACCATAGCATATAAAAAATTTGTGTTGTGTGCATTACCCTCAGAGAGTCCTTTTGCCACACTGGAAATCTGGTCCAAAATTGTGCACTTACATGTTTCTTATATTCAATTATAACCACTATAACAGCTACTATTGCTCTCTTAAGTTACTTACATTTTTAAATGTTATTTTTTAAATATTAAAACCAGTATAGTTCTTTGTGTGATGAAGCTAGGCCTAACAAAAATAATTGTATGTTCCCAGTAACAGACTTTTTAGAAATAGGGTAGGTAGGTCAGATTTTTTTTTTTTGCCTTGTTTTTTTGCTACATCCTATTGGCTGATGCACATATTGGGTTATTTTTGTGCAGCAAATCAAAATAAACAAATTTTGCATAAACAGTACCGTTTTTTCCTACTGTGCGCCGATCAGAATGCTGAATAAAAAATATTTTAGCTCTGCTATTTATTGCTTAAAAGAATTAGGGTCGGCAGATCTTGAAAAAGAAACTAGGGTCGACACTTAAAATTAGGGTCGGTCGGGTTACCGGTAACAAACAATTTTTTGTTTTGGCCTTATATAGAGTTGTTTCTCACAATATTTATTTGGAAATTCACCGTAAAATATTTTTTTACCGTTCACTCAGTCAAGGCTGAGTGGCTATGTATGCATAGCACTGTAGGGGGCGTCGCTAAAGTTTGAAATTTTCCAAAATACGAATACATTTCGTATTCGATTTGACCACCCACTCACCCCCACAATATGAAAGGTAGGGACATACAAAAGTTCGAAGCAAACCCTTGCTGTTTTCGATACAAACTTAGAACAAAACATTGTTACGATATAATAATTTCTAGAGCTGTAATTTTCAATGCACAAAAACAAAGCTGCTTTAAAAGCGAATGTAATATTTGTCTCATCAGTAACATTCACTTAAAAAATCGCAACCGCCCACCTTCCCATACAATAATATATATACGGAATACGGCGTTAGCTCATCGGTGTTTACTATATCACTGAAGTTAAACAACGTCGCGGCCGATTCAAAATTGGATGGGTGACAGTCTGGGACTGCTGTATACACTATAGGACATGCCTGCAGCGATGTCGTATCGTGGGGCTCAGAAAACCATGTAAATCGGATGGTTTGTCTGACTGAACTAGAGTTGGCGTAAAAGAACCTCGATGGACGTAGGCGCAGTTTCCATCTGGCGAGACCCCAGAAAAATCCACAAAGTGGTGCGATAGCACCCATGGTGCGATAGCACCCTGACCTGTTAATTTTCCAAACTAGGAAGTCGTGCTCAGTATATACAAAACAAAAACATATTTTGTATCGTGGAACAATATAAACTGTGACGGCTCCTAAGGTTTCAAAACGTTATACTGTACATCATGTTATTTTGATATGTCAACCAAAACACAGCATTTTGTTAACATGATATTCCACCATCTAACAAATGATGTTCTTTATTTCAGATTATATTCTTGCCTGGCCAATGGCAGTGCAGATGAGTTTCAAAAAGGAGAACATTTGTTCAAGGCAAGGGCTGTGAAAGATGCACTTCAAATTGGTAAGCTTGTTATTTTAAATTTTAAATTTTATTTTAAATATTCAAACATAAAATTAATGAAATATTCTGATCTAGATAAGTAATTGATGAACATTTGAACACTTATTATCTGTCACTATATTCTGTCCATTTGCTAATCAAATTTGTAATTGATTAGCAAATTTTTTATATATCAATGATAAAGATACCAAATTACAAGTTGTGAGAGAAATGATCAATAATTTTAAAACAAATTTACCCTGAACACTTAACATTTTTTTGCTCTCAATTCTGCTTATTATTTTTTAATAATATTAATATGTGCTTTTAAACCAGTATCCGACCACGAAGAACTATGCAATTTTTCCTACTTGCTAATAAAATTTGTAATTGATTAGCAAAATATTTATCATGGTATTCAAATTGATGGAACAGAGCCAGAGATTTGATGAAAACAGAGAGAGATGTTCTAATCATAAAATGTCACAGTAATTAATTTATAGCCCTATATTCTTGTCTATTGTATGGTAGTATTAAAGACTTAATTTGTCTACTTTCATCATGGTCAGATAGTAATCTAGTCAGGCTCAAATTAAAATTAAGCTTGTATCGGATTTTCTGACTGGGTGGGTATAAATGCTGCAGGTGAAAAACTTTTTTTAATGTTTTTCACAAACTAATATTTTTTGCGTGTCATTTTCAAAAAAATTACCATGCAGTGATTGGATTTCGTCTAAAACTCAAATTCTTCGAGCAGTCCCAATTAAATAATTTGTTGTTAATTACTTTTTGGTCTGGCAAGCCATAAAAAACCCTCCTTCCCTCATGACTTTTTTAACCACTGCGAAATCCAAAACAAACTTTTTTTCAAGGCCTGGCAAGAACATAAAAAATGAAAACCTCCCTCCCGCATGAATTTTTTGGCTGTTGTGATATTCGAAAAATACAGCAGAGTCTATATAATAATATGCTTGATTTCTGGCAAACTGTGCCAGATAGCTGGAGCATTACTATGAAAAAATGTGCAGTTTTAAGGGGGGATATTTTCTGAAATTTATTTAACTCTTTCAAATTCAAAAAGGCTGACTATCGACCATAATTAATTTTGATATGCCTGATATCAGGCAAACCTTGCCAGATAGCTAGACCATTACTAAAAACAAAATGTGCGGTTTTCGAGAGTGATATATAACCTGAAAAATGTCAATTTTATCAAATTCAAAATGTCCCACTGGCGTCCGTTATTGACTTTGATATTTGTAATATACATGCCATGGCGATGTAGCAATTAAATTTTTAGTTATAAATGCTATTTATGTTATACATGTATTTTCAGTCAATGTCACTACAACTTTTAATATCAGGAAAAAATGTATTAATTGTGATCTGTTTAGGTTTTCATCTGAGTGCTACCGTCATTCCACCCCAGACGATTGCTCAAGCAAAAGGAGCATTCAATGTAGCAGTTGTGTTTGACCGCCGGCGCGTCACGTCGTGTAACTGTACTTGTAATAGTGCACCATCATGGTGTGCTCATGTCGTGGCTTTGTGCTTGTTCAGGATACATCAGGTGCGTAGGGCTCAGAATTTTTTGAGGTTTTTTCAGGGATATTCAATTTAAATTTCTGGGGAATCAGTAAGTATATTTAAATAGCTAAGGGGTAAGTAAGAAATAATTACAATTCCTGGTGGATACCAGTTCTCTCACATAACACATTGAAATTAGAATATCAGTTCTCTCACATATTACACATTGAACTATCTTAATTAAACAATCATCAAACCGAATTTAAAAACAATGAAATTAGAATATATCAGAAATTAGAACATCTCACGTAACACATTGCGATTAGAATACCAGTTCTCTCACATTGAACCATCCTAATTAAACAATCATCAAACCAAATTTGAATATACACTATTGGGAGTCATGCAATAAGTGCAGGGGAGAGGTGCAGATGCAGGGGGGGGGGTGGTGTGATGGTTTACATTTCAAAATATATTTCTAAGTATTTCCGGGCTAGTTTACAAAATACCTTTGTGTCTTCACAGGGGAGTAGTCCCACATTCAGTGTGTGAGATAAAACATGAATGCAGAACTCTAGTTGTCATTGCTAATGTTGACTGGATGACGGTCAACTCTGGTTGAGTAACCAGTTCGCTTTTGTAATTTGGACAATTCATATTTTCACACGTTTCATATTTTGTTACAGGCGACATCAGTGACCCTGAGAGCGCCGGTGTCTGAGTCTCTCTCTCGTCTGCATCGGGAGCAGCTGCAAAAATTTGCACAGTACCTGATCAGTGAGCTGCCCCAGCAGGTGATTATGACATGGATCATGTGTAGGAAGATAAATGTCTACTTGTTCCTGAAGGAACTACTTTATATTTATGCTAATTTCTGATCAATCAAAGGGTTAGATTATTAAATAATTATTTTGTTATGATGCACTTAAGTAGCAAGAAAATTTTGTGTTTTTTTAGAGTCAAGTCAGACAATTCTGTGTTTTTCTAGTGTTGATAGTTACATTCTCAAATATCTCAGTGTGACACATCAAATGAAAGCTTGCAACCATCTGTCTAACTGGCATGATAGTTTTACTTTTGTTAAGATGAACTTTATTTCAAAATTAGTCACAGATATCATGCATATTGCATATACATTGTTCCACCTAGCTCTAGCCAATTAACCCTTCAACTACTCTAACAATTAAATAATATTTCCATTCACTGTGAACTGTGAATTTCTACCTCAATAATATGGAACTGATAGTGGATGAAAATTAATTAATTTTATAAAATACATAAATGTAATAACAAATTGAAACTCCAAGGATCTTAATTTTAATAGGTAGTTATAAATGAAAGAAGTTTATTTATAATATGTCAAATAACACCAAGAATTACCGGTGTGTGTCAGCAGCTGGTGAATGAGTTAACCCTTCTAGTGTGGGGATGTCTCTATATAGTCAGAATCACAGACGGCAGATTCTGACGTCTAAAAACGATCCCCGCACTGAAAGAATAAAATTATTTATAACGGCCGTAGACCCATAACATAGGTATTCAAATGAATTGGAATGAGCTAACTAAGACATTTATGATGTTTTTAAATGGACAAAACCCTTTGGTCTCTTTGTAAAATAATATTACAGCAGTGTAAGGGTTCAGTTTATTTTTTCAGATTTTACCCACAGCACAAAGACTGCTGGATGAATTGTTATCTTCCCAACAGACGGCTATCAACACGGTCTGTGGTGCTCCCGGTGAGTCAATAATCCCTTTCACAGAAAAATAAAATCGAACTTCACCATATTGCTATTAACTGTGAGATGTGAATTGTAACGCAATTCCCATCTCACAGTACATGTAATGTTAGTAACATAGATGCCAGTTTCCCATCTGGATTTCCAGATTTCTTCAACTTCTGTATTCATGATATGATCTGAAATGGCTTTTTTCATGTTCCATAAAATAAATCCGAATATTTCCCTGTGACCCACTGGCATCCCTATAATAAAATTACCCATATTTATCAAAAAAACAATTGTTGTGGTTAATGTCAATTTAAAGAGTGTCTTAATTTTGTATACAGAGTTATAGAGTTATAGAAATTAATTTTTATTATCTTCTGAGAGTTGTGTCTCACTTCGACATAGCCCAACTTTAATCGAGTACCGTAAAATTTCTAATTGTAGCCGCGTCTTTAATTGGAATGAAAAATATAATTTTCCAGTGCCCAATGCCAAAAGTCCACTTGCGGCTTCTATTGGAGGTTTTGCGTGAAAAATTGAATCACCGCCCGCGGCTATCGATCTCAGCTGCCGTAGCGATCACCCAACCCTTCATGTCCAATGCTCATATAAATATATTTATGCCATATGAACCGATTTGCTGCTCACATTCGTCCGGAAGTTTATTTTACATACCGCACATTAAACATGTTTTACATTGCAAATCGCTCAGAGAATCTATTAAAAATATACGCCATGAATAATTATATAAATAATAATGTATATCATGTCTATAGCACACTGAATGTCAGCGTGTGGTATTTGGTATGATGTGTTTGTATAGACTGCGCGGCGCCGTGTAGACAGTGGTAGATACGTTATAATCTGATAATTGTGTTACAACACAGCCATGTCAGTTGGCAACAACACCCCTCTCCAGACGTGAGCTGTCAGTCATGGAAGAGGTGAGCGCGTCGTCACTTGACCAGTTGCTGACTGTATAGCTTGCACAAGATGTCGATGCAGAATCGGCTAAATGTTGACAAATGATGTCTACAGTGAACCAGCAGTTGATGTTGCCCAAATAAGCATGCGGCCATGCGCCCACCTCCCTCTCCTGATGTTGATGAACTGCGTGGGAAAATATCAACTTTATCCAAACACTGTTCGTGTAGACCGACATGGCTGGTCCACACACGGTGATGCTGGCTTAACGGTGAAGACCACAAATAACCATTGTAGTGTATACCGGTATATGTGATTGTCATTTTTATTTTTTAAAGGACATTTATTACATATATATATATAGGCCTACATATATCTATAAACAGTCGACCAAAAAATATTTCAATCTGTTGGACTGAGTAAGTAGGCTTAACATGGCCTATAGCGCCTGTAGGGTTACATTACCTGCGCTATCGTCACACATTGTACAGTACATGTTGTATGTGAATATAACACCTCATGTCTGTAAAGGGTTAGAAGCTATCTGGGCTTATATAGCGTGTGCTCTAGTAGCGCGGTTAGCGTAGCTAGCGGCCGGCATCTTGATAAACACCTGGTCAATGTCCTTTTTATAAGATATGAAAATAGTTTTGGTTCTTGACAAATCTCAGAAGTAAGAAACTTTTTGTAAAAAAATTGTAATTTTTGGGGGGACGGCTTCCATTGGAGATGCGGCTACAATTAGAAATTTTACGGTAATAATTATTTGCATGTGTACTATTTGAATCAGACCATTTACCAATCTAGCAAACTTAAAGCTCATTTCTCCTTCCAATTTTCTTGTTTGAAAAATGGCTATAGAGATGATTATCACATTAAGGTTTAACCTTATCCCGCTAAGTTTATGATTATCACATTAAGGTTTAACCTTATCCCGCTAAGTTTATGATTATCACATTAAGGTTTAACCTTCTCCCGCTAAGTTTATGATTATCACATTAAGGTTTAACCTTATCCCGCTAAGTTTATGATTATCACATTAAGGTTTAACCTTATCCCGCTAAGTTTATGATTATCACATTAAGGTTTAACCTTATCCCGCTAAGTTTATGAATATCACATTAAGGTTTAACCTTATCCCGCTAAGTTTATGATTATCACATTAAGGTTTAACCTTATCCTGCTAAGTTTTTGGGCGGGGGCCCTAGGTTATTGGTTAGCACAGTTGCCTTTCACGCCAGAGTTCGCGGTTCGGTTCCCGGTCTCGGCGGTTTGAAAGAAACAAAAAATGTTTCTTCCCTATCCACGTGTGAAAGTAAGTATTGTGGGGAGCCTCCATGACCGAGAGGTAGAGTGCTCGGCCTCAGACCGCCAGAGCTCGAATTTCGAATCCTGTGTCTGGAGGACAGTGTCATCTCAATCATTTCACCATCCTCAGAAGGTTCTCCTGGCCCAGTTAGCCTATATGTGCACAAAGGTGGCCTAAAGCCTGATTCATTTCATTTCCTGCTAAGTTAATTGATTTAAATTCTCAATTCTCAATTGTGTTCGCGATCCACAACCTTAAGTGGTTGGAAATTATTCATATTTGTTTAATTTGAGACCAAACATTTACAAAATCTTGATATCTATCTTTTCATTCCCAATGACAGTGATTTAATCGCCAAATAAAACGTATTAAAAACGACTTATGTCGTGATCAATAGGGAAAGGGTTATTATATAAATGATTGTTTTAGATCCGACTGCTGGACCATCTGCCAGTGAGCTGACTACATGGTGTCTGGATGAGTCAACGCTTCATGACAACATTAAAAAGACACTAGTTAAATTCTGTGTACCATCACCAATTGTCTTCAGGTATGTTAAAATAAGTTACAGCTATTTTGTGCATCATCTTTCGGATGATCTTGTCAGGAAATAATTCATTTTAAATGTTGTGCAAATTTATGATTTAATTAATGTTGTCTCTTTTTTTTTTCAACTTGATGTGTAAATTGCTGCAATTTCCACCTATAGAGGTGAAAAAAATATTGTGCTTTTATGAATTACACCAGAATGTGATGTACCATTTTAAATTCAATGATTTTTTTCAAATTATGGTTTAACCCTTATAGTGCGGTGATCAACTTTAATCGTCAGAATCTGACATCTGTAGACGTCCGATTCTGACGAAAGTGAATCCCATGCTCTGTAAGAGTAAGAATATTTGTAATGGTCGCAACCCCATAACATAGGTATTCAAATGAATCAGAAAGAGCTAACTAAGACATTTATGATGATTTCAAAATGAAGATAGGTAAATGCCTAATCTGATAATTACATTTTGCAGAGGCATTTCGTCATTTGGAGCTGGAAGTTGCGCTAGTAATTCCAGCTTAAAATGAATGAAAAATAATCTGAGGCAATTCGCAGCATAAGGGCTAACATAACAGAAGTCATAAGTTATGTCCAATCCTATATTATAGACTAGCTAGCTGTTTCAAAGTCATCTAGCTATATGGGAATCACCAGATCCATGAAACTAATTACTAATTATCAGTTGTTGGCCAATCGTCACGATTTTTATGATCAGATGACCTCAGTCAGACAAGTGTGTGTGATTCACTTGACGATAATTTGTGGTGATAAATAATGGCCCACAAAATGTTGGTGCCCTGACAATTGACCCAGAGACGGATGATCATAGGCATCATACAGCCAACTGCAACTAAAAATTTGTAGTTGAAATATATATTTTTGTTGTTGGGGTGGAGACTCAAACGAATAGACTACACTAGGGATTTGCTTTAGCTTACCAGTTCGTTGTGCGTAAGCACACCTGGGAGTGCATCGAAGCAAGCCCGTGAAAAATTATTTACATGGCGTGTGCGTATTTTGGCGTGCACACCAAACCAAGCGATTGGGACTCCTTTCGTCTAGAAGGAATCATACGGACACGAAGTAGCGAGGTGTGTCGACGTGTTTACACGCTACTAGACAGGATTCCACGTACAAATAACTTTTTGATCAAACCTTTCCCCTGCGAGTTATGAAGTGTAATCGCCCCTCCTCCACGTATGAGTCGCCTGAAGTCTGTGGAAGTCCGTCAGCCCCAGCGGTCAACTCCTGATTACCTGAGGCCATCCTAAAAAATATCTTTGTTTCAGATTTCATGGTGTGAAATAAGCATAAGCAGATAGGCTTACCTGTGTTTGGCCTACTGTTACGTGTTTACCTCTGCTTTATCCCCAGGACCAGTTCATTCCCGTCACCCCTGCCATTTTAAGAAATTGAGATTTCCCAATTCCCAAACTCATGCGTATCCAAGACGTTGCTAGACATCGCTACAGACATGGACGGTTTCACTTGCTTTAAATGGACATATTATGCCATATAGGCCTAATCATAATGCTAGCCATTGTTGGCCACTGAGTTTGAGAATGACTCGGTGGTGTAGTGGATAGCACTAGGGTCTGGTAATTAGAAAGTCGTGAGTTCGAATCTCGATGGACCATAACAATTTTTTTTTTTTGCTAGGGCCTAGGCTAGTCCTATTTTATTTTCTGGGAGGTCTGATTATTTTTTAACTTGCATATCATTAGCCCTTAACCAGGGGTCTGACCAGCCCGGCAGACGAATGGATGTCGTGCGGTGGGCCTATCTTTTACCCATATTTTCACCCATGCGGTCGGAAATAGGAAACCTTTTTTTTTTAGGATGGCCTAATGACAACCCACTTCCCCTCCCCGTTGGAGTCGCCCCAAGTCCGTGGATTCCATTTATTATGGTTATGGTTACACATATAAGTGAGAATGCAAGCGAAAAACCTCACTACTTTGCACTGGCTTTCACTGGGATGAATTCCGTGCCGAGTCGTCTCCGTGAGTTGTGGCGCCAGCCTGTGTATACGCGTGCAAGTCTCCTTCACGCACTTTCGTGTGCGTGTGCGTGTACGGAAAAACATCCACTAACCACTGTTTCCGTCATGCGGACATGGTAAGCTAGATGTAATCCCTACTGTAGGCCAACATTGAACTGGCATTGGGTCGATGACTCATGTTGACTTTGATGCGTGTTTACTGGGGATCATATATCCAGGTAGACATTCAGCTGGCTTGGCAATGATTCCAGCGATCAGTCGGTCTTATGCTGGGCCAGCGTCTGCAATTTTGACCCAAAATTAAACCAACAGTTGCTGATTGCTCTTGTGCTTACTGAATACTGTACTGTGGCCAAACCTCAAATACCTCGGCCCCAAACACATGTGGTCTTTGACCCTAGTTTTCAATTCAAGCCTATTATGCATTCATAACAGTGCAGTTAAAAATTATTACATTTCTATTTTTAGTTTTTAAAATTCGATTTACATTTGTAATATATGTGTTTCTAGTATATTAACTTGCTTTATATCATCAAGGCCTATTTTTTCAATTACATGTTTCGAAAACAATTAGCCATGATAGCTATGGCATGCTATAACACACATTAGAGAAAGCCCAGAAAAGAGTTGATTGTCTACTTTAATTTTCCAGTGATGTGAACTACTTATCGTCAACTGCACCTCCAGCTGCGGCTGAATGGCAGAGTCTATTACGTCCACTGAGAGGAAGAGAGCCAGAGGGTATCTGGAACCTTCTGTCCATCGTCAGGGAAATGTACAGACGATCTGACACTAATGCTCAGTCATTACTTGAGATACTGACAGATGAAGTATTAGCATGTGAACAGGTAAAAAATCTTTGCAATCGTAAATCTTGGCATGTTAGGGGTTGTACGTTTTTCTGCCTGTCAAAGTCTACTTCCAGTTATATAGCAGTAGCTACAATAATTTGCTGATTAGGCATATATTGTGATTCAAATTCCACAAATATAAGTAATTTTCACCCACTTGAAGTTGTGTTTCGCAGTAGCGAGACACAACTTTAAGTGGGTGAAAATTTAACCCTTACAGCATGGAGATCGACTTCAGTCGTCAGAATCTGACATCTGTAGACATCATATTCTGCCAACTAAAGTCTATCCCCGCACTGTGAAGAGTAAACATATTTCTAATGGCCGTAGACCCATAACATTGGTATTCAAATCAATCGGTAAGAGCCGAATAAGAGATTTATGATGATATCTAGTTGAAAAAACCCTTTGGTCTTCAATGTTTTTCTAAAAAAAAATAAGCACTTCAAAGGTTAATTAGCCCTTACGCAGCAACTTTCAAACCTAAAAAAATGCTTCAGAAATTGTTGAAATAGTCTGTAGTGGATGTGCAATTAATCAAATAAGTCGTTTTTTCATCAATAAAACTTGTTTTCGTCATTTGAAGCTGAATATTGTGTCAGAAACTCCTTCTTTAATTGAATGAAAAAAAAGGCTTGTTATTCATATTTATTTTATATTTCACTTTACATTAGTTAATCAAATAATTATATTTAGCAAATGTCTATTTTCCACAAATAGAAATAATTTTCATTATTTTAAGCTGGAAATTGTATTAGCAAAAATGATTGAAAAATAGGGACAATCAATTCATTGGGACAATGGTTTAAGAGAATAGCTCATTGTTGTTGTTTGACTATTGGATTTTTTTTTCTGATTCTAGATTTTGGTATGGTGGTTCAACACTAAAGTTTCAGCGTTCCACGTGAGTGGTAGTAACCATGGTCGGAGCGGTGGCCAAAATAGCAGCTCTTCTTCCCAGCATGCTGCCTCAAGCCTGTGTGATGAAATTGTCACTTTATGGCGTTTGGCGGCTCTCAATCCAAGCTTGTCTCCCATTCAGAGAGATGATTTGTCTGCTCAGCTTAAAGACTGGCACATAATGACAATAGATAAGGTGCGAAAAGCCAGAGGTAGCAACGTGGCGGGCAATGTCAATGCTGTTAAAAAATCTGATATAGAGATTTTCTCTGGATTTAAGTGTGGTATTGAGGCTTGTCACCTGGATTGGAGTGACTATGTTATTCAGGGTGTCACGTATGTAGATCGACATCACACATGGCGTTTCTTTGGTAAAGCTCAGGAATCAGAATGCAGGAGAAACGCAAGGACTAAAGGTCAAACCCCGTCTCAGGTCAGCGGAGCCAGATCTAGTGACACTGTGGTGATAGGTCGTCACCCCGGACTGCCCAAACCCCACGACGTGCACTTTGGTGTTATCAACAAGCATGCGGATGTTGACAGCGCCGCACAGAATGATGGCGCTTATAGTTCCAGCTCTGAGGGTTTCTGTGAGAGTGACAGACGCGATTCAGCTACTCGCCCGCCTGATTCAGACTCAGACCTAGGTGATTGTGATGGCATGCGTCTGCCAAGACAAAATCTTCCCATTGGTACAGCTCAACTACCGAAAGTGGATATGTGTGATTTTGATCTTGCTGAAGATAATATACCAATGTCATTTGCTGGTTCTAGTGCGGCCAATGCTTGTCATCAGAATCCAGAACAAAAGGAAAAAATTAGGAAAAATTTAGTTGCTCAGTCAAATATCAATGGTGCTGGTAGCTCTGGTGTACAGGCGGGGACCAGTGGTGTACAGGCAGGGACCAGTGGTGTACAAACAGGAGTCAGTGGTGTACAGGTGGGGTCCGGTGGTGTACAAGCAGGAGCCAGTGGTGACTGCGGTAATGCTAACAAGGGTCAGTCAGCACCCTCCAAGTCACAACTGGTGAAGACGGAGCACGCTGAATCACAACCTTCCAGCGATGAATATCAGGTAGAAATCTATTTAACCCTTTACATGTTAGTGATAAATACACACAGTTTGAAGCTGATTAAAACACTAGAGCTCTTAAAATTTCACTTGAAATTTTCTCTCACTTGAAGTTATGTCTAGCTACCGCGATATGCAAATTCAAGTGACTAAAAATTTATGTCATTGGTGAAATTTAAGTACCAACTTTTATTATCGTTTCAAAGTTTGATTTAATAGATTTTATTTTCAACAACTGATTTTACAGGTGCTAATAAAAACAAAGAAAGGCTACTGCAGTCGACGTTTTATCCACTTAAAGTTGTGGGTCGCAGTAGCGGAACACAACTTTATTGGATCAAAATTTATACCCTATGATGTAGCACTTTATAATCAGGTTCAAATTGATAGATTATCATTGCGCTGGGCTATTTTATTTTTCTATAAAAAATATAATTACTGTGAGTTGGAAATTGCTGTAACAATCCACGTATCAGGTTGAAAATAAAATGACATGTCTGTGTAGGTAGAGTTATAATTTATCTAAGACATGATTCATGATGTTTCTGTATAGGTACAGTAAAGTGTTATAATTTATTTTATTTTTTTTATCTCATGATGGTGTATTATCTCTTTATTGTACAGGTATATTTCTATGACACCAAAGCCCGGGTGCAGGATGAAGGCAGCGACAAGAAGAAAAAATCAGATGAACCAAATTATTTTGCCTCTTTGAAAAAGATGGAAAACAAACAAGATGTAAGTGTTCTGTGTGTTCCCTTTATACATATTTTATTAAACAGCTTTTTCTTCTAACCAGCCTTAAGATAAACTCAAGTGATTGTAGTATTGAGTAAATAAATGAGATTGTTTTATTTTTATTATAATTATATGTTTATATAACTTTTATTTAACATGTTTAATTATTGGCAAATGTGCCAGCGAGTAAACAGGAACAGTGATAAGCAGTGATTAGAGTATCAGTTACCTTGCTTATACACCATGCTTTGTATAGTCTTTGTTTTTCACAGAAATAAAAATTGTGTAAAAAAAATAAATAATTGGAAAAATGGCTTGGTAAATGAGATATGTTGTGCTTTCTCAGCAGATACTGTTTGCCAGAGCAGAGGCACTTCAGGCACACGGGCATAGACGTGTGGCCTGCTGCCTCGCTAAAAATCTAGCTGAAGAAATGTTAGCTAATCCCCCAGATCTGGCCTCAGACCAGCAGCCTACAACAGGAAAAGGTTTTTGATCATTTTCTCATGAACTTAACTGTCACTTGTCAAATTTTCTTATGGAACAAAAATTATAATAATTTTGTATATGTATATTGAAGCAGCCCTCATCAGGAGTGAGTTGCTAATAACAATTGGACCAGCCCTATATGATTATGTATATTGTTACTATAAATCCTGATCTTTTCACACGCCTCTAAGATGTCTTCCAGTTTCTCAACAATAAAATGGAAATTAACCTCTGATTTACCATCAAAATTTTACTAATTGGCCTTTATAGTGTGCAGCGTGTTCTGAATTTCTCTTATTAATATATACAGATATACTTGACATGCGCTTTTGACACCATTGCAGCATCGCGATAGGAAGCAAACTTGGCTTATTATACCTCTCCTCTGCAATACCTCTGAAGAGCAAATATTAAAGCCACCGATTGTAGAGAATGTTTTTTTAAGCAATATTCTGTACTGTTTCTGTGCATACAAATAAATATTTGAATCTAGGTAGTAATGGTCTGCCATCATGTAACTGTGTAAATATATTTGTAGAGGCAGATTAATGATGAAATAAAAGTTGATTTCACAAAATGTCATTGTAATCTAGTTATCGCTGCACTTGTTTTGTTACGTTGTGATTAAACTCTTGTCTTTTTTTTTTTTTTTTTGATTAAATTTATGTTATTCAAATGGCTGACGAAAGATTTATAGTTCAACCAAATTAGCAGAGCTTTGAGTAATAATTATTCAATTTGATTACAATGTATTGAATTTTAATTGCAGGTAAGAAGAAGAAAGGGCAGGGTAATATCAGCTCTTTTGCCAGTACCACGTTAGCGAAGGCTGCGTTTTTAGCGAGTGTTCTGCTGGAGGAAGCTGACAGCCATCATCTAGCATTCAGAGTTGGCATGTTTGGTCTCGAAATGCCTCGTCCACCTGCATCCAGCAAAGCTTTAGAGGTATTTTTGTTGGATTTTTTTCAGCTTACTAATTGAACTGAATGGTATGTCTTTGACAAGGCAAAGAAAAGTTATTGGACATTACTAAATACAAATTAGAACTTTTTTTATTCTAGGAAGCTTATGCAAACTTGCATGAAAGGAATTTCTGCTGATATTTAAAATTTAGAATGTACTTATTATTTATGTTTGAAGAAGAATAAATTAGCATGGGCAGTCACTGCATTTGTTGAATATTTTTTTTGGCAAACCCTAATTGGGAAATTTCACTTAATGTAGAAATTGTATTGCTGACAAGTATAATCAGTCCAATAAATAATGTGATGTATTTGAATGTTTAGGTGAAGTTAGCTTATCAAGAGTCTGAGCTTGTCACTCTCCTGAAGAGGATACCGTTAGGCCAAGCCGAGTATAGTGTTATACAAGATAGAGCTGAAAAACTGAGGGATGGAAAGCTCAAGTCTCGTGGAGAGGCACTTCTGCCTTTAACACTAGCTAGCTTCATCTTTGATTCTCTTCTGCAACCAGGTACATGTTCTTGTAATTAAGGTGTTATTGTTTAATACTTTATACTGCTTAAGACTTTTGCATGCTGTAATAGAAACTTTCAACAAAAAAGTATATTCACTTGATCATTAATGTAGAAAAAAACAATTATTACCTCTACATTTTTCTACTCTTTGCTTACCTGTTTATAAATTGAAATTATTCCAATGAACATATTCTACAGTTTTTTGTACCCCTCAATAAATAAATATTTAAATTTCAATGTAGCCATGTTCTTAAGTCCATCCATATCTATAAAAAGTCCAAGAGTTGATACACTCCACTCCATATTGGGTATTGTAGACTATTTCATATTCAGAAAAAGACAGATGTTTAAAAAATAGGCCTATAGGGATTTATATTTTAAAAAGTTATAATATGAATGTGATTTTAAATGGTGAGCTTATTAAATATTACTTATCCTTTGAATAATATATTTGCTTAGCTCTGAGCACAACTTGCATTAATGGAAACAACACAGCTCGACCACCTAGTCGCTCGATGCCACCTACAGTACGTGCTGTATCAGATCAGAAGCTGGGATTTGAAGCAGCTGTGGCTGCCCTCGGTGAGCTCATAACTAACCTACAAGTTTATCTACTGGAAATTAGTTTAATTTATAACCTTTGTGCCAAATATTCTTGGTGATATAATTTTTGACACAACATTTTGTGGTAAATGAATGTGAAATTGAAAGATGTGTTCATTTAGTATTTAAATCATATGAAAGGTATGATTAATGTTGCAAATGGTTATCCTAATATGACTCATGCAGAAAAGTTACAACTGTCAGTTTACTGTGAATGAATGTGAATGCTGAAAAAATAATTTATGTTATAAATAGAAAGGTTCTTAATTGAAGATGTAACTACTAAAATTTATGATGATGTTAACTTATTTCTCAAACAATCTGATTATTTAAATTGTATGGCATCTCCGCTAAGCTTAGCCCTCCAAGGAGTTTAGCAAATTGGCTGCTTTTGTGTTCAAGTGCTAACTGTAAGTATATTTATTTAAAGAGTTGGAGTTTTCTTTGTTAATTAAGTTTGTTTTCATAGGTTTGAAGGCCAATATTTCTGAGGCAGAACACCCTCTTTTATGCGAGGGCACCCGTCGACAGAGAGGTGATTTAGCTATAGCAATGCTTGTTCAATACAAAGATGACAAATCAAAGCTTAGTAAGGTAAACATTTCTCATTATCCTACTTTTGATCAGTGTTAATGTTTTAAGTATTGTATTGGTTTAATCCGTTGCTGATTTCCTATATGCTTTTAATTATTTACTGAAATGGCAGGTACATTTAGTTATTTTGACTACTGTACAGTACCTAGCTCAATTAAAACTGACATGTTGGCTCACTAGACAATTTTACAGGTGTCCTCCTCAGGATTTTGTAGTCTGTTTGACAGATGATTATCTGTTACTCGCCCTCTCAGCATGAACAACACTTGACTCTGAGCTGTGAATTAATACCAGAATTCCCACCTTACACTTGTTGAAAGTGTTATTAAATATATAAGTGTAATATGTTAAATGGAATCTCAAAATGGTCTCCTTTTAATTGTTGTGGCATTTCTATCAAATTATAAGTGGTTTAATGCTGAATATTTCAAAAGGGACATTTTTTTACCATCTCTGTTTTTTTTCAGATAATGGATAAGCTGCTGGATAAGGAGATTCATCATTTGTACAAAGCACCGTCGTTAACTAGCTACTTGTCATCAGCAGCGGCTGCAGCAGCTGCTGCAGCCGCGGCCGGAGGAAAACCAGTTAGCAAGTTTTCGGCTAAGCAAAATAATGTTATTTTGCCAGCTGGTCAGGAAGCTAATGTGCCTCTGAGTATGGCTCCGGCAGTGGCTCCTCCTAACCCTCCTAACAGGAAGAGTCCGAGTAGCGGGTGTGAGAGCGATGAGAGTCTCCGTGAGGATACACCACGTAGCTCGTGCAGCACTCTGGTGGCACGTCCCACTGTGACTAACACACAAGGATCGCTCGGCCAGCACGAGCCTCACACTAACACCAGGATGTTCTCATCGTGTAGCCAGTCAGGCTCTGCCGGCGCTACATGGCAGGATGCTGTAGTCGGCGGCGATGACAGGGCGCAGAGTTTGGAATACCTCAATCTTGAAGAAAAGTTCTGCCCCATGACTCTGGGCCACAATGGTGGAGCCCGTCCGAAAACAACATTCCTTAATAGGTATAACAGGTCAGCTTTACTTCATTCACTTTGGTAGTAAGCAGATGGTCAATTAAAGAATACATCTTGATTCATAATTCTTTAACCTTTCAAGCCTGTATTTACCATTGTCATTTTCATCCACTACAAGCCTCGAATTGCTGTCGCAATTCCCGACTTGCAGTGGATGAAGATGACTTGAAGAGGGTGGTAAACGAAAAAAATAATTATTCATTAATATTGTAATAGTTCCATGAAAATTTTCGTTCTAAAACCCCTATGTGTAGGAAATTAAGTCATTGCTCAGAGATGCAGAATGATGCATTGTGAGAGCCTAACAGGTTAATGGTCTTTTCAATCATCAATGGGATAATCAAGTATATAATCTTTTAGCCTTTTTGTATATCCTTCAAAAACAATTTTAAGAATCAATGTAGTTTTGATCCACTTTAAGCTGTGGCTTGTGCCGTGACACTTTAAGCTGCGGCTCGCGCCGTGACACTTTAACCTGTGGCTCGCGCAGTGACACTTTAAGCAGTGGCTCACGCCGTGACACTTTAAGCTGTGGCTCGCGCCATGACTCCGAGCTGTGGCTCGCGCCATGACTCTTTGAGCTGTGGCTCATGCCATGACACTTTGAGATGTGGTTTGTGCCATGCCATTTTAAGATGTGGCTCGCGCCGTGACACTTTAACCTGTGGCTCGCGCCGTGACATTTTAAGCAATGGCTCACGCCGTGACACTTTAAGCTGTGGCTCGCGCCGTGACACTTTAAGCAGTGGCTCACGCCGTGACACTTTAAGCTGTGGCTCATTCCATGACACTTTAAGCTGTGGCTCGCGCCGTGACATTTTAAGCAATGGCTCACGCCGTGACACTTTAAGCTGTGGCTCGCGCCGTGACACTTTAAGCAGTGGCTCACGCCGTGACACTTTAAGCTGTGGCTCATTCCATGACACTTTAAGCTGTGGCTCATGCCATGACACTTTGAGATGTGGCTCGTGCCATGCCACTTTAAACCCTTTTTTTATTCAAAATATGTCACATTTATGTGACTAACATGTGTGAACCTTTAATTATTATTATTGATAGTGTACTTATAAAGCGCATTATTAAATACATTTCTATGCGCATGTTAATCCTTGATATGCCCAGATACCTAATTCTACCTAAAACTTGGAATTTGTGTCTCGCTACTGCAGTCCACAACTTCAAGCGGGTATAAATTATCCATATATGTTAGACCATATATTTTATATTCTTCATCTTTAACCCTTTCAAGCCTGCGTTTAACATCGTCATCTTTATCCACTACAAGCCGCGAATTGCTCTCACAATTCTCGACGTGTAGTGGATGAAGATGATTTGAAGTGGATGAAAAATTAAGAAAATTGCCATGTATTGGTAAACCAGTTTCATGGAAATTTTAACTCTAAACCCCTAGTTGTCTTGGTTGTAGGGAAATTAAGTCTGTTTTCAGGGATGTAAAATGATGCTTTAATACATCGTTAGGACTTAACCCTTTAACCGCCAAATTATTCCATCTGAATTTTCACCAACTTGAAGTTGTGTCTCGCTGACACGATCCACAACCTCAAGTGAGCGAAAATTATTCAGATTTGACAAAATGCAGGTCAACTGTTTTCAAATATTGCTGATTGATGTCGCATCTTATCTTTAACATGTTTAAAAGGTGGTACTTAAAATGTGCTAATAAAAAATGAAAACCCGAATATATGCGGCACCGGCGGTTAAAGGGTTAAACACACATTTCATTCCTAATAATCGTGATTTAACCTGATAATAAAACAGATGAAAAAGATCCACAACTTCAAGTGATTGCAAATTATGTATTTGTATATTATGTTTGCAGTAAAGACACAGACAGCTCTGCTGTAGAGGAAGAAGGTGACAGCTCCGATTATAAAGCCTGGGAGGTCAAGTTTAGATGCACCAATCTCAAAACCTTCAAGAAACACTCTGTTGGTAAGCTACTAATGATTGTACTGAATGAACCCACAGACCACAGAAGGTCTCAGTGGATAAGCAGGTTTAAACTTAGATTTATTAGCAGACTTCAGCATGTTCAATTTCGGCATTGGAGAAATAAAGCTTATCCCCAACTATCATTCAGTTTTTATAATAAAATAGGTCAACTTTGATGTATGAACCAGGGCCCGGGGCAACCGATTTTAGGTGGGGGCAAGTAAAAAATTACGGACGGTGGCCCCCTGGGCATTAGCTTCAATTTGCAGCACTTTAAATTTTAGTGACTGTCGCAACAGACAACGCATGTCAGTGGCAAGTCGGGCTAGTGATAAATTGGGGGGGGGGGGCAAGTACCAAAAAATGTTCTTGCCCTCCCGGCAAAAAGGTCCAATCAGTTAGTGTCTAGCCCTGTGAACATGTCCTTTTAACCTTTACAATGCTGAAATATTTCTGTATAAACCATGGAGACCAAACGGTTATTGATGACTTAGGCATGCTGTAACCGTAAACCTTAAATATGTGTGGCGTTGTGTAGGAACTTTTTTGTCCAGATGAACAGTGTTTCATCTATGACTCAGAAGGGGCATGGCGCCACCTATCATTGGGGGAGCTCAGTTATGAATGCCGAGCACCCAGCTAGACATAGGAGCAACCCCATACCTAGAAAGTGATCCGCTACGTGTGTAAACATTACCATATTACCATTGATGACACTATGTACACACAGCCATCATACTTGCATACTAACTATAAGCGTTAGTTTTAATCAGTCACAATGGCCCGGTGGGGTTGAGCTGGACTTGACAATAGATCACCTTTCTCAACAGACAAATGGCAATATGGCGCTCATTAAGTGTAACATGGCGCTCATGAAGTGCAAAATGGTGCTCATGGAGGGCAGCATGGCTCATCAAAATGTTAGAAACAGCTGATGAAACACTGTTAAGCTATTGGTATCTTTATAATCCAAGCTGACATGTCAAAAAAAGTGTCCCTTTTAAAAAATATTTAAAGTTTCTTAATTTGATATTTGTTGTTGTGGTATGACAAGATGGTAATGTTATTTTAGGCATGGCAGCCATTGACAGTAGTGCTCCTGAGACGACATCGAGTGACAATTCTCCGACTCTGGTGCGTCGATCGTGGGGTAAGCATCAGGGACCTGGCAGTGATAGCGGTAGCAGCGGTAAGAGCAGTGATTCTCTGGGATCCAGCAGCTCAGGGGATAAAGCAGCAGCTGCCGCCAAGTTAAGAGATCAAGACAGGTGAGGCATGAGTCATTATGGCACTCATCATCTAGTATAAGAGATGATCAGTCATTTGGTTTCAGATTCAGAATCTGAGTCATTCGGTACAAAAACTTAACAAACTTCAACCCTTAAAGCCCTGAATTATTTTTGCATAAACCATGAAGACCAAAGGGTTTTTTCAATTTGAAATCATTATAAATGCCTTAGTTAGCTTTTTCCGCTTCATTTGAATACCTGTAATATGGCTCTATGGCCATAATACGAGATTTTAATGGTTTCAGTGCAGGGACCGACTTTAGACCTCAGAATCTGATGTCTACAGACGTCAGATTTTGACGTCTACAGACGTCAGATTCTGACGTCTATGGTTGATCCCACACTGTAAGGATTAAAACCTATATATACTCATATGTGTATATTGAAGGGTACAAACGGCTCTCTGTAAAGGGTTAATCTAAAACATTTAACTTTTATGTTGCCTATGTACTTCAAATATCAGTGAAACATCTGGGTGGGTGGTCTTTATCATAAAATGCATGTGTCACTGTTTTTTTAACGATACAGCTGCGTTTGGTAATTGTCGCCGATACATGCCTCGTCTGACGCCTCAGTCTGATATCTGGCAACACATACCAAGAGAAGAAGTGCCATATCTATCACCTCATCTTCTTCAGAGGGCTATTCTCTGCACAAAAAGCTTGAATTGACAACTAAATATGTTTCTTTGTGAATATAGACATATCATAAATTAAGTTATTTGATGAAATTAGCAGTTATCACAAACAATGTTATCATTTTCGTTGCCTTTGTGTTCGATTTTAAATATACTTGACAAGAATTTGAATGTTGTTTGTTGTTTACAGCCCGCCAGGTTCATTCAGTGAAATGCGATATGCCCCACAACATCTTCTGATGTATTCACGTAGCTCAACTCCAAACCTCAAAGCTGTCAGGTTTGTACAAAATACAATGTTGATTCAATGTTTGATCAATCAGAAGTTTTCCTCAAAGGCTTACTGATGTGTCTAGCAGAAACTTTTCTTGGGTAAAGTGGATCACAGGGGCACAGTTAAATTTTGCATTCCATCCTACAGCAAAATAGCATATTTCAAATTTAATTCTCTACAAGAAAACACTGGTCCCGTCAGGCTAGACTTTTTTATTGTATGTCTTACAGGCCGAAATTGCAATGTCAGGATTCGAAATAAAATTTAAATTCAGATATAGTCGTAAAAATGCAGACCGTTTTGGGGGATTTATCAGATAAATGTAAGAGCGATTGCTGGGAATGACCTCAGCATCTGGTGAACAAGCTGGCTTTATAAGCCAGGGATTGTTGTGTGTGCCGGTTCTCAGGACCACAAAACATGGTGTTTTTTTATCAAAGCGGCGCCAATATTTCCCAGTTTACAATATTCGTTTTTATGATAAGAATTAAAAGTTTATTAAGGATATAAATTCTAAATATATAACACCCATAAAAATTATATTAGGTTGTCATGTGCTTTGTAATTTTTTTTAAAATTTTTAAGTTTTCAGAAGAGGATTTGGGGCTTTTTTGAAAACACTTAAGATGTCATTGTCTGCAATATTGTATAGCAGCAAATTGCAATATTCCAATAGCTATAGCTTTTAGAATGGGAAGATATCATATAACATACAGCCAGAGATGCAAGATCTACATAATTTGGAACTGCTGTAAAAGTATTTTAATGAATACAGAGAGATGATGATGCCAATAAATTGACAATCGTTCCAAGTGATATTTTTAGCCAATGATAAAAAATGTCTAATCTTTATATATTTTCGACCTTCAACTTTCATGACACCTACACATCCTATACACTGTGGTTGTGTATTTAGTGATTAGTGTCGTAAAATGTTGCTTATTCAATTAACAGCTAATTATGTAAATTGTTCAAAAATAGATAAAATAGGAACAGGGTAGCTGGATAACAGTAGTTTGTAGTACCCTTTTAATGTTAGATCAAAAAATACATATTTTTATTTGTTGGCAGGTACAAGAAGAATAGGAATGTGCCGACAGTGCCCAACCAGCCCAGTGAGGCACAGGCTCATTTCATGTTTGAAGCGGCTAAGACTGTGTTAACAAAGGCTGGTGGTAATAGCTCCACATCACTCTTCACACAACCGCAGTCAAACAACAATCCAACTGGTCCACATCGGGCGCTGCACCTCTGTGCTTTTCAGATTGGCTTGTATGCTCTAGGCCTGCACAATTGTGTTTCCCCAAACTGGTTATCCAGAACCTATTCTTCTCATGTATCGTGGATTACCGGTTAGTTTTAATATACAGGTTAATTATATGAAAACTCCAGATAAGTTGATTTTTTTTGTTACCTTGGATATGAAAGGGTGTATCTGCCACTTGGTAAAGTGGGCGATACACCCTCTTATATCCGAGAAGACGAAAAGTTTATTTAAAATTTTCACTAATCTGAGTAAAGTATGTTATTATAAAGAAGTATGTAAATAAATATGTAGATACATTTATTTCTGGTTATTAGCCCTTGTGCTGCTAGACCATATATTGCAGGTTACTAATTAATTATATTAACCCTTTCAAGCCTGAATTTACCATTGTCATCTTCATCCACTACAAGCCGCGAATTGCTGTCGCAATTCTCGACTTGTAGTGGATGAAGATATTTGATGTGGTTTAAAAATTAAAGAAAATTACCATGTATTGGTAAACCAGTTTCATGGAAATTTTTGTTCTAAAACCCTTTGTTTTAGGAGAATTAAGTATGTTTTCATGGATATAAAATGATGCTGACGATGTTTCTTTATTGTCGGGCAAACGACGTAGAGGCTATGGCCCAACAAAAAACTGACATTCAGTTACCACGGAGCGTTCACCAGGAATGCCTAAGGATATGGTCAAGTGTTATAGTCAGCATTCACTGGCAGCTGTTAATAAATATCATAGAGGTAAAGACATATGTTAAAATAAACAAGAAATCCTGTGATATATTGAAATTGCTACATTAGTTATCTTTTTAATTTTGCAGGTCAAGCTATGGAGATTGGAAGTGCAGCAATCAACATCTTGATAGACACATGGGAAGGTCATCTTACCCCACAAGAAGTGGCTTCTCTAGCTGATAGAGCATCAAGAGGTCGTGACCCCAACATGGTGCGTGCTGCATCTGAGCTGGCTTTATCTTGCCTTCCACACGCACAAGCTCTCAACCCTAATGAGATCCAGCGAGCGTTAATCCAGTGTAAGGAGCAGAGCCAGGAGATGCTGGAGCGAGCGTGTCTGGCCGTGGAGAGCGCCGCTAAAGGAGGTGGCGTTTACCCAGAAGTGTTGTTTGATGTGGCCAAGAGATGGTATGAGCTGTATGAAGAGGCTCTACAAGGCCCTAATGCTGTGCATGTTGCCCTCAGACCAGATCTAGATGAAGTGCAGGCCGTGATTCAAGTACCGGGGAATGTACAAGGCCCTGAGAGTCAGAGCCCGCCTCTGATGCAGCTAGTACCGGCAGGCCCTGTGCAATGTGTACCCACCAGCATCGCCGTGACGGCGGTGGCTGTAGCTGCTCATCCCGGTGGTCTGAATGGTCAGCTGCCCCCGGGTACTGTGGTAGCCGCCCCTATCCCGTATAGTTTACCTCCTCCTGCCACGTCTCAGATGCCTCATCACCCCTATATCGCCCCTTACAGCTATGTACAGCAGGTACCACCTAATTTTGCTCATCATTACAGCGCGCCCCACATCCCCCTGCACACACATAATATGCACCCTTCCTACATGTCTACGTACCCCTATAACAGTCAGCAGGCAGCAACATTCACAAACATTGCTCAGCTCCAAAGCCCAGCCACGCTCTACCATGCCAATATATCACACCTTCGCCCGCCACCACCTACGGTACAGGTGGCTTTCCCGGCACAGCAGCTGGCACACGGAGCAGCAGTAGTGCAGGGCAAACTGACTGTGGATGCGGCCCAGCAGTTAGTGGCAGCGGGACCAGGAGCGGTGTTAGTTCAGCAGGTGGCCCCTCCTCAGCACCCGCCTGTCCTACAGCAGCAGCAACAACAGCAGCTGGTTGACGCCCAGCAACCGGAGGCAGCCATTCCACCACCTAACTCGACCCACGTTAACTATCTTCTTGCAGCCTATAGAGTGGGCATGCTTGCTATGGAGACTCTAGCTCGTCGTGTTCATGATGATCGCCCACAAACAAAGTATTCACGTAATCCACCATACGGAGAAGAAGTCAAATGGTTACATAGCATCTCAATGAAATTAGGTGAGTAAATGTCAGTTGGTTTGATGTTGGGTCAGTGTAGTTGATGTTGGACCAACATTTACCCTTTAAACCCTCACGATGCATCAATACATAATTTTACATTTCTGAAAACAGACTTAATTTTCCTATAACGTAGGGTTTTAGAACGAAAAATTCCATTAAGCTGGTTTACCAATACATGGTAATTTTATTTTATTTTTAAACCACATCAAATCATCTTCATCCACTACAAGTCGAGAGTTGCAGCAGCAATTCGCGGCTTGTAGTGGATGAAGATTACAATGGTAAATTCAGGGTTGAATGGGTTAAGTAAACATAGCTTCTCAGCATCTCATATTTGCTAGATTGTCCCGTCTGTTTGATATTGATCATAACTAAGCAGTACATTCAGACACTGTAAGCTGTTAAAACACATGATAAGAGTGTATCAATATGATATGTAGAATTCAACATACTTCTATAAGTCAATTTTAATTAGAATGTTCTGTTTGTAATATTGTTTTGTTTAAATGTTATATTACTTATACACATATTGATGCTTCCATGTTATATCTCGTAAAATATACGTTTTGGTGTAATCCTTTTTCAGTTTACTTTAATATCATAATTTCTTTATGTATGACAAACTGACTTTAATTCAATTAAAATCTTCAGAATTCCCCAATTTAAGTTTTGTTAATTTGTAAAAATGTCTGTGTTCCACTGTTGCAGGAAGTAGTTATTTACAGCAGTTTGCAGCTAGTGCGGTTAATGCTGTTGTCAGCCCGTTTGTACTGCATGACATAGCGGTGGAGGCTGCTCATTATCTGGCCAGAAATAACACAGCTCAGCTGTCACAACACCTACGATCTCCTACACTTAATTCATTGGTTCAGAAGTGTTTGCAAATGTAAGGCTCTACTTTTTATTTATGATATTTATTATAGATGAGTGTTTATTTTTCTATTTGACACGAAATCAAATTTATATTTCTTTTAATTATGTGCATGTTTTTATTGTGATATCTTGGTGAGAATAAAATGCCTAAATGCACTAAGATGTGTGTTGCAGGTTCATTGGCAGTGAGGGCATGATAGCTATGTTCTAACAGCCAATAGATTGCAACACACATCTTAACTTTGTCAGTGTTTCAGTTCTGATAATACTGGGTTTCTCTCTTCATCCTAATTGCCATGTATTCACGCGTATCCCATATCCAGTTACAATGATCTGAGAGAATCTTCACTTAATAATAAATAAATCAACAATGAGTTCACAATTAACGCTTAAGCTATCAAGTAATTTAAATTTTCACCCACTTGAAGTTGTATCTTCCTGCCGCGACCCACAATTTCAAGTGGGTGAATATTACTTGGAAAGGTACAAATTGAATTAAATGGCAAATTTGATACTCATTTCAGTTCCCGGCCATAGAAGTCATTAGTACTTAAATATAATAAGATTAGTAGTTCTAATCGTTGGATGTTTCTAGTGCTGTTCAGCAATTTAATTCTTACTGATTATATGTATCATTGTGAATCCAAATGGTTTTACTCATTCTGACTTTACCTCCATTACACTAGGAATATATGTTCTTTCAATACTATGCTAATAATAGCAGGGGTACAAATTGGCGGTCGCCCTATCGCCCATGGCGACTATGATTAAGTAAGAGCGACAATGCCGTCATAGTTAGCTGTCCTGCTGGCGACAGTAGAATAGGCCCTGAAATGCTGGCCCACCGTATACAACACTGGCCGAACATTAAACAAGCACTGTGTCGGCGACATCCACAGTCAAATGTTTTAAACTGTGTTTGTGTGGCATTAATAGAGGCCAGCAAGTTAACACTGGTCATTGGAAGTGGCTGAACGGTGGATGAACGTTGCCAAGACTGGCCCAGTGTTGTGTCAGCGTTAAATTGATAGCGTGTGTTGTGGCAGCGTCGCCTTCTCAGCCAGTCTCTTGGGACACCTGCCAAATCTCTGTATGATGTATGGAATGATAACGGAGTCTATATTTTTCATTTCAAAAGTGGAGAATATTAAATTGTGTGAAAAAAATTGATGTGTGATGCAATGTAGAACATAGCTTATTTATTGAAAACAAATATAATGGGTTAGTCTATTACAACTTCTAGTTTTGATAATAAATTTTCGAATGTAAAACCATCACATTTTTATCGAGCAATAATGACACTCATTCGGTTTCATATCCATGCAGTGCGCACGTGCTATTTCAGACCAACGCGCTCTGCACGTGCCATGCTATATATCGGAGGGGATTTCCCAGCAAACACGATATGTTTGCTCAGTGTTGTTTTAATGCTGGGCCACCGTCATACCTACTGGTCCAGTATTAAATCACCATTTGGTCGACTTGTGGTTGGTGGTACACGCACATGATCAGATCTGGGCTTAACACCAACAGTACCGGTACACAGAATATGCAGTGATTATACACAAGTGGTGTGAATTAACTAACCAACTAGGCCAATCCCATCTGTTTTATTAATTGTAACTAGAAATGCTACAATAGTGACTCACACTTGTCATGTATGTGTCCTATGTGTGTGGGGGCTAAGCTAGATTGGGCACCTGTTAGGCAATTAATTTCCAGACGGGGAGCTGGATGTTGTTTATAGACTCCAGTAATGCAAACAAAATGGCTGCCGTTTATACTGTTCATAAAAGCTTTATTCGAATTTTCAATTGCTTATATTTTCCTAACGTGACCTTTAAAACCTATTAAAAGTGGCGGGTAGACACTTTTTCGACGTCACAAATTGATTGTAAACCACTTGACAGTCAGACGAGAGTGAGCAAACATCATACTGGTGCCTCACATGTTTTTTCAATACTAGTAGGAAGCTGGTCAGACGTGCTGTGACTCGTCAGCTAGGGCTAAGCCAATACCACATACACAATAAAGCTAATCCTAGGCTATCAGCCTATATACCCCGCTAATACGATACATTTGGCCAGTGTTGTTTTAATGTTGGTCCACCGTCTCGTGTTAGAATAAGATGGGTATATAGAAATTATGCGGACCCGTAAAAAACCACAGGTCAGATAAAACATGAAGTTTAGTTGTCCGATAAAGATTTTTTCTAATTTTAATGCCTTAGTAAGGCCCACCAAAATTTGCTTTCAGCCCCATACATGTAGCTTATTACTAGGTTACGATCGGAGTGTAAGTGATGTTGAAAAGTGATGTTGAAATTTTTACTGGAGTTACCGATGCAACTACATTATATCGCAAAACAGGGCTACTATATTTTTAGCAGGGCTACTAAGATTTTAAAGTTAGTGGCCCTGCTGGCCACCAATGATTTGCCTTTAATTTTTACCCCTGTAATAGTGGTGTATTTCTGGCTCTAATTGTGTTATGTTTTTGTTGTTGGCAGGTTTACACAGTGTGCCCATCAGAGGCTGCATCACATTGTACAGGCCGACTACGATGAGTTTGTCAGCATCGTATGTAGCGCTCGTAATGCATTCTGTATGACGCAGGGCGGAATGGTACAGTTCAATGAACTCCTACAAAGCCTTAGGCGCTCAAAGTCATGCAAGAAGGAGCTATGGCAACGTATCATTAACGGGCTGTCAACGGGAAATATTTGATGCATGCCCAGTCTAGGTTCATTTAGTTTGTTAAATTTGTTTAACCAATATGGCACTCGGTTACCACATTGCAATCAGATCACTCACCAGTATGGATGTAACTGGTGTTGTCTGCATACTTTTCTATCTGTCTTTGTGTACTTTATATAATCATATTATTAAAGGATTCTTCTGCTATTTCTATCGTACATCTTGACAAATAAATGTCTGACATAACAGCAGGGAAATACTTAATGTCAGTTGTATTGTTGACTGCGTGATTATTGTGAATGATGTACAGTATATAATAGTGACACACAGGGTTTGGTTTTTACAATGTCAACAAGAATTGTGTTTAAAAGGTATACTTTACTGGGACAAGCCCTGGCGGGGCTATGATGATTAAAAATATTATATGTTGAAAGTGATACCTGAGCGATAGAAGACATTACTATGATGAAGCAATGATTTATAATAGTAATGTATACTTTGTTTATAATTTACTGACAGGCTGCTAACTAATGGCTTGATTGCTCGTGTGTCTAATGTGTGGAGGAGAAACGGCAGTGTAAATTTATATGAAAATAATTTATGTGTGTATATAGTGTTAAAACCCACAGTTAAATTGTGTGAAATCCACTAGTAAGTCCGCCATCAATTACAAAAAAACGACAATTACCTCAAATTTGCTATTAATAATATGGTGATGAAGATGGAGATGAAGCTGATCATAAGATGATGCTGGAGACAATGATTAAAATGATGATAGAGGTTATATTTAACCATTCTCCTGTTGAGTTAATTTATTAAAATTTCCCCCCACTTGAAGTTGTGTCTCGCTACCGTGACCCACCACTTCAAGTGGGTGTAAATTATATATAATTGTTTATTTTGATATCTATTCTTTGCCAATCCTGTTGTTTAAACACACATTTTGTTCCCGATATCAGTGACTTGATTGTCAAATAAAACAGGTTGAAAACGACAATAGTTGTGATCAGCAGGATAACGGTTAAGATGAATATGATGATAGAAGTGATGCTTTACAATTTGAATTGAAACTCGCTGACCTGTTTGAAGGCACATGCTGTTATAATGTAAATAGGGGCTATCACAATCAATATTTCACTCAATTGATGACTGTCACATGTTTCCAGGATGACCTTGTAATTGTATTGATGGATAAAGATGAAGTCCTCGTTATTCCTTATGATGCCAGAACCGTATATCTCCGTTTTCAAGCAAATTTCAGATCAATAAATTCAACTCGAATTGCTAAGATGTTTTGTGGTAGATGCTTAGTTATTCTAATAATTACATTTTGAAGATATTTTTTTTTACAAACATATTTATTTTTCGTCATATGGAGCTGGAAATTGCGTAAGCAATTCCAACTTCAAATGAATGAAAAATTGTCTGAAAAAAAATTGGCAGCATAAAGGTTACAAGTCAGTGTGTGACGAGTTAGTTATACATTCAACCCTTGTCCTGTTAGGACCATAAATATATTGACGTTTCAAACAGGTTTCAACCTAACAAATGACACTGAAATAGAAAAAATAGTTTGTGGCACATGTTCAAATAAAATTCTTATCAAATTTTCATGAATAGTAATATTTTTCATTCATTCGAAGCTAGAAATTGCATTAAAAATTCCACCTGGAATGACGAATCCTCCCTAGAAACGAATGACATTTTCAGCCAGAGAATAGGTAAAAAGTAAGTAGACTGGACAACTACATTTTGTTGTAATTAGGAAATTAAGTCTTCTTATTTTTGTGCAAGACAAACTTTACTGACTCAAGCCAATGAAGAACACTACGGAAGACAAAGGTTTAAATGGATCCTTTAAAACCCTCTGTATGTTTTTAGTTGACACTGGGTATTCTACCCACTGGGATATATTAGGTGTCTGCACCAGGGACTTTTCTTAGATTTTGCACAGTTTTTGCTAAACTGGCATTTTTCATAGAAAAAATACTTTCACAGTCAATTTTAAAGAGAATCCAGATCTTTTGAACCTTCTTGCCCTGACATGAACTTATTGTGTGTGAAAATGCACCATCACAAGGCCATTTTTATCTCTTTCAATGCAGGTAATGAATGCATTGTTTTTTGAGATAACAATAGTCCAATAAGAAGGTTTCATATACATAGCATTTACTCGATATACTCTATATATGTTGACCCTTTCACTCCTGGCAGTAATGTTCCCTCAGTACTGGGCCCAAATGTATGACGTCATATAATTTGACCGTCGTACTCCTATGCACACCGGGAGGCCGCCTTGGCGACAGCCCACGCAGTGAAACAGTTAAATACTAAATTGCTATATTTTTTGTCTGCACCATGAACTCAAGGCCATAATAATATTTTTTAACAAGTGTGAGGCCATAAATAAAGTGAGGTGAGACATGTCCAATAGGTGAGGCCTCCCCCATATATTTTAAGCATCAAATAATTCAGCTTTTTACTTAAATGTTGGGTCTTTATCATTTTGTTCATCGTCACAAATTAAACCTTTATTTTTAGAGTGACTTGTCTTACTTTCCTGAATGAATTGCATCAAAGCATGCAGAGGGTTTCAGAATATCATAATAACCTAGCTTACCATTCTTTCCCTATGTTCTCTTTGTTTAAACTTCTAGGATAATTTCTCTTGCTTATGTACAGCTGATGAAGAAAGGTTTGACAACAAGTGCACACTGTAGCAGGACAAATAATAACACATGTAAGGCAGTAGTTTAAAATAAGCGTCACAATAAAACCGGTTATTCACATATGACAGTCCACACTAATACTGGCTGAGTGGGTAGATTACATGTACACCTTAATCTGAATTATCAACCCTTTTCCTGCTAGACCCGTATATATACAGATTTAAGCATATTTTAAGCCAAATAATGGATAATAAATTTTGTGGTAGATGCTCAGTTAGTCAAATGACTCAATTTAGAAGATGAATATTTTCAATTTTTTTTTGTTTTGTCATTTAGAGCTGGAAATTGCATTAGCAATTCCAGCTCCAAATGACGAAAAATACAATTGGAACAATTTAGCAGGACAAGGGTTAATGTCTAAAATTGTAGAAATATATTTTTTACCCACTTGAAGTTGTGCCTTGCTACAGCGACCCACAACTTCAAGTGGGATAAAAATACTTACATCTGTATAATTTGTAGACATACATGATAGGCCAATCTTTAAAATTTGATACACATTTGTCCTTCAAGGCTGTAGACGGTATTATCACTTTGAAGGTTAACGTTGTAAAGTGGACACTGCGCCAGGTTGCGTTACTTGTTGTGAGTGGTAGCATACGGCATCGCCAGCTCTATATACTTTGATGTTGTGTCTTTGTTGGATTTGTTACATTTGTTTACTGTTTGGAAATGAATGACTATTTTAATTGTTTAACATGGACTTATTTCTTGTTGATATGGCAGGTGTGTTTGCTGTCGGTGAACACTTGCAGTAGATGAACACTTGCAGTGTTATATACTATCCGCTAATGATAACTAGGCATAGACTCATCCCTGAACAACAGGCTTCTCATCAATGTTGGTTTAGTGTTGGGCCAGCATTGCATTGAAACGCATTAAACAAACTTGGGGTTATCTTATTTTACTCACTTTGGAAGGGTGAAATTATTATGATGTTTGTATCTGCCTCCAGCTGATCTTGATGCAATAATCATTCGGGGGGGATGTGGCTCACATGGCAGAATGTTCTGACCGTAGATGGGTGTCAGCTGGTAGCCCTGGTCTCTGTCCATGTCAGGGGCTCTCTTCTTGATGTGGATGGTCTCCTTCACCTTGCAATGGGTGTCAGCTGGTAGCCCTGGTCTCTGTCCATGTCAGGGGCTCTCTTCTTGATGTGGATGGTCTCCTTCACCTTGCAATGGGTGTCAGCTGATAGCCCTGGTCTCTGTCCATAGAAGGGGCTCTCTTCTTGATGTGGATGGTCTCCTTCACCTTGCGCTTCATCCGGTCATGTTCTCTGGGTCAGATATGAGCCACATCACGCCCCATCATTGCTTGATCAAGATCTGCTGCAGTTAGATCGAAACATTATAATCATTTCAGAGTAAGTTCCAAAGTGAGTAAAATTTTACCACTTTCTTGGAACAATGAATAAGATATTCTCTACAATTGGGTTATATTGTCTCAGGTTTGCTGGATCTACACTGCTGTGTGGTACGAGTACATCTTCTTCCCCAGCTGACACAATTTTGGCTTAATGTTGGTACAGTATGGTAATCAGTGGACCAACATTAATAAACAATCAGTTGAAATATCATATTTGCTGGGTTCATTTCGGTAATTGGACTTATACTGGTATGCGAGTTTTTTTCTTCATCTATCCTATTTGTTATTCAAAATTGAATATTTTAAGGACAGAAAATTACCATAGAAAGTGGAAGAAGATATCACACAACAGTTTAGAAGAGAAAGTGTGTGCACATTTGTGGAAAAGTATCTTTGGGATACTTGAACTGTGTTAGAATGAGGACAGTAGTGTCTGTTAGATGCCTCTATTCATAGAATCAGGACTGTAGTTTTGTGATTGAAAATAATTGTTTACTGTTCTACTGTTTAAAGTTTCCTAAATGTTTTACTGTGTTTTTTTAGCGAACTACTGTTTGTTTAAATTTATGAATTTTATTATAGTTTTGAAATCACAATTATATATTTGTAAAGTCATCAATGATTTAGTTTAGAAACGTTTATTTCAGATTTAATCAAATGTACAAAATGCAAGGAAGTCTTTCTCATTTACATGTAAGTGGTATTTACCAATTTGTTTTGTTAATTACTTACTGTTTTTTTTAAGGTTTGAAGAAATTCAATATTTCTATGTATTCGCTCACAAAAACGAATTGACATTTTTTGTTTGTTTTATTCATTTGGTGTAGTATGAGAATATTGTCTGATTGTGATCAAAAGGTTATCAGCTCTATTTCCATACTGAGTTCTGTGACCTTTTCATCCCAAGATGACGATATGGTGCTCAATGATTTAGTATTTAGTTGTTATTGACATTTACATAATTAATCAGCAGGTAATCTTCCCATTCTGTAGTTTTCTTATACCCTCGTCTCCTATTATCACCATCTGTGTTTATTGATGTTAACGCTTAGATTTGCTAGTACATCAGCAGCTAGCATACGTGATTTGATAAAAACAGTCAACTTTTCATACTCATTGAAAGCGGTCATATATCACATTTATAATTTCAATTATTTAAGAGTTATGAGAAATTTGTTTATAGGAATAAAAGTTTATTTGTAGCTCGTTATTATTAAAGAAAAACAAACATAATACCCTGAAACTGATTAGTGATCTCAATTTCTCTCCCTTAAGTTATATGTATATAATCTTATATTTGTTATCTGTATGTCTTTTTTAACGTGACATCCCAAGGCAGATACCACATAATTGTATTGTGAGAGCTTCTTGTCACTCTGTATTTGCATCATGACACAAGCGCTATCACCTTTGTTGTACATACATTTTCTAGTTTATGAAAAGGAAAACAAACATGTAGTTATTGTATGCAAAACATGCTCTTGTCTACATGTGCAACTTATATTGTGAGATCCATATCCCATCTCACTATAATTATTAGTTACATATATTGACATATATATATGTATACGCTTATATATATATATATATATATTCATTATATATTACTATACACATATAACTTTCTGTGGTGTTCATGCTCAAGAATGATAGATATAGTCATTTTAGAGATGGAGCTAGCTAGATTTTTGAGTCTTAGTAATCAGTTGGTAGACTTGGCCCATCATGTCATTAGAGTCAAGTTGATTTGACACATAAATTTTATTTGTAGAAGAAAAAATCACAGATTTGACAGATGATGTTGGGGATGGTAAAAATGTCCATTTTCAGGTAGCTAATATCTACATTTTCTGATATGATTAGTGAAGGTAAATTTATGATAGTGAATGAAAACAATGTAAGGCTTTCAAAAAATCATGAGCCTAAATGCATGTCTCTTAGTGAATGAAAAATATCCTCATATAAGGAATATCATTTATCGGTGCTTTGTTATAGATTTGCACTTTTGCTAAATTTAAGTCAATATTTGAAAATTTAGTTTGAATATGTTGAAATAGGTAAAAATTTTCACATTGATAATTTTATCCAATATGAATGTACAGGAAAACAGTCTGTCTTTGTTTGACAGGCTTGTGTACGGGTATCACTAACTAACTAATTTTGACTGAATTTTAATGGACATATTATGTTGGCCTACTGACCATGTAAACCTCACTTATTTGACCTGTTGACGGAGGGCAGCCTCACGTCTTATTTGAATTGTTGACGAGATCGGCTTCACTTCCGTGCTACATATTTAACCAGCAGAACTCTCAACTATTAAATTTAAATTTCACTCAGTTGGAAGTTGTGCCTCGCTACAACGATTCACAAAGTTGTGCCTCGCTACAGCGATTCACAAAGTTGTGCTACAGTTATTCGCAAATTATCACACATCAAGTTACTTTAGAAGTAATGTCAATTGTAAAGCAGTATCTAATAGTTAATATTACCTTACCTCTCATTTTTACATCATATTTACACATTTGGATTAAATATTGTTGCAGTTCTATTTGCTTTGAAAAAATTGTGCTACTAGTTTAATATGTATTAATATATATCATCCCCTTGTAGCTGAAGGGTTCCTTCTGATAAACCCTTTAGGTCTGAGAGGACGATATTTCCTCATTCTAGTACTGTGCCATCAACAAATTCCTTGTCAAATTGCTTTGTGAAATGTCTCACTATTATCTAGTTTCATTATAATTCAAGTGTGAAAGTTATCACATTCAGATATGATAGGGAAGCTTTTTATTACTTTTTTTTTTCGTGAAAGATTGTCGGTTTATCCTGCATAATATCCACAAAGATTATTGATAGCTATATTTATTTCAGTTTTTCAACCTAGTATTGACTTGGGGGGGGGGAGCGGGGGGGGGGGGGTAGGATCGCTGTGCACCTGTTAAAGGATCATATGGAGTAATTACTTATCCCCACACAATCCTAATTTTTTTCTATTAACAAAATTGTTGATGTATACAAATAAGTTTCTTGATTTTAACAATTTTTGAATGGCTATGTGCTTAGTATGTTTTTTCTTTATTTCTATTAATAGCTGGATATAATTGAACTCAAAGATTTATATTGTATGTCTTTGGTGTGATTTTTTTAGCAATTTCAGCAGTCTATCTTCACTACAAAAAGAGGTTTATGATTACTGCTTTCTGTAAATGAATTCAGTTCTTTAAAGCTCAATATTTGGTAAAGGATCTCGCATTGTAATATTTTTTTTTAAAACAAAGTCATGTATATGTTACACAATAATTGTTTGTATTAGAAACTAGTACTTATTGGTATGTAGAATGTGTTAATCAATCATCTGAACAGATACCTGTGCTAATTATTCGTTCTCTGTCAATTATCAATCCTTGAAGTGCTAGCCACCTTTCTAAGCAGTTTAGAATACATTACCCTTTTAGCACCCTTGCTGTATTTAGCCATCACAGGACATATATTGAGTCAATTCGTTAAGTAACAAATTGTCTAATGAATCAGACTATGTAGTACTGAGGTTTCCATTTAGGTATTATACTCGAGTGTTTCATCTGGCGTTCTCATTAACCCTCTCATCGCTAAGAGGCAGCATTAATCCATTAGACTGTTTTGGGGAAAGAAATGTGTGATAAACCTTTTAAGCCCTCATGATGCAATAAAGCATCATTTTACATCCCTGAAAACAGACTTAATTTTCCTACAACCAAGGGTTTTATAACAAAAATTTCCACAAAACTGGCTTACCAAAACATCACAATTTTCAAACCACGTTAAATCATCTTCATTCACTACAAGTCGAGAATTGCGACAGCAATTCACGGCTTGTAGTTGATAAAGATGACAATGTAAAGTCAGGCTTGAAAGGGTTGAAGATCAAGATTTGCATATCTTTAGTCTCAAATTAAACAAATGTGAGTTATTGTGGGTCGCAGTAGCGAGACACAACCTCAAATGGGTGAGAATTCAAATAAATTAACTTAACAAGGGAAGGGTTAATTTTGAGGTGGCGATTACTGCCGTTATTCACATCTAAAGCTGAATGTAATAATAAGCTGGTGCTAGTAGGGTTACTAAATTATTATCTATAAATTTTTCCCACAATCACGAAGAATAAATTGTATTTAAAATTGAATAATTTACTTTCATTAACACAAAAGTTATGTGTCACTATTTATTGCAACTTTAAGTTAAGGAATGTTATGATTCAAAACAAAAAATGACATTCACTACCTTAGAACTATAAAGGTTAATATACCACTTCTGCACTGTAAGGGTTTAAAATTATGTTTATTTTCAGTCAGACAATCACAACTGTTACAGTACAGAATTATAGATCATTTAATGCAAACCATGCAAGCTTAGCCTCTATGTGGGTGTCTAGCAAGTGCATAGAAACCATAGCCGAATTGTGTTTTGGTTGCAATGTGTCTCTTTTAAAGGAAAATAAAGTTCCATTTAAAAACCTGTGATGTCTTCTTTCTACTATCTAACACAATGTGTAGTTCTTGTCAAATATGACGGAAAATGTTATAAAGCTGGTAGAATTGATTTTGTAGGTACGGGTGTTAATCTTTTAGACTTTAGAATCAATGATATCTCCTGATTCAAACATTTTTTTCTCCCCCGCCTGTAGGGGAAGGGGGCTTTTAGTCGTGCCAGGATTCCGTCCGCCATCACACACAAAAACTCAAAAAACTATAGTGGTCAAGTTTTTTTGAAATTTTACTTCCACATATCTAGCAACATGGAGATGTGCAAGTGATTTTATAAAAATGCTACCAAAATTCAAAATGGCCGCCAGAGGTCAGCTCCAAAAATTTTGTGGGCGGATTTCCTACGATATGGAGATGTGCAAGTGATTTTCTCAAGGTTTTACTGAAATTCAAAATGGCCACCACTGATCAACTTCAATTTTGTATAGGTACAAAACCTCAAAAAATGAATCAGACATTATTCACATTTTACTATCATATTCCCCATGATATGGATTGCTGAAAATCAAAATGACTGCCACGGATTCATAATTTTTGTGGGCGCAAAAACTTTAAAACTTAAAGTCGGAAATTATTGAAATATTACCATCACATTCCCCACAATATGGAGATGTGCAGGTGATTTTCTCAAAGTTTAACTGAAATTTAATATGGCCATCACTGATCAACTTCATATCTATTGGGGATATGCGGGTGATTTTTTAGCCCGCCTTTTAATTTTAATTAAAAAAGGTGGGCTATTGCAATTGAAGTTCGGAGTCTTCGGCCTCGGCGTTAACATTTACTTGTGGGCGCGATAACTTGAAAAAGTTTTTCATGTATCCTTCCCAAATTTGTTATGCATGTTACTAATGACCATTTCTCAGACAAGTTCAATAATGGCCGAAAAAATATTCAAAATGGCCGACTTATTGCGATTTTTCGCCTTTTACGTCAATAATTTGACCTTGTGGGCGCGAAAACTTCAAAAGTTTTTCCCGTATCCTCTTCAAATTTGTTATGCATGTTACTAATAAGTAGTTCCCGGACAAGTTCAATGATGGCTGAAAAAAAAAATGGCCGATTTATTGAGATTTTTCGCATTTTACGTCTATATTTTGACCTTGTGGGCGCGATAACTTGAAAAGTTTTTCACGTATCCTCTTCAAATTTGTTATGCATGTTACTATTAGTAGTTCTTGGACAAGTTCAGTAATGGCTGAAAAAAATTCAAAATGGCCGATTTATTACGATTTTTCGCATTTTAATTCAATAATTTGACCTTGTGGGCGCGATAACTTGAAAAGTTTTTCATGTTTCATCTTCAAATCTGTTATGCATGTTACTAATAACAAGTTCTCGGACAAGTTCAATAATGGCTTGAAAAAAAATCAAAATGGCCGATTTATTGTCATATTTCGCATTTTACGTCAATAATTTGACCTTGTGGCCTCAATAATGACTTCAAGTTCAATAATGGCGGCGGGCTATTGTCGAGTGTGCTCTTGTTTAAGGTTTTATTGAAATTCAAACTCATGGATGAACTTCATGATTTCTTCTGGGCGCAAAAACTAAAAAAAAAAATTAAAGTCAGAATAATTCAAATTTCATAATCACATCACCCACTATCTGAAAATGTGCAGGTGAATTTACTGAAATTTAAAATGGCCACCACAAGTCGACTTTTCAATTATTTGTGACTGCAAAAACTCTTAACTCATTTATGGCGAGGGATGATATAGGACTACAGGCCTTTTGTTAATGTTATCCATCGTTTTGTTTGCTAACTGTTGTTGGCTTACTGTTCTGACTTGCTTTTATTATTCCTATACATGAAAATGAAAAACTTCTAACATGTCTAACGCGCCTAGTAAAACATGTGCAAAACCATACCACATAATGCTATTTTTTTAAATCGCAGACTAGCTTCAAATATTCAACGTGTAGGTTGTGTTGGTTACCCCCGAACTGCGGCATTTTTTAAAACTTCACAAAGACTACAAGTTCTACAAAATGAACACCAGCGACTTAAATTACTTTCTTCAATATATAATGGTAGCGCTATTACACACCATACGTATGCCTACATACCATATAATCAGATGAAAATAAAAGAAACACTTGTTTCTTTTTATCAAAATATACTTTATTACCTGAAATAATGCTATGTACATTAGCTGGTGGCCTTTTGTCTTGACACACCTTACATTATAAATATCGTTCATTTTCATCAATTTTTTTATCTGGGCATACGTTTTGAACGATGACTTGAAAGCAGTAGGGTATGACATATATTATCATTGCCCTCACTTTTAAGTAGTTATTGTCCTCATATTTTGAAATGTACACAACGCCATGTGATGAACGAGCAAATACAACTGTATTCATGATTGATCATTAATGCGACAAGTAGCCTAATATGATATAAATATATATTAATATACTATAAATTCAAAGTTTGCTGCAACACCTCCCCCCCCCCCTTCGCAAAGAACATAGGCTTATCATATTTTATTTTTATTTGTTATATATGTAACTAGTTTCAAAACATCACCACTCCAGAAAAGTGTCTCGGAACGAAAAAATTTATCAAATTTGCAATATTTGTTACTGTTTTGTGAGCTGCAGACGACTGCAGGAAATGGTCCTCCGGATACTTTTTTTTAAGGGGAAATGCTTTCAAATAGAAAGCTGGTGAGCAAAAGAAACAGATTATACCATAAAACCTATGTTCTTCTAGAGGTGTAGCAAAATCTAAGTTTTCAGAATCAGCTCCAGGACTATATAATAGGCCCACTAGGCCTATTTATTAAGTTCATAAAACATACTTCATAGAGGCTCTGCACAAAAACAATTCACATCAATAAATACTCTACATTCAAATTTTCCCGACCATTTTGAATATTTTGCATACAAAACTGCGTCTGTAGAACTACCATCAATAGGGCCTACTCTGGGGCCTACTATTGAGAGCTTCTCATCTGAGATGAGTTGCTCTAAATATAAAATAAACCCTGGCGTCTGTAGGGTAGGTAAAAGGTTAACCCTTGCAGCGCGGGAACCGTGTTTATACGTCAGAATCTGTAGACTACAGATTCTGACGTATAAAGACGGTCCCTGCGCTGAAAGAATTAAACTATTTTTAATGGTCGTACACCCATAGCATAGGTAGGCCTATTGAAATACATCGTAAAGATATGCCAAGATATTTATAATGATTTAAAATTGAAAATAACCCTTTAGTCTCCAAGGTTTTTATATAAAAAAATCGTCGCTACAAGGGTTAATAGTCTAAATGACGTGCTTTGAGTAAGGTGCCTCGTGAGGGGCCTGGTGGGGTGCCTCGTAAGGTGGCTGGTAAGGGGCCTCGTAAGGGTTGTACTTTGGTGGGTTGTAAGCTGTGGTGGTCTCCATGACGACAGCTGTCTGCTGATTCTCCATAACATCTCCCTGATCGTCATCATTCGGGGTGCAGCAGTCAGGACAGTATTTATCCATCATCCAAGGCGCAGGGTCGTCATTGTACACGAGGGTAAAGAACGCTTTACCACACAGGGCGAATATAGACAAGACCAGAAAACAGGATCCCAGGACGCGCAAGCCTTCACCGAGTGATCCACACGCCAGCATAATGATCCCCATCAACAACCCTAGCAGCAGAAGTACCGTCAGTACAGTGCTCATCCTGCAGCACGACTTAGATTCAGGCTCAACTAATTCTGCCACAGGCTCTGATTGCTCACACGCTGCTTTGTTGTAAATTTGTTTTTGTGAATTCGGGTGAGAATATACAGATTTGAGGTGTTCCCTCCAGCCTTTGTCGTCCTCTGGAGGCTGTGCCTTCTCACTTGTACTTCTGGTGCTTGTTGACCACGCAGCCTGTTGAGCTGGCTCCTCTATAGCATACGCACTGGAACTTTCGTTCTTTGGCTTTTTCTTGAAAAATTTACCAAATCCTTTGCTTTGAGGATCTTCTGTTTTTGTAGACGATTCGTGTTTTTCCTCCATCTCTGTTTGTGTAGTGCTGTCGTCATCTTTATTCTTCTTCCAAAAACCTCCAAAAGCTTTACTCTTTTTCTCTTTCTTGTTTTTATTTTGCGTGCTGGCCTGTTCCAGAGCTTTGGCGAAGTCTACATCTTGTTGGGCGGCCACTGGAGCGAACTGCAGCTCGTCATATTGGGGTTGTGGTGGCGTAAAATCCCCCGGATGACTGTCAAACGAAGAGTCATTTAGCGACATGGCTGAGTTTTAGGATATTCACCATTCAGCAAACCAGCTAACTATCCATCTGCAAACAAACATACCGGTAAATTATGTTGAACACGCCTCAATTTAAATAATCATTTCATGTTTTACTCTGTTATGAGAGAAATTTCTCGGCTTTTTGCAAAGCTGGGTGCGAATTATATATGTTTTCCTTGAAGATTAATAGATCGTAGGCCTATAGGCCTATATATGCTACTATATAATGGACAAAAACGACCTTCATTTCCAAATTGAAGATATATGCAAACAGTGTTCATTTTAGTGCGATATGGGAAAATGTGGCACTCGTTCAATGAATAAAGTGTGAGCCTTTAGGGGAACACCTTATTCATTGGACATGTGCTGTATTTTCCCATATCGCACAACAATAAACAACGTTTGTATTTTCTCACACGATCAAGTCACACATGACATATAACTGTCATAAATTGCAGTTCGAACTACAGCTAGAGTGCGATATAAGCTGATATCGATATACTTTTTATTTATTTATTTGGTAGGCTTTATATACACAAATATATACAATAATCGTACAAATAAGCAATTGTAAGTAAAATTGTGTGCATCAGGATGTTTTATACGGGTGATCAGCACCGGCCTAACTAAGTTACAAATCCAGGATAAAATGTATATACATGGTAATTACACTTAAAATTACACTTTAAAGTAAATGAAATACAAATATATTATACATAATTGTTGTTTCCCGCGCTAAAACCAGAGATAAAATAACTACGTATTAACAGGCCCGTGCCCAGGAATTTTTGAGACGCAGGGGGTCTATGGTAATTTTTTAATTTTTACCTGCAAATTGGTGGAATATGGTGAATTATGTAGTTGTTGCTGAGGTAAATTTTCAGCTTTGTGGTCATGGGGGGGGGGGGGGGGTGCGAGCCTCTAGATCCCCCCCCCCCCAAACGACAGGCCTGTATAGAAAAAATCACTGCGCAGAGTGTGAGAAGATGTGTGCTCTGGTAGAACAAGTGTCAGGTTAAGGCGTAGGCTACCAGGGGCCGTAGATTGGTGGTCGACCATAAATTTCGAATGGAAAGTCAAGAACTAAATCCATTATAATATATTAATTCAATTGATCATTGTGGATCTATCACCCACACATTAAAATATACAAACAAAAATAGACCGTGCTTCTAAATTTGTTGTTTTGATACAATTTTACGATCGGATGTAGTATTAATTTAAAACACCACCACTCAGGGGTTTGTCAAGTTAAAAAAATCAAAAAATCCGAGGAGAAATTTTGTGTTTTTTTGTCGTGTTTTTTTCTGTAGGCCTACATGTTTCCAGAAAAATGAAATAAATTGGATAGGCGGGTGGGGGGTCTTTATCTGGCCAATCTGAGCTTTTCTCTCAATGTCCTGAATTAAAATGATTATGTACTTGAATGTGCTCTTACATTGTAATGACATGTTTGCCATTTACAGTTATCAATAACTTATGATAGAGGAGTACAAAGGCTTAATAAGTCAATATAGTCTAATTTAATAAAATCTGAATTAGGCCCACATTTGTTTAGGCCTACTATAATTTTATAAACTCACCTGATTTGAATAACATTAATCCTTATTAGACAACTTGGTTCAGGTACACAACATGGCTGCTATACTGGGGCAACAATACAGGTGAGCTGATAACACATTATATTGGTGAACAGCAATGACGATAATCAAAGAGAGAAGTGCTATAGCGAACCCAGAAAATAGGCCTACAACATTTTCATCAAGTGTTGGTTTGATGTTGGTCCATCGTCTGCGACGCTGGCCCAGCATCAAATCGACACTGTGTGGACGTCAAGTGGCTGCTGGGTGAGCTCCTTATCAGGAGAGATTCACCTGGTGTCCAAAGTCCACATCTGCGCCGAGCACACATACCCGTGCAGCAAACATGAGACGTTGGGCCAACGTTGGCTTACTGTTGGGCCAACGTCGTAGACGGTGGGCCAACAGTAAATCAACGCTGGCCCAACGCCTCATGTTTGCAGGGTAGTCACAGGCATGGGGAAAATTTATCACCACTCAATTATACACGGTGAGTTTGGTGTTGAAGAAATATAGTATAATTGTACATGATGTTTATCCAATTCTGGCTATCAGTTGGGCCAATGTTACGAGCGGCAGCCCAACGCTAACCATCTAACATTTAGCGCATTTAAACTATTTTATCGCAACATTACTATTTACTAAAAATATCAAATCTGCAACATTCATCGGGGCATTTTTCATTTTTTTGAAGCAATTGCGTCAGAAATTAATTAAAACTATCGAGGAGAAATGAAACAGTTAATTAGTTTTGTGCAAATCTCATATTAAAGATCAATTATACAGCAGGTCCATTTTTTAGACATTGAGCTACCGGTATTTTAATAAACGAAAAAAGTTCAGCCCCAAATATGTGATTAACACAGTCTCAGTTAATTACACTGCGATCTTGAAATTATTCATCGACACTAGTGCAATGGTAAAACAACATTGTATCAACGCCTCGTGTTTTTTGGGACAATTTTTGTTTCAAAGTGGGGCGCATCTAGAAAAAGATTGAAGGGGAGGCAATACCCAGCGAACACGAGGCGTTGGCCCAATGTTGGGCTGACAATGGCCCACTGTCTACGACGCTGGTCCAACATTGTGCTAACGCCTGGTGTTTGCTGGGTAGCCTAGGCTTACTGACAGATCTTATCCCTTACAGCGCGGGGATTGACTTTAGACGACAGAATCTGACGTCTGTAGACGAATATCCGACCGTCCGTCCGTCTGTCCGCATTTTTGTTTCCGAAGCAGATCTTAATATTGCACACACACAACCCTTAGGGGGTGTACATGTGCCTAATAAATAAATAACTAATTGAAAAGCGGATTGAAGTGCACTTTTGTGGGTTATGACCTTTGCCTACTTTTTACCTACATATTTCTGTCCGCCAAAATAGCCTAACTTTTTTTAAATATTGCTGATATCTGGCGAACTATGCCAGATAGTTAGACCATTACGAAGACACAAAATGTACAGTTTCAGGGAGGGATATCAAAGAACTTGCACCATTAGGCCCTACTGTTTAACAAAGTGTGAGAGTTCAGGGAAGGATGCACCCTGAAAAAATCCATCACGTCAATTGTTTAAAAAAAAAGATAGGTCTGTTATGGAGACAAACTTTTAAACTATTTACAACAGGTCAGCCGTCTCGCTTCATTGATTCATAATATTTACTTCTAACGGACCCCACTCCTTATAGATCATACTGCACAGACGGGTGAGCCTACAACCTATGCTCAATTTAATACTAGTATATTTTTTGAAGTTCTAGGAATGACATTGTGTGAAGATGGTATCGATATCGATTGATTATCTACTGAAAAATAGAGGTTGAAACAATATAAGTTTACATGATCAAGCAATATGTTTATAGTTCTAGATTGAGGTCGCCCCAATATGTTGCAGACGACAGTCAAATATTTACACATTGACCTTGCAGAGCTCGAGACAATTTTAGACGCATTTCAAACGTTTTGCAGATGCAAATCTCAATGCAAACATCAATTGTAAATTGTGACAGAAAAATACTCTCTTTTTGCGTGGTAGGCTATTATTAATAATTTGAAGCTGACAATTAATAGAGTGATTAACGCCACTTTCAAATTAACAAATCTCACAAAGCGCAAAATATAATTTTTTTTTGCGATGAACTGATATTGAGATATGATGAGAAACACTCGAAACAATTACCTGGATCCGAGCCCGATAGAGCCATACTTCTAATCCACAGTCAAGTCATCTGTAGGAACATTAGAATTGACCAGCTGTATGATGCCGCACAAATTCAGCAATAATGCAAAAAAAAAGTAATTGCCCCATTTAAATTAAAATAGTTTTGATATAGACATTAATTTTATTTATATAATATTAAGTGACTGTCACAATGATCATTTAAAAATGAGGTACACCAGGATGGAAAGTATTTTTAAATCATTGATATTAATTTATGACAGGCTTAGGCTACATATGATATCATCGTCATTTTGGAAACAAATTTAGTTCTTATTGACATAATGCTTGAGGATTAACCCTTAGCGGACCACACCCGCTATTCGGGACTCCGACCACTTTTTTTGCAATAAACCAATCTCAACCTCGCCAAGCGGACCACCTGAGACATCAAGGGTCAATTTTTTAACATCTTGGATCAAAGACAGAACATTCGCACCTCCCCAAGTCGCGCCTCCACCCTTGGATTTTTACAAACGACAATCAGCAATGGTTATCTGGACTTAGCCCTATAACTTTTATGGTCCTTGTGAGCTGAATGCCCTGTATCGTGATATTTAGCCGACAGGCTTGGTGAGGCACTAAAATTGCCATTGGCCTCACATGGTGCCCTCACGCTTGCTTGCACACAAACAACTGCCATCTGATTACTCAGAATGAATCTGATTTATTGTTAATTTTAATCTTTTGGTAGCTTTTAATAAAGTTAGGCTGTTAACGATAATGTTTGTGTTATATATCTTTGCAAATTTCTTTATTGCAGACGATTCTTCTTGTAACTATTTTAGAAAATTGAATCACAGTTAGCTACCAAATAACATTTTAAAATGATAATTGTAAATAATTGAAAATTGCAACACTCTTTTCAACTCTGCCGGGGCTTAAAATATGAACGCTATATAATCTGTAATTATAATTCTGTGTAGACCGTACTTTTACCAACATTTGTACCAGTTATCGCCCGGCCATTTAAAACCGGGGGTGGGGATTTTTTGCGTAAAAAAATAATTTGTTCACAAAGTTGGCCCCAAAAAATAGTTCGCTCCATAAAGTGTGGGAAAAAAATAGTTTGTTCATTTATGTGTGAAAAAGAAATAGACTGTTCATAGGCAGCAGATTTTTTCAAATCTGCCGGAAACTGCCAAGGAAAGACAAAAAATTCTTTGTTCCGCTCGGTCAAACGTTTAATACATATAGTTATTTGTAGGCACGGCCGAAGCCAGGTGCCTATTAAGTTTATTGCGCCAGAGTATATGGCTAGGTTAAGAACTTGCGTGTTTAAAAAGTGTTCAGAAAAAAATATCTTCATGATTATATTCTTGATTAGAGCTCTGGTTAAAATAATGTTGAGCCAGCGTCGCAGATGGATGCCCAGCATTACATCAGCATTGGAAGTAATTGATAGGCAAAATACAATCCCAAGTCATGTACTATATACAAATCTACGCTGGATGTCAACATAGCCACAGTAAAAGCTTTATGAATCTTGGTACACAAATATGGAATAAGACACCACCTCAAAATTCGAAACTCTAAAAGTCCAACAAACAGTTATATGTACAACAATATTTTTCTAAAACCTAATCGTAATGGTAATCACTAAGCATTAGGGCTGCTTCGAATTTTGGACGGCGGCTTCTGCCTCTTCCACGTTGTGATATCCATGGAACATACTTGGCAAATTTGTAATGGTAATCATGGTAATGGTAAACATTGACCTCTTACACGTCTTGCATGTCATCAATAAATTTCGCTTGGAACTTTGTCTATATCTGGTTTGAATCTTGAACTGCGGCTTTCGCTAATACGTTCGAACCATAGCATGCCATAGTCATACTAATCATTGAATCGGAATTTGGTGGGTAGGCCTACATTCTCTGCACGAGGTACATCATAGAGACACGCGGCAAATATTGAATGAATGTTGGCCAGCACAGGTGATGGTGGTGGAAGGAATACACGTTGAAGTCAAGATATATTTTAACTTGTCTCCTTAGTTCTTTCCGTAATTATATCCTGGATATTTAGGATGCTGGCTCATGAGGAAGGCCATGACACTGCTGTGTACAAAATATCAAGCCGATTTTTTGTCTAATGCTAGGCTCAATAGCACTCAAACAGACTAAAGCTGGGCCTCAGAGTTTGGGAACACCTGTTCTAGTAAATTTATGGGATTAAATATGTCCTCGAAAAAAAAGTTTGTCTGTGACATCTCAGGAAGAAATAGTTTGTTTTTGATCAGGGAGAAAAAAAATGTTATGTTTTTTGTTGGAAGGAAAAAAATAGTTTGGTTCGGAACAAAAACCATACCCCCTCCCCCTGGTATTAAATGGTCGGTCCCTTATTAGGGGTTTCAATGATTATTGTATTACTGATCTGTACATGACTTAACAAATAGAATGATACATATTTTTATAAGAGGCAGCAATAACGCTGTGATTTATCATGTTTATACGCCATATTAGCAATGCCGTTGCGTTCGCAGGGTCTTCTTTGATCCATTAAAGGGGTACTATAGTATCCCAGCAAATACGAGACATCGAACCAATGCTCGTTTAATGTTGGGTGGGGCTATAAGGCATTTGACGACAATTTTTCAGCACTGGGTCCATATCTCGTGTTTGCTATGTATACACCATAACATTTGAAGTAGCACTAGCTTGTAGTCGTCATCTGCGTTTTCACTAACAAACTTTTCGGCGTACTATAGGTGTGTGTGTGCTGAGTTGTTATCTAAACAGTAGTGTCATCACTCAGTTATAGTGTGAATCTCTTGTGACTGCTTGCTTTGACACTAACGCAGCGAAAATGAGAAAGTGATGAAAATCACAGTTATAATCAGATATTGTAAGAAGAAACGCACTAACATTACACTAGTTTGCGTGTTGCTGCTGTGGAGGCAGCATGCAAATGGTCGCAAATTTTACTGAATGATTTATTTAATGTAAAATAAATGTTTTATTTAATTTCATGAATACTTTTTAGTGCTAATTGAATAAAGATTTTTGTAATTGTATGTATTTGTTTTGTGTTTGTTTTATCTCTTATACACGTATAATGTAATGCATGCAAACGCTGTTCATACCGTATGTATTATGTACAATTTTACTTAGTGGACCACCTCGCTACTGGGACCACTCTGGCCAAGTCCCTTGTGTGGTCCGTTTAGCGAGGTTGTACTGTATATATTTTGATACAAAGAAAAAACTGCTTCAAAAATCAGGTCCGTAGCCAGGGTCGGAAATCAGACGAGGCGAGCCTTGTGGCCGAGCCAAATTTTTTGAAAACCAGAAATTTCTGAGAGGATTGTCAATGATGAAAAAGGATAAATGTGAAAAGACAGACGAGGCGACTGCCTCGTCTGCCTCATGCTAGCTACGGGCCTGGAAATTAATGTTAGACCAATGCCTACATGTGACTCAGCAGAATGATCTATGGCAAAATTGTGTGGTAATTACTTTCCGTCATACTAGTCAATGCTACGTGATGGAGTGCGCAGCACGTGGCCATTCTGCGCGAAATATATGTCATCATTATCTTTTAATTTACATCATCATTATCTTTGCATATAAGTAATGTGTAGGCTCTAGATTATGTCTGAAATTCTTTTTGTCTTGTAAGTAGCTTCAACTGTAGCCTACCCAGCAAACACGAGGCGTTGGCCCAATGTTGGGCTAACGTTGGCCCGTGTTTGCTGGGTATTGTTTATCAACAGATTATAAAGTTCTTAAGATTATCAAGGATGAACGCCTGCATGGTCTTCGTATAGAAAGGCAAGAAATAATGTACAGTGGTGAATTTAATAAAGAATCTTTCAATGATCCATATCGATTGAATAAAACATATCCCAAGGCGTCAAGTTTAAAAAAATGCTGTACACAGAACAAAAATTGCTGCCAAAAATGAAAATGTCATTATGAAAAATACACATATGATATTTCTGGTAGGCTGTTATAAGTATCACACAAAAACTTTACATGGAGAAAGAACATAAGATTTACACTTGTCTAGTTGTGTTTGCCTGGGAAAAGTCAGAGAATTTGGTAAAATTATCTCTTGTTTGCTCTTTTTTGCACAGTGCACCCTTGTTAAAACTGGGTGATGTATTTTGCGTAATTTTTCAAGTAGGCATGGCTAGACCACTGTATGGTGTCAGTTCCTATGCTATGCTGGAAGCCCCTATTTTTTATTGTTTAGATTATTGTAGGCCTATAATGAATGTTTTGCAATAAAAGATCGATTGAAAACTAGAAAAGAGGCCCGGCTTTAGTCTGCTTGAGTGCTATAGACAAAAAATTAGGGTGAAGGTCTTCCTCATGAGCCAGAATCCTAAATGTCCAGGATATTATTGGAAAGAACCAAGGAGACAAGTTCAAATATATCTTCGGTGTGTATTCCTTCCACCACCTTCGTCGGTGCTGGACAACATTCATTCAAAACTGGCCTACGATGTACCTCGTACAGAGGATGTAGGCCTACCCACCAAATTTCGGCTCAATGTTGGGCCAGCGTCGCAGCCCATTGCTGGTTCAATGCCAGTCAATCGTCCACGACGCTGGCCTAGCACTAATCCATCACTGGGTCTGCGGTATACATTGCTCAAACACGTGGCATTCACCTAATGCTGTTTCAATACTGCTCCACAGTCTTCGACGCTAGCCCGTCATTGAAACAGCATTGGGTTATTGTACCATGTTTTCTGGCTCAGAAACACCAGATAACACGATACATTGGCCCGATGCTGATGTGATGCTGGACCACCATCTGTGACGCTGGGCCAACATTATTCCAACCAAAACCGTTTAAGCTCTTAACCACAAATATAATCGTGAATATTTTTTTTTTGAACACTTGTTAAAGACAAAAGTAGGCTACTTCACCTAAGAACCGGAAACGTCATATTGCACATGTTCATAAGGAATGGTGTACAGAAATGTGAGCAGCTTCCCACACACAGCACCCCTCTTTCACCTAAATAGGACACACTCTCAGGCAAAATAAACTTAATAGGATTCCGGCAGTAGGCCCGTCCTAACTATCAGTACCTGTACGTTTGGAGGTTGTCCTGGGGTTAGGGGAGACCGGGGCACGTTGAACCACTTTTTTCTATTTACACCCGTAAAATGTAATTAGCATATGGTAGGCTACATGCGAAAAAAAATTGTCTTGTAATGCCCAGTCATACTGACCTAAATATCAAACATTCAAAGCCTGATTGAATACAACGCGGTCGAGGTACATTGAACCACCCTAGGGGTACATCGATCCATCAAAATAAATATCCCGAATAAACAATTTTTCAAATAAAATTGGCTATTTTGCTTAGGCCTACTTCACCCCTTGCCTCATATATATATAGCTATATGTTATCAAGGTGTGAAATACCTTACAAAGCATATAATTGGTACAGCGGAGATTGATGATGTGTCTTGAATTATTGTGGCATAAAAACAATGCAAAAAGTTGATTTAAACTCATTGATTAGCTGTTTTTAAGATGCATTGTAATATTTCCTTGTCAATACTGTGTCAATACAAATTTACGTTTACACCAAATATTATCAAAAACAGAGTAGGAGTTTTTGATAATATTTGGTGTAAACGTGAATTGAATAACCTTTAAAATTAATGCTAGTATTACAAATTGATATTCATATAATGCCGATAGGCCTACCGGGAGTAATTAAAACATGGTTTCAACAGATATATCTGCGACTGTTTAGAATCAAAATATGTTGTCAAGGCATCACATATAGATATATTATGGCTATACTATTGTAGCAGGGTGTAATTGTGAGTGCCGATCACGAATTCGCACTTTAGTTAATTTCACTGACAGCTAGCAATTGCGTGTGGTCTTCTCGTTGTGTGTTTGCTGGTTGCCTGGGTGACTGCCGTCCGATTGGTTGCCATCTGGTTGGCCTATCACGTCCTGATCCGAATTCGTCTTTCCCGCGAATTAATGTTTCTTTTCATAATTTCTCTCTCATTCCATTAGTTAACATGTAGTGAAATCGCCATGATTTCTTCTGCTTTCAGGTTGGTGATCGGAATATTGTTTTTAGTCAATCTTGGTAATTGTTCTAGGTTAATACTAGTTCTTGTATTGTAGTGTTATTCGTTTAAGTAATTATCCTGTTCATAATTATTCAGCTTATTCGTGAATGAGTTGTACGAATTCATAGTTGACTCAGTCTTCTGTCGGCATCAGTACAATGCCAGTAATGTTTCTTTTGATAATTTCTCTCTCATTCCATTAGTTAACATGTAGTGAAATCGCCATGATTTCTTCTGCTTTCAGTGACATGTAACTGACGTGTAATAAATTCATCATCTTCATCGCTGTCATCAGGGTCATCTTCATGATCTTGGTTTTGAGTGTGACGATGTAAATAAACTGTGATGTGAGACCATTTGAACCTGTTGTTTGTTTACCTGATTTACTCCAATGAAGTGGGTCACTAGGCTTCCGGCTATAGCAGACGCTTTAACAGCAGACGATCTTTAGTCTTCATTTAATTAGCCTAATCTACTGACCTAAGACTGATTCAAGCTCAGTTCATACGAGCTAGTGTATAGGGCACAGTTTACTGTGTTTTAAGCCAATAACATATTATATTATACTAAGATTTGCATGTATTAGATCAACATTACAATCCCTCTCAAGACAAGTCTCAAGATCTTGACTATTGCATCAGATTCAGATCTATTTTTAGATAGGTCACCTTCGTGTCATTGTACACTGACTTTGATCTGGTCGGCTGTTGCTTTCTGTGCCACACTCCCTCCGATTTCTAAAACAATGACATAATTCTTTTTATAAATTCAAATTGTTGGTTCAAACTTAAAAAAAAATAATAATTATATCTAGACTAGATTTAATCTATTTAGGCCTACCTTGTCCTTGATTACAAAAGCAGGCATCCCAACCACCTGACTTCACCCAGTCCCAGGTGGTAAAATAGCCAAATCGGAGGGTAGGCTTTGGTAAATTGTGACAGCCTGGTTAACTAATAACTGTGTTAGTCTAACGTAACGTGTCCTTGAGTCGCCGATAAAAAATAAAATTATAATAGACTAGTCCCATCCGTGACCCGTTGCATTCTGGGCGAGCCAGATCAATCACTCGAGGGCCAGGAAATAGGCTAATAATAGACTAGACAAATAATAAAATAATAGTAGACTAGGCCGAGTCCCAAATGACAAGTCAAGGGCAATTTTGATGGCTAACGTTACGGTCTGTTTCGCCAGATCCTGGGAGTGGTTAAGTTTCACTGCCACTGGGAGGGCAGTGGGTCGTGGAAGTTTCACAGGGAGGGCAGCGGGTCTTTGTTTCACACCGATGTCACAGGGATGTAGGCGCGGGAATCAATCTAAGCTTGTCATACTGTTATGGTGAATCTATTCTGGCAGACACTTGTTGATTTCCGTTAGCGGGTCGTAGAAGTTTCACAGGGAGGGCAGCGGGTCTTAGTAATTTCTCTGGGCTGTATGCGCGGGAATCAATTTAAGCTTGTCATACCGCTATGGTGAATCTATTCTGGCAGACACTTGTTGATTTCCGTTTTCTTCATCATGGCCGGTCTTGAGATGTATGCATGGTGATTTCCTTCAAGCTTGTCATACCGCTATGGTGAATCTATTCTGGCAGACACTTGTTGGTTCCTATTCATTCATCCCCATGCCGTTTTGCTTATAATGAAGTCTTAGTACCTTCACAGGGAGGGCAGCAGTCGTTGAAGTTCCTCAGGGAGGGCAGTGGGTCTTAGTAGTTTCACAGGGAGGGCAGCGGGTCGTTGATGTTCCTCAGGGAGGGCAGCGGGTCTTAGTAGTTTCACAGGGAGTGCAACGGGTCGTAAAAGTTCCCCAGGGAGGGCAGCGGGTCTCACTAGTTGCGCAGGGAGGGCAGCGGGTCGTAGAAGTTCCACAGGGAGGGCAGTGGGTCTAAGTAGTTTCACAGGGATGTAGGCGTGGGAATCAATCTAAGCTTGTCTCAGGGAGGGCAGCGGGTCTTAGTAGTTTCACAGGGAGTGCAACGGGTCGTAAAAGTTCCCCAGGGGGGGCAGCGGGTCTTACTAGTTGCGCAGGGAGGGCAGCGGGTCGTAGAAGTTCCACAGGGAGGGCAGTGGGTCTAAGTAGTTTCACAGGGATGTAGGCGTGGGAATCAATCTAAGCTTGTCATACCGTTATGGTGAATCTATTCTGGCAGACACTTGTTGATTTCCGTTGGCGGGTCGTAGAAGTTTCACAGGGAGGGCAGCAGGTCTTAGTAATTTCTCTGGGCTGTATGCGCAGGAATCAATTTAAGCTTGTCATACCGCTATGGTGAATCTATTCTGGCAGACACTTGTTGATTTCCGTTTTCTTCATCATGGCCGGTCTTGAGATGTATGCATGGTGATTTCCTTCAAGCTTGTCATACCGCTATGGTGAATCTATTCTGGCAGACACTTGTTGGTTCCTATTCATTCATTCCCATGCCGTTTTGCTTATAATGAAGTCTTAGTACCTTCACAGGGAGGGCAGCGGTCGTTGAAGTTCCTCAGGGAGGGCAGTGGGTCTTAGTAGTTTCACAGGGAGGGCAGCGGGTCGTTGAAGTTCCTCAGGGAGGGCAGCGGGTCTTAGTAGTTTCACAGGGAGTGCAACGGGTCGTAAAAGATCCCCAGGGAGGGCAGCGGGTCTTACTAGTTGCGCAGGGAGGGCAGCGGGTCGTAGAAGTTCCACAGGGAGGGCAGTGGGTCTAAGTAGTTTCACAGGGATGTAGGCGCGGGAGTCAATCTAAGCTTGTCATACCGTTATGGTGAATCTATTCTGGCAGACACTTGTTGATTTCCGTTAGCGGGTCGTAGAAGTTTCACAGGGAGGGCAGCGGGTCTTAGTAATTTCACAAGAAGGGCAGCGGACCCTTGGAGCTTCAAAAGAAAGGCAGCGGTTCTTAGTAGTTTTTCAGGGAGGGCAGCGGGTCTTAGTAGTTTCTTAGGGAGAGCAGCGGGCCTCAGTAGTTTCACTGTAAGGATAGCGAATCGTAGAAATTCCCAGGGAGGGCAGCGGGTCTTAGTTGTCTTGCAGGGAAGGCAGCGGGTCGTAGAAGTTCCACAGGGAGGGCAGTGGGCCTAAGTAGTTTCACAGGGGTGTATGGGGAATCGGGAATCAATCTAAGCTTGTCATACCGCTATGGTGAATCTATTCTGGCAGACACTTGTTGATTTCCTCTAGCGGGTTGTAGAATTTTCATAGGGAGGGCAGTGGGTCTTTAGAGTTTCTCTGGGATGTAAGCGCGGGAATCAATTTAAGCTTGTCATACCGCTATGGTGAATCTATTCTGGCAGACACTTGTTGATTTCCGTTTTCTTCATCATGGCCGGTCTTGAGATGTATGCATGGTGATTTCCTTCAAGCTTGTCATACCGCTATGGTGAATCTATTCTGGCAGACACTTGTTGGTTCCTATTCATTCATCCCCATGCCGTTTTGCTTATAATGAAGTCTTAGTACCTTCACAGGGAGGGCAGCAGTCGTTGAAGTTCCTCAGGGAGGGCAGTGGGTCTTGGTAGTTTCACAGGGAGGGCAGTGGGCCTAAGTAGTTTCACAGGGGTGTATGCGCGGGAATCAATCTAAGCTTGTCATACCGCTATGGTGAATCTATTCTGGCAGACACTTGTTGATTTCCGTGAGCGGGTTGTAGAAGCTTCATAGGAAGGGCTGTGGGGCTTAACAGTTTCTCTGGGATGTATGCGCGGGAATCAATCTAAGCTTGTCATACCGCTATGGTGAATCTATTCTGGCAGACACTTGTTTATTTCCGTTTACGGGTCGTAGAAGTTTCATAGGGAGGGCAGCGGGTCTTAATAGTTTCACAGGAAGGGCAGTGGGTCGTTGAAGCTCCAAAAGAAGGGCAGCGGTTTTTAGTAGTTTCACAGGGAGGGCAGCGGGTCTTAGTAATTTCTCAGGGAGAGCAGCGGGCCTTAGTAGTTTCACTGGATTGATAGCGGATCGTAGAAATTCCCAGGGAGGGCAGTGGGTCTTAGTTGTCTTGCAGGGAAGGCAGCGGGTCGTAGAAGTTCCACAGGGAGGGCAGTGGGCCTAAGTAGTTTCACAGGGGTGTATGCGCGGGAATCAATCTAAGCTTGTCATACCGCTATGGTGAATCTATTCTGGCAGACACTTGTTGATTTCCTCTAGCGGGTTGTAGAAGTTTCATAGGGAGGGCAGTGGGTCTTTAGAGTTTCTCTGGGATGTAAGCGCGGGAATCAATTTAAGCTTGTCATACCGCTATGGTGAATCTATTCTGGCAGACACTTGTTGATTTCCGTTTTCTTCATCATGGCCGGTCTTGAGATGTATGCATGGTGATTTCCTTCAAGCCTTGTCATACCGCTATGGTGAATCTATTCTGGCAGACACTTGTTGGTTCCTATTCATTCATCCCTATGCCGTTTTGCTTATGATGAAGTTCGACTGCCTAACTGCCTGACTGCCACCTGAGACGGACCTGTGGACTGTTGGGCTGATCCTTCCGCCAGTTCTCCAGTGTGGAACCTGTGTATATGAGAAGGTGTCTTAAGCGGAAAGTCTCGTCATCTATGCACATGATCACCATTGGGTTCTATGGTTGCTTTAGCTGCCGTGGATGTACAAAGGAAGTCTGTGAGCACTGAATTCGGCTCTTGAAGTGGCCCACCGGCTTAGTGATACACAGCTCCGAGTAAAAAGCAACTGGACTAAAGGCGGGATTGTGATCGATCGATAATTATCGGAAGGCCCGGGCAGCCTGCATGCGGGCTAGCTAACCTAAACAAACAAACAAACAAACAAACAAACAGTACGACCTAATCCAACCCGCAAAAAGAACCTAGTGATTGTGATATAAAGACCGCATTATACTCCTCAGGAGAAGGAGATTAAACCACCGGCAAAAATGGCGCCCAATGTGTGTTGTGGCTTGGATTTCTGATAGTGGAGTGTGGTGCTCAACGATGGGATCTCAACTTCTCACAACCTATTATTCATATACAGACGTACCCAGCTTCGCTGTACAGAGCTCTCACGTGTGTGATACGGCGTGAGATTTCAAAGACTTGCATATAATTCTGACATGTCATGTATTCTTTCAATTGGTGTTTTCTTCGAGTCATAATGTGTGTAGACTGTAGATCTACTGTCATCACGAGTGCGAACGTAAGTGTTAATTCAGAACTGTTTTAGTTACCTGGTTACTGTAGATCTGATTAACTTGTCCTGAACTTGGCCTTGAACTTGAACTGTTGTGATTGTTACGTAGAAGAGTGTCGTGTGTACACTCAACGGTTAGTCAGTATACTGACGATGTGACAGTGATATTGACTTTCTTTTGTCAGTTGATATAGCTGATAATTGTGTTTGCGTTACCCCGGGGTGTAGATGTATTGAGTTTTTAGCTTATTTAGTTAGCTAGTTAACTTAGTAGTTAGTTTGAGTGGTTAGGCTAGGTTAGGTTAGGACATGTTTAATTTTATTTTGCTAGTATTTATGACTTTTTGGAGATGAACATTGTGCGTTTTCGGTAGTGTTATCAGGAGAGGGGACGCCTTCTCTATTTTGATGATTCTGCAGGGAATGTCATGATTTTCATGGTCATGTTGTCATGTGACAGTTTCTGAGTTAGTTTGTGTACACCAGTCTTAGACTACTGCTAGTGTTACTGTACTGTTAACACTACATGTTACTATTTATATTGTGTTTGTAGGGTTCAGTTGTCACCAGTGTTGACAGCTGTCAAATGAACAGTTTCATAGTATTATTTTGTAGTTATTTCTTGTGAAGTGTTGATTGTTGTCAGACAACACTCAGCAGTTCATAAGCAATAATATCTGACTTACTCAATTTTATTGATTGTCTTGATTTGAATCAGAATATTATATTAACTTTGTGTGTATATTAATTTACTTTGGAGTGTGATTATATTTCATTTGAAGTAACTTTATAACTTACTTTACTTGAATGGTTATCATGTCTATTTGGTAAATAATTCATTTTGTGGAAATCCTATTCATTTAAATTTAATATTTCACTTCATTTTTTTCTTGACATTTGATATTAATTTTTTCGCGTTTCGTCTGATTTTTTTTACTTCTCTCGTTTTCGTTTCCATTTTTATTTTTTCTCGAGTCCGACCAGATGGTAATAGAATGATTGCGGACTGAGTGATATATCTGTGTTGTGTGATGCTGTTTCTGATGTTGATCTAATATTTACTAACTGCACAGTTGATATATATTTTTGGACATCTGAACATTGTCTGGTTATTTTCATACCATATTTAGGCTACATAGGTGAGATAATATTTTCACTTCAACATTATTATCCGGTATTTTGAGTATTATTCCCCGCATTACCACATCAAATAATTGTGGATAATTATACAGGGAATAATTAAATTTTTCAGCGTCCTGGTTACTATTCGTCTGGTTTATACAGATTAATACATGAAATAATTGCCATTATATTATACATCAAATACATCAATTTTTTTTCAGTATTTATAATTTGACAGGTTCAATGTAATGTGTTGACCTGTGGTTTATTACTTGACATATTAATATTTTGAGAGAATCTGCAATAAACTTAGCCTCATGTAGCCATTTTTGATATTCTCGGGTAAATAACGTTACTTATTATCCCTAATTTTTTTTTTTGACATTACTATGTAGATTTAACTTTCTGTTATGTTAAATTTTTATATTGAGTCAATGTAAGTTGTTGACTTAGCCATTTTGAGAATATTTAAGTCAATGTAAGTTTTTGACTTAACCATTTTATGACTATGGAAGTCATGTAAATTGTTGACTTTGTCATTTTATGAATATGAAAGTCATGTAATTTGTTGACTTTATCTCGTGATTTCATTTGTTCATAACTTAATTTTTTTTTTGACACATTTATGTTCGGAGAATGTCTGGTAAGACTTGGTATACATTCTCATGAATATGTTGCAGATCTTGATTTTATTTTTCAGCTACCCCATTGAAATCAATTGATTTCATTTCTCAATTTATCCTACCTGCAATTATTTTATTGAATGTGTCTACCTTGAGTCTCTGATGATTCACGGTTGAGAATCAATACATGGGTATATATTCAGCGTACATTGTCTTTATTATGTGAACTGTCCCTAGTCTAATAATGATTCGTGAAGTTTTTTACTCGTGTGGATTTGATGAATTATGGTTTATTACCATTACTACCGATATTGATATTTTCATTGAACTTGACTATTATTACGTGAACTATCGTGAGTCAAATTAATGATTCATGGTGTTTGATTTTCAATTTGCATATTTTTTCCGACATACAACATGTGATGTAATGTGTTGGCGTTAATGTCGAATTATATCGCCTGTTGGTATTCGATTTCGTTGAATTAGTTTCGCCACTCGAATCATATATCACCTTTAATCTTATTCCATTATCATTCAATATTTTATTATTTTCATTTGCCACTTTCATACATATTACCTTCTCATACATTTACTTCCTCGTATATATATATTGGCATATCTTAGACTAGTTGGAATGATATCGGTCTTTTGCTCGACGCACTTATACAGTTGTACATTTTCACAACATAGTCTGATATTGCTATTTATACTCGCATGTGATATTTTATTTTTCACGTGTGGTGTTATTTGTTTATACTATTGTCAGCCATGGATGTTAACGCCTTTCTGGCTGAGATTGGTAAATTGTCACCTGGTGACAAGTTGAAAGTCGCAACAGCAGTTGAGAGTAAGCCCGATACCAAGACTGTGTCACAGGTACAGTTGGGAAATGGCTCCCAGGCTCGTCTTTCGCCATTCTCGGGAGACGATGTGAAGGGAGATGTCTCGTTCGAACTATGGAAGTTCGAGGTTCGTGGCATGGTACGGGATGGCTTATTCCCGAATGCTGTTGTTTTACAGTCTATCCGTAGGTCCCTTCGTGGAACTGCGGCAGATATTCTTCTCCACTTAGGGGAAGATGTGAAGGTTGACGACCTTCTGAGTAAGTTGGAGAAAGTTTTTGGGAATACGTTACCCCCAGAAGCTATCTTAGAAGAATTTTATTCGGCTAAGCAGCGAGAGTCGGAGAAGGTGGCCGTGTGGGTGTGTAGGCTTGAGACGATTTTGTCGAAGCTCCCGGTCGGAACTTTTACGCCTGATGCGTCGAAGGGTATGCTCCGAACTAAATTTTACTCGGGTTTGAGACTTAGTGTCATGCGTAATGCCCTTCGACATAGCTTCGATGGTGGTGCCACCTACGAGGACTTACTTGTTGCTGCCAGGGTTGCGGAACGGGAGCATGAACTCGAGAATGCTTCTGCTCGAGTGAATCAGGCCACTGCTATTGATTCTGGTCTGGCGAAGAAGATGGATCAAGTTTTGTCTTCGCTAGAGAAAGTTCAGACACAGCTCGACAAGTTAGAGTCTAGGCAGAATTCGGCAGCCCGTTTACAACCTCGGCCGAGTCATAGACCGTTTACAGGGATCTGCTACCTGTGTAACCGCGAGGGACACCCCAAGGCCAGATGTCCGTTAAACTCCCAACCGGCTGTTTCAAGGGGCAGACCACAGGCCGGTGCACCCCACGCCCCAAATCAACATTGAATCGGTTGGTTGGTAGTTCAAACGAAGTTGGCATCATTGTTGAGAGCAAACCCTGCCTTGCATTGATTGACACGGGATCAATGGTCAGTACCATCTGCGTGAGGTTCGCGAAAGAGCTAGAACTTTCTGTGAAGCCGCTAGACCATTTGATCTCGGTGCAAGGAGCAGGTGGCCAACAGATTGACTACCTCGGTTATGTTGAAGCGACCACTGAATTTCCTGGTTTGTCGCTTGAGCAGATTCCCGCGTTGTTTTTAGTTGTACCAGACACTGAGTACCACACACTTGTACCAGTCCTTATAGGCACTAATGTGTTAGGTACCTCAGTTTCTAACACACCGATTGATAGTGACCTCCCCAGTGTTTGGCAGCTAGCTCTCAGAGCTTTAGCTGGCCAGGAGAAATTGAATGCTATTACTGGCAGCATAGGTCAGGTGAAGACCACCAAAGCTATTACTGTCCCCGCTCGTGGTAAGATTGTAGTCAGTGGTCTTACCCGTGCAGCTTTTGGTGCATGTATGAGGATGAACGTCATACTGGAAGAGTCGGCAGTTGAGCGTTTACCAGGAGGACTGTTGGTAACCCCAGGTCTTCGTCACCTGCATCCTGGTAAATCTGAACGCGTCGCAGTCGAGATTGTGAATTCCGCTCTTCATGATGTCACCATCCCGAGTAAAACCTGCCTTTGCGACCTTCACCAGGTATCTGTAATTCCCAGGAGACAGGAATATGATCGGGATGTCAACGGTGATTCTTCAATTCGACCGACTCAGTCCACACCAGTAGTTGATGATAAAGTTGTGTCATCTTTTGAGGACTGTCTGAGTAGACATCTTGATCAAAAACAGATATCGGAGGTGAAGGCTGTTATACAATCTTACGGTGATGTTTTTACGCAACACGACTTAGATCTTGGTCATGCGAAAGATGCTGTTCATCGGATTCGTCTCACCGATGATCACCCTTTCAAGGAGCGTCCACGCCGAATTCCCCCTCAGATGATTGAAGAGGTCCGTAATCATCTGCAGGAGATGCTTGATCTTGGCGTGATTCGTCGCTCGCATAGCTCTTATAGTTCTAATGTCGTGTTGGTGAAAAAGAAGAACGGCAGTCTCAGGTTCTGTATTGACCTTCGTCGCCTGAATACGTTGACTGTCCGTGACGCGTATGCCTTGCCACGTATCGATGATACATTCGATGCGCTTAGTGGTGCCAAATATTTTAGCACCCTGGACCTCAAGAGCGCATACTGGCAAGTAGAGTTGGCCGAAGAGGATAAGGAGAAGACGGCATTCACTGTAGGTCAGCTCGGGTTTTTTTAATGTAACCGGATGCCTTTTGGTTTGACCAACGCTCCGGCGACATTTCAAAGACTTCTTGAGTCGTGCATGGGTGATTTACATCTGTCCACCTGCCTCCTTTACCTCGATGACATAATAATTTTCAGCGAGACTTATGAGCAACATCTGGAAAGACTAGAAGCAGTGTTTAACAGACTGCGCGAGAAGGGATTGAAATTATCGCCTTCTAAATGTGTCCTTTTCCAGAGATCAATTAAGTATCTCGGACATGTTATTTCCGATGAAGGAGTGGGAACCGACCCTGACAAGGTCAGCGCCGTGAAGAACTGGCCCGTACCCACTACCGCTCAAGAGCTTCAAAGTCTACTCAGTTTCGTTGGATTTTACCGAAGGTTCATTCCTCAGTTTTCTAAGGTAGCTCGTCCGCTTCATGACGCGCTCCATGAGACAGGAATTCAGACATTGCGGAAGGGTCAACGCCGCAAGGCAGTTCCTTTGCAATGGGGCCCAGATCAGCAGAATTCTTTCGACGAGCTGATTAATCTGTGTACTTCTACGCCTGTGCTTGGGTTCGCAGATTACACCAAACCCTTTAAGCTTTATACCGACGCTAGTATGGAAGGGTTAGGTGCTGTGCTCTATCAGGAGCAGGACGGGAAAGATCGAGTGATCGCCTATGCCAGTCGGCGACTTAAACCTTCAGAGAAGAATTACCCTGTCCACAAGCAGGAATTCTTAGCTCTCAAGTGGGCTGTGACGGAGAAATTTTCCGACTACCTTCTGGGTTCTGTGTTTACAGCTTACACTGATAATAATCCTCTGACTTATGTCTTAGGATCGGCAAAATTAGATGCCGCCGGACATCGATGGGTTGCTGAACTAGCCAACTATCATTTCAGCATTTGCTACCGCTCAGGGAAGCAAAACTTGGATGCGGATCCCCTGTCTCGCATAAATTGGCCTGGTGACATGCCGGTCAATGCGTCATCTGACATAGTTGATGCTGTTTTGGGGTCCATCCAAGTTGACGTTCCATTTCTTTCCGGGTTCAGTGGTCAGCTTCTTGCTGACGCCCACGATGTCGCTGTCACTCTCGGTTCTTCTGAACCAGAGCTTGTTGATTGGTCAGCTGTCCAACGGCAAGATCCAGTACTACTCTGCATCTTCAAGTTACTGGAAGGCAGTATTTTAGATGGTGAGGAGAGACTTCTTGCTAAGAAGTTGTGGCGCCACCGCAACCGCTTATGTTTGCGTGACAATATTCTGTGCCGCCAGAGGGAGATCAAAGGCTCTATGACCTATCCTATGGTGTTGCCTGCTGATTATCATGGCCGCGCACTTAAGGGTTGCCATGATGATGTCGGTCATTTAGGCAGAGATAGAACTCTGTCGCTATTACGCGATAGGTTCTATTGGATAGGCATGTCAGCTGATACAGCTAGCCATGTGGCGAGGTGTGGACGTTGTATACGACGTAAATCATTACCACCTCGTGCTTCTCTCGTCAACATTACCACCACTCACCCTCTGGAGATGGTGTGTGTTGACTTTCTCTCGTTAGAACCGTCTAAAGGTGGCATAGAGAATATTCTAGTTGTGACTGATCACTTCACCAGGTATGCGCAAGCATTCCCTACGAAGAATCAGACGGCGAAAACTACTGCACAAGTCCTGTTCGACAACTTCGTAGTCCATTATGGATTTGCGGCTCGCATTCACAGCGACCAGGGTCGTAACTTCGAAAGTAGCATCATCAGCCATTTATGCAAGCTCGCCCAGGTGGAGAAGTCTCACTCCACTCCGTATCACGCGATGGGCAATGGACAGGTGGAAAGGTTCAATCGCACCCTTCTAGACATGCTTGGCACTCTCGACCCTGATCAGAAGGCGAACTGGAAGAAGTACGTTCCATCACTGGTACATGCCTACAATTGTACTCGGCATGAGTCGACAGGGTATTCGCCGTTCTATCTGATGTTTGGCAGGAACCCACGGTTACCTGTGGATTTGGTATTCCGCCGGAAGGAGGAGAACAATGAGGAGTCCTATCCGGATTACATCAAGGGACTGAAGGGTCAGCTAGAGTATGCCTACTCGCTGGCTGCAGCTAACGTAGCTAAGTCTCAGGAATACCAGCAAGCATCATACAACCAGAAAGTTAGAGGCACGTCACTTCAGTTGGGAGATCGCGTTCTCGTGCGCAACGTAGGTTTGCGCGGGAAGCAGAAATTGGCTGACAAGTGGCAGGATGATGTCTATGTTGTTGTAGACAGACCCAACCCTGATATCCCAGTTTACAGGGTGGAGCCAGAAGACCGACGTAGAGGCAGGAAGCAACGTGTGCTTCACAGGAATCTGTTGCTATTATTAGACAGCATTCCTGCGCCTCCTTCTGAGCCTCCGGTTCGGGCCAAGGTTAATCCTCGCCCGGCTCCTGCCATTGAAGTGGTTACCAACATCCAGCCAGCTGCAAAGTCCCAAGACAACTCGTCGGATGAGTCCGAAGATGATTTCCATGGACCAGTTCTTCGTCCTGCGCGTGTGCCTCAGGAACCTCGGATACAGAGACAAAGAAGTCCGTTGAGGCCTCGTCCTCCGGATGATGCACCAGTGCCAGAACCTGTTCAGGTCTTGGACCCCCCAGCTGCATATGTTGATGCAGTGGAGGAGCCGCAACAAGTTGCTCCTGTCAGTCCTTGTCGCCCGGAAGCAGAGGATCTGGTACTGCGTACCCCACCAAGACTAGATTTAATAGATCCTGATGTTGGTCCTAATTTGGCTGTGTCCCCAGTAGCTGTGCCTCTAGTAGAGCCTCCAGTTGATGCTCCAGCAGAGAGGGTAGCAGGCGCTACACAAGGTAGTCCTGTGATGCGGGCCGCCAATGAAGACCTTCAGCCAGATTTCCATAGTCCACCTCCATCTGTGAGACGTTCTGGACGAACTACCAGGAGACCACAGTGGATGGATTCTGGAGCATATAACTTTCAGCATCATGCCGATTCTATGGCATATAACCAGAAATTAGATCTTGTTCAGAGCATGTTGTCGCTTCTGCTGAATAAGTAAATTGTTTTAATGTATTGTATGTTTTCATTATCCGCATCCTCGTGTTAGATGTACACCGTAGGTACGTGGCGAGTATCAGTCCCACGTTAGCCAGAACATCTGTCCGGGACCACAACCACTTGTATAATGTGTTATTAATGTTCTGTTTCCATACTTTTGCAGATTGATGGATATGGCAGAATTTGCATTTTTATTATTTCCAGATATCACCTGTGTTTATGTGTAACAAAGAGAGTATCGTGAGGAGGGCCAGTCCGCATGAATTTGTTTTAGGTGACGTAAATGGCGAGGACACCATTTCCCACAGGGGGGAAGTATGTAGCAGGGTGTAATTGTGAGTGCCGATCACGAATTCGCACTTTAGTTAATTTCACTGACAGCTAGCAATTGGGTGTGGTCTTCTCGTTGTGTGTTTGCTGGTTGCCTGGGTGACTGCCGTCCGATTGGTTGCCATCTGGTTGGCCTATCACGTCCTGATCCGAATTCGTCTTTCCCGCGAATTAATGTTTCTTTTCATAATTTCTCTCTCATTCCATTAGTTAACATGTAGTGAAATCGCCATGATTTCTTCTGCTTTCAGGTTGGTGATCGGAATATTGTTTTTAGTCAATCTTGGTAATTGTTCTAGGTTAATACTAGTTCTTGTATTGTAGTGTTATTCGTTTAAGTAATTATCCTGTTCATAATTATTCAGCTTATTCGTGAATGAGTTGTACGAATTCATAGTTGACTCAGTCTTCTGTCGGCATCAGTACAATGCCAGTAATGTTTCTTTTGATAATTTCTCTCTCATTCCATTAGTTAACATGTAGTGAAATCGCCATGATTTCTTCTGCTTTCAGTGACATGTAACTGACGTGTAATAAATTCATCATCTTCATCGCTGTCATCAGGGTCATCTTCATGATCTTGGTTTTGAGTGTGACGATGTAAATAAACTGTGATGTGAGACCATTTGAACCTGTTGTTTGTTTACCTGATTTACTCCAACCAGTACGACCTAATCCAACCCGCAAAAAGAACCTAGTGATTGTGATATAAAGACCGCATTATACTCCTCAGGAGAAGGAGATTAAACCACCGGCAAAACTATAATCATATTAGAAAATATATTCAAATTTGAACACATTTTAAAAAATAACTAAATGAGCGGAAAGTCACTTTTACAGCCTTAAAACTCTTTATTTGCATATTTCCCAGCATGACACCCCAAAAATTGTGAAAGAAAATCTATTCAAATTTGAACACATTTAAAAAAATAACTGAATCAGTGGAAATTCACTCATAGATAGTACTTATATGTTCATAACTACTTGCATCCGGTACAAAAAAACACAAATTAACACGTCTTTGACTTTGAACTTTAAAGTATTATCCAGCAGCACCTCCTATTTTGAGTATCAGGCTGAAGGGGGGAAAGGGCTGGTGGATTTAGTCAACCAGTTGACTCTTGAACGCTGCCACAGTTTTTGATTCTATGGCAGCTGCGGGAAGAGAATTCCAATCAGGGATAGTTCGATGCCAAAAAGAATTTTGTCCCAGTGTGGTGTTAGCTCTAAGATGTTTATAGGCCTGATTGTGCCCACCACAAGTTTTTTTGTCCGCTGGGATAAACGGTCATTGATAGGAATTTCGACTAGCTCATTTAAAATTTTGAACATGCTTACAAGTCTAGAATTTTTACGTCTTGTTTTCAAGTCAGTCCAGCCCAGGTTCTGAATGAGAGATGTCACACTGGTTGTTTGTCTATAATTTTGGGTGACAAATCTTGCTGCTGATCTTTTAATTTTTTTTAAATTTATCAATATCTTTTAGTCTAAAGGGGTCCCAAACTGCTGAAGAGTATTCTAAAGATGATCTGACCAGGGAGAAATAGGCAGTCTCCCTTAGTTTAGGGGGTCATGCCTTCAGGTTCCTCCGAAGGAAGCCCAGAGTGGAATTTGCTTTACATGTAATTTTGCTAATGTGGGCCTCCCATTCCAGGGTCTCGCTAAGGCAAACACCAAGATATGGTGTTGATGAAACGTTCGCTAGTGTTTCGCCTTTAAGGGTGTACTCAAATTCCAGGGTTTTTTAATTTCGACCTGGACACCCTCAGGACCGTGCATTTCGAGGGGTTGAAACACATCCCCCATCGATCTGCCCAGTCCTGTAACACAGATAGGTCTCTCTGCAGGTGCTCCTGATCTGCTCGACATTTTATCGGGCGATACAGGAGACAGTCATCTGCAAAGAGACGAACCTGCGAGACCCTGGAAGGGAGGTCATTAACATAGGTCAAGAAGAGTAGGGGTCCGAGAACAGTACCCTGGGGCACACCAGAACTCACACGAGCTGATTCTGAAGAGCTGCCATCAACTACTACTTTTTGGGTTCTATTGGTCAGAAAATTTTGAATACATTTAAGAGTTGTTCCCCGAATTCCATAGTGGTCAAGTTTGTGCAAGAGGCGTTGGTGGGGGGACACCGTCAAAGGCCTTACTAAAATCCAAGACACTGATGGGCCTCGTCTTCAACCTGCCCCGGTCTCCCTTATTCCAGTTGACCTGCTGACTGATTTATTTGCTTGATTAGCCATCAAAAATGAAATTAAAAACAACTTACATAATTACACTAAACTATCTTTTATTAAATAAATTTATATAAATATACTGTTTGGTATTTGTCAAACAAATTAACGCTAGTTTGTGTGAATCAGTGTAACTATTGTTTGTGTTTGAAGAGAGAGATTCGTTCTGTTATGCCTCTTTTTCCAATGTACATTTATTATCGCTCATTACAACATGACTTACAATTTACATTACATTGATTAGCTTGCTCCAGGATAGTTAGTAGCCACCTGTGGAGGCCTGCCAAGCAGGGCTCAACCCCTCCATGCCTCCTTTCCCCTTGCGGGTTACCTGGACAGGAGAGGCAAGCATCCTCCAGTTTCCCCTCCCCATTCCCCCCTACCTAAAAGTTCACAAGAAAAACTTGTGAATTGATTGATAAATTTAGATTTCAAAATATCTTCAGAATAATCTGGTTTTTTTTTTAATATTCAGTTATACAATGCCATCATATTAAGACTATTTTATAAAATGAGCATTTAATGATTAAAAAACTTGAAATAACAGCCATCGCTGAATTGAGTACAGCAGCTGTCCTGCCACGGGATATAATGATATTCAGTTCGACTTCAAACTCGCACTTGACCAACTTAACTACAATGTACGCGTCCTCCAATAAGTTAACAATAAGTTAAAAGGAAACGTTATTTATTACCAACACTTTTAATAACAGAAGTTGACCAAAGGAAGACAGAATCAAAATGGAAGAATGACTGACAGCTAACCGGAAACGAGGCAGCCGGAAAGGCCGATGCCTCCCTATAACTTAGAGTCACTATGGTATTCATAGTCCCGTAAATAAATAAGCCCTGGCGCGCAGTACCATGCATATTTGCCGCTTATGTGAAGATTTTTGATGGTTAAAAAGAGGAAAGTATGTTTATATTTAAGTTATTTGTCTGAATCTAGACTTGAGATCCTCAAGTCATCTCGGTTGGAGTGGGGTGTCAAGGCCAGACTATGTGAGATAGGTAATATAGTCATTTTTATATTTACTTTGAGCGGTTTGGGGCATGCGCATTTGGGGACGAATTCTCCTCACATAGATGTCGCTCATATCGCACTGGCAAAGATTGATGCAAAATATATCGCCGTGAATTGTAGTTGTATTTTACTTAAATTCAAGTCCGATATGTCACATATCAACTCAAGAATCCAAAGATGTAAATAAAATTAATGTATTTATTTAAGTAAGATGATGTTAGATTGGCCCTAGCTCATCGAAATGAGTGCAGAGTAGCAATTTAAAGTTGGTACCGAAGCCACTTTGATACTCAATTCATGGCTCTGTGGCTCGCTGCGCTCGACCAGAGCCGTTGTTTACTCGGCTAAGCCAGCGTCTGAGGCCCAATTTCGGTTTAAACATGGTTTAACATAGACCAACACCTCAATGATTTAAGTCTTGGACGCTTACATTCTTCATGCAAAAGACATCATATCTATTAATATTTGTCTGCAGCTGGACACATAAAGCACTAATTTAGTCATTTATGCGGACAATACGAACCTAGTTGAATTTTCTATACCAATGCACACAAATGATAGCTATTTATACAATTGATAAAATAAACACTCCCATTTATTACAGTCACAATTATATGCATGCATTTTTTTAACACAAAAAACATACAGTATTGATCATGGTATCGGTAATTGGATGTTCCATGTTCTTTGAGTTTGTAAATTTTAAACTTATTTCTTAATTCTGTTTTTATTGTTTATATTTCTGGATATTATGAGCCATAACATTACAGAGTTAGCAATTTCATTTTATACTAGCCAGTATTTATCAATTGTTGATATTATTGGATATTATGAGCCATAACGTTACAAAGTTAGCAATTTCATCTTATACTAACCAATACTTATCAATTGAGTATCCTAAAATAGATAATTTTATTGAATTTTATGTTAGTACCGGTAGTTAACCCAGTTAGTTTTAACATCAATTCTTATTCCTAAAATTGCAGATACATGTTTGCCTTCGAAACTAACAGTGGTCCTGTGGCCCGAGACCAGTAAAACCAGTGGCGGGCCAGTAAAACCCTCATAGCTACTGGTCCTGTGGACCACTGGTATTAAGACACAAATAATCAAGTGATATTTTTTTCCGCTTAGCATAAGCATAGTCCCAAGGCTAACATGACCTGATGACTGGTGCTGCAGATTGGCGGCCGCGATCTCCAGCATGTTCGAATGTAGCTAGTTCGAATAAAGCTTCCTGTTTGTTTGATATAGCTAGCCCTGAATAAGGCTGCCTGTGCCTTCCTACTTTTTTCGACCACCGGCGGAGTCAAATGCTTAAGTTTGTTTGGTTAGCTAGCCCTGCAGTCGGACTGCACGGGCCTTCCGAAAAATGTCGCTCGCATTGACACATGCCTAGCTAACTTAGCATGAAAGGCTGTCAATCTCTCCCTAATAAAACTAAGTAATACTTAAATGCCAATTGGCCAATCAATAATTACGATGCCGGGCGAATATCTCGGCGGCTTATTCATTATTTCCACTGTAGATTTGAAAGCCCTTCTAATAATCGCGATTTCCCAATATCTGAAATTTTAGAAACATAGAATAAGAAATGAGCCAACTACAAATCATTTAAAATATAATTGCAGATTAAGTCAATTGGCCAATCGAAAATGATGATGCCGGTGCATGGGGCCACGCTTTGTAGATTGTGATATCTAAGCCATTTATTTCTTTATTTATCTCAAAATGTGTTTAGCCCTTATACTTATATTGATGTCAGATTATCAACATTTAAAAAAAGATTGAATGAGAAATGAGCCAACCATGAGCCAACAAAAATAGACGATTAAATGCCAAATGAAAGAAGATACATGAGTCATCATCAATTATCCTCCACGGTTTAAGATTTACACCACACAGAAGAATATTGTTCAAAACTTCAACTGTTATTTTTTTGATGCATTCTACTTTTTGTTCACAGATATCTTTTATTTCCAGATCTTAGACGCCTAGTCGTCTGTTCCACTTAGCCGAACTGAAATTTACATGGAAGGAGGAATTACAATATGTATACTGCACTTTTGATTTATTTATTTTTATGGTCTGCCAATCTGTGACTTGGTTATGATTAAATGAATCCACAATTGTGATGTAGGCCTATGATTTTTTAAAGCCCCTCTCGTAATAAACCGCTTAATAAATTATATGACAAATGTTCTAACTTCTGAAATACTAACTGAAACTGATTCATGTCAAACAATGTCTTGTGTTGAAGACGCGAAGCTGAATGTTGGAAAAAAAACACAAATTGGCGCCTGTTTCTACTGATAATAACTGCTTGATTTGAACTTTTAATTGTTTATATTTACTTACCGTAACATTGAACAGATGCATGCCGCACTGGGGGGCTGTGGGTTATAGTGTAACCCTGGCCGTCTGTCTGTCTGCATTTTCGTTTTTCTGAGCATATCTCGGAAAGACATTGGGAGATTACATTCATATTGCATACACATTCCTTAGGGGGTGTTGATGTGCCTTTTGGGGGATACGCCCTGAAGAGTTTCAATTCGATTAAATCCAAAATGGCCTACTTGCAGCCATTATTAACTTCAATATTTATGCATAATATTTGAAAAACCTTGCCAGATAGGTAGACCATTACCATAAAACAAATGTGAGACTTGATGGAAGGATGCACCCTCACAAATTTAAGCTTTATGAAATTAAAAATAGTCGACTATTGGCCATTATTTATATTAAATGCATAATAAGAAATTTGGACATATTGTACGTCCACCTCTTACCTTTTTTTTGCTTTTCTTGAACTACCGGTATGATCATTGATGCCGTGAAGTCCTTCCTTATTTTCCTGAACTTCCTCTTGCCTGCTACTGACAAAACTACACATGCACTTGTTATTATAATCATTGTGGCTTCTGGGTGTTTCTATTTATCAGTTTATGGTATTCAAGTAAAATGTATCCTTTAGTGTATGTTCAGGTGACCATATTCTAAAATCTACTTAACAATAACATGCCTTATGGATAACTACCAACTGTAATTTTACTCATCCTTGTGTGCTCTAAATGCTCCTTCAGCTTAATTTTATATAATATGTCAGGATTCTAAAATGTGATTTATTATTAGCTTATTATCTTATGTCTTGCTCATGTACATAATTCTCCTCTGACCGACTTAAAGGATGGGTAAGGACATACCGGTATGATCATTGATGCCGTGAAGTCCTTCCTTATTTTCCTGAACTTCCTCTTGCCTGCTACTGACAATACTACACATGCACTTGTTATTATAATCATTGTGGCTTCTGGGTGTTTCTATTTATCAGTTTATGGTATTCAAGTAAAATGTATCCTTTAGTGTATGTTCAGGTGACCATATTCTAAAATCTACTTAACAATAACATGCTTAATGGATAACTACCAACTGTAATTTTACTCATCCTTGTGTGCTCTAAATGCTCCTTCAGCTTAATTTTATATAATATGTCAGGATACTAGAATGTGATTTATTATTAGCTTATCATCTTATGTCTTGCTCATGTATATAATTCTCCTCTGACTGACTTAAAGGATGGGTGTGTTAAACTGCAGGACTTCTGTTTATCGGTTACTATGATATCTGATAATAATTGTTTCCAGTTCAATGACATAAATTATTGTAATATTGCAGTATGTTTTCCCATTCACGCCTGCATGGGAGGGAAAATGATTCGAATGGGAATGAGGAATTATACACAGTAAATCCAGCCAGAAAGGCTCCACTTGGGTTCACCTACATGTGGAAAAAAGAAGACACTAATTCTAAACCACTTAGATCCTCTCTAAGATTTATTTCCACAGAAACTAAAGAATGTGTCTATTCGACCCTCCCCAGCTATCTGACACGGCAGGATGATGGATTACATCAGCCCCCAACGTTATTTATGTTGTGCATACAGTTTGTGGCGCGACACATCACCCATGTTGACTCCCTGGTCAATTTTCCAGATCAAATAGGCAAGCTTTTATTTGATGCTGTGGTGGCTAGTGGTGGATTTGATAAACCAAATGATGTTACGATGCATGTGCTTGAGCTTTTTATTGATGCCTATGATTCATGTGTCCTGGACGAGCTACGTCTGCCGAACACTAGAATACTATCAAGTGATTTATTACACCAGTGTTTTCGCTGCCTGACAAAGTTAGACATGACACACTGTCATTTGATGAACCAAGACAACTTGTTGGAGATACTGTCTCAATTGACAAGGTAAATAACTCTATAAGAGGCAAGTCAGGGTAGCTGTAATATTACAATCAGCAAAAAACAGCTTTCCAGCATATAGTAATACTGTAAGAGTATTGCAAAACATAAAACCATTTTAACCACTAAGCACATCTATAATTGCTTTAATTTGTTTTCATTAATTCACAGTTATTAGGAATGAAATGAGCATCATTTACAAATGTTTGGTCTCAAATTAAACATGTCCTATTAGCGAGGCATAAACTTCAAGTGGGTAAAAATTTAAATTAGATAAGATAAAAGGGTTAAGGGGTAATTAAACATGACATGTGACATAGTTTGATTTTTTTTTTAGAAAGAAATGTGTGTCATATAAATATTTACCGCGATAACAGCCTAGATGTATTTGTTTCTAAGAAATAGTGTTCTACATGGTGTCCAGCGACTCAATTCTCTCAAATAGCATGAAAAACATTTAATTTTATTGCAAATTAATTTGATTTGTAAAGTTGCAAAAAAAATACTTTGATTCAATATATCTTAAGTACAGGCCTTAATGCTGATGTATCTAATCAAACCTGTCTAACAGTTTTGCAGGTGTCGTGTAGACTAGACACATGTGTTGCCCTGACTGCCCGTGTGGATTGTCATTTATTATATGTAATAATTCATTTTATTATGTGGTGTTTTATGATCGCTATGTTTTTTTGTATTATCGGTATCCATGGTAACAGGCTGACGCATTTGAGTTTGAAAAGCAGTGATATATCTGATGAAGGATTGCGTAAACTAACGAGTCCACTGCGTATATGTAACACTGGGCTGACAAAGATTAAAGTGTTGATATTAGCAGGTTAGTTAACCATGATCAACTGTTATCGTATATCTGATATTTTATATATCCTTTGATTTTTATATCTAATAAGCTCTGAATATGTCCCTTAGTTTTCGAATATTGTCTTGAACTAATGAGTGCATTATTGGATTAAATTTGATGTTATTTTATGGATTAAGATTTATGCAAATCTTCAGCAATAAATGAAAGCAATCATGCCAGACTAACAATGGCTAGTGAGTGAAAAACATCTTAAAGTTCAGAAATCAAATCAATGACTTATGATTAATTTGTTAGATCACTGTTGTTGCTGTTTCATTCCTTTCCAAAATAGCATCATAATCTCAAACTGTACTAAATGTGAATTTCCCCCAAATGCGGCCAATGATGAAATGAAGATATTTGTAGCATTTATAAAGATTATATCATTTCTTTCAGGTAATCACTTGTTAACTAACAGATGTGTGAAGTATATTTACGGGTTTCGTCAACTTGAGTTTTTGGATATGTCGTGTACAGGAGTTACTGTAAGTATAACTACTGTACTGTATGCGTAAATTTTGAAAAAACAATGATTTAGAGCTGATATTGCATTGCTGTAACTTTTCTCTTTTAGCCCCTCTATTTAATCATCAAAGTAAAAATTATGTAGTAATTATGTTTTCATTGTTATTTGTGTTGATTTACTTTCAATCAAATTCTTGATATGAAGCTAAGATGTTGTAAGTTAATTTGAATTTTATTGCCTAATCCTTTACCCACCAAGTTTTTTAATTGGAATTTTCACCCACTTGAAGTTGTGTCTCGCTGACGCAATCCACAAGTGAGTGAAAATTATTCAAATTTGACAAAATGGAGCTATTTCAAAATCTTGCTGATTGATGTCACGCACAAGGGTTAGGTATGTAGTACTCATTTTAGAGTACTCAAGATAGAGACCCTTTCTTGTACTTTCATGTATTTTTCAACTTTTACAAATTTTACACAGAAGCTTCATAATTATTGTGATAGCATTCATGCAAATGATTTCCAAAATAATAACATTATTGTCGTAGAAAGTAGGTGACCGGTAATTGATATAATCTTAGTGTGCACAGCACTCAAGTAATTCCAATTCTAAGGCCATTATATCTTGACATGAAATACCAGATCTATGATGTCATTAGAAAAATAATAATAACGGATGGCTCATGACGTCACTAAATTGCTACGATGCAACTTTCACACCAATAACGTAGAAATTGTTTGCTGTTTCTCTCTCCTTTCAACAAAATTCAACAAAAAATACATGGTCTTTGTAAGTTTAAAATTGTTTTTAAAATTGGAATGAAGATATGATTTGTTAAATATTAATGAAATAAAATTTATTTTATTATATAAATATGCGGATCATTGCCAATGTCACTGGTGAATTTCTCAACTCCCACAATACAGTTTTGGCATGCTGTATATCATAGTTACACAGTATTTAATATTTCTACAGTATACAGAACAATGGTATCTGATCTATTATAACAATTTTACAGTGCATTAGAGAGCCATATAATTTTTTTTTTTGAAACTTGTACAAGCCACTTCCAACTTCTATGAAAGGGTTTTAAATTATCCGATCATTTTTAATAAACGACTCAATCTGGCTAAAATCGTTAAAAAATCAGTGATTTTATTTTGGCTTCCTGATATGACCATGTGATGTAAACATGTTCATAGACTAGAACTGCTAAAGTTTTTTTTGTGTTGATCTTACACCAGTTAAGTGAGATATAGAGACAAATTCCTGATTTCTTATTTTGGACATGCATGTCCAAAATAAGAAATACGGGAATTTCGTTTTTTTATCTAGCCTAACTGGTAAATGTGCAGCACAAAATTTAAAAAAATTCCAGTTCTAGACTGTGAACATAAAGAAATTTTCTGATCATTTTTATTAACTTTGCGGTGGGGATTGTTGTAGCAAAAAAATCAGAAAGATTGACTGCGTTTTAGGACAGGAGAGGCCATTCTCGCACTCGCACATACGAGACGTATGGTGAGATCAGCCCATCTTGGACTCTCTCCTATACGCTTCACTGCACAGTTTGATTTTGCTGTTTAAGATAGATATTCGTACGAGAAAGTGCATACTGCATCGTTGGTCACCACATCAAGCCCAAGCCTAAAGGCTCGGTCTTGATATGGTGACTTGTGCTGAGATGAGCCTATCTCGCCTTCCCAATGATGCCGTATGCATATATTCGGCAGATATGTTTTTCAGAGTATAGGTGTTAAAAAACTTAAGGAAAACCTTCAAATGGATCTCGTGGATCAATCAACAGAAGATTTTTGTTTGTGTCTGAACCAAGGCTGGGCGGCAGATATAGTAAATAACTGGTTCAGAGAAGTAGACCATAACAACGACGAAGGAAGTCAATCATCAACAAACTCATTTTGTGAGTTAATCAAATCCTAATCAGTCTTTCTTTCTTTCTTTTTTTCTCTCTTTCTTTCTCTCTTTCTTTCTTAGTCTGGCATATTGATGGTAAACTTTCTTAATCAACTGAATTTTATGAGTTATTCTAATCTTATTCTTTCTTTCTTTCTTTCTTTCTTTCTTTCTTTCTTTCTTTCTTTCTTTCTTTCTTTCTTTCTTTCTTTCTTTCTTTCTTTCTTTCTTTCTTTCTTTCTTTCTTTCTTTCTTTCTTTCTTTCTTTCTTTCTTTCTTTCTTTCTTTCTTTCTTTCTTTCTTAGTCAGGTATATTGATTTTTGATTTTGATTTTATTGATGTGTTGCCCTGACTGCCCGTGTGGATTGTCATTTATTATATGTAATAATTCATTTTATTATGTGGTGTTTTATGATCGCTATGTTTTTTTGTATTATCGGTATCCATGGTAACAGGCTGACGCATTTGAGTTTGAAAAGCAGTGATATATCTGATGAAGGATTGCGTAAACTAACGAGTCCACTGCGTATATGTAACACTGGGCTGACAAAGATTAAAGTGTTGATATTAGCAGGTTAGTTAACCATGATCAACTGTTATCGTATATCTGATATTTTATATATCCTTTGATTTTTATATCTAATAAGCTCTGAATATGTCCCTTAGTTTTCGAATATTGTCTTGAACTAATGAGTGCATTATTGGATTAAATTTGATGTTATTTTATGGATTAAGATTTATGCAAATCTTCAGCAATAAATGAAAGCAATCATGCCAGACTAACAATGGCTAGTGAGTGAAAAACATCTTAAAGTTCAGAAATCAAATCAATGACTTATGATTAATTTGTTAGATCACTGTTGTTGCTGTTTCATTCCTTTCCAAAATAGCATCATAATCTCAAACTGTACTAAATGTGAATTTCCCCCAAATGCGGCCAATGATGAAATGAAGATATTTGTAGCATTTATAAAGATTATATCATTTCTTTCAGGTAATCACTTGTTAACTAACAGATGTGTGAAGTATATTTACGGGTTTCGTCAACTTGAGTTTTTGGATATGTCGTGTACAGGAGTTACTGTAAGTATAACTACTGTACTGTATGCGTAAATTTTGAAAAAACAATGATTTAGAGCTGATATTGCATTGCTGTAACTTTTCTCTTTTAGCCCCTCTATTTAATCATCAAAGTAAAAATTATGTAGTAATTATGTTTTCATTGTTATTTGTGTTGATTTACTTTCAATCAAATTCTTGATATGAAGCTAAGATGTTGTAAGTTAATTTGAATTTTATTGCCTAATCCTTTACCCACCAAGTTTTTTAATTGGAATTTTCACCCACTTGAAGTTGTGTCTCGCTGACGCAATCCACAAGTGAGTGAAAATTATTCAAATTTGACAAAATGGAGCTATTTCAAAATCTTGCTGATTGATGTCACGCACAAGGGTTAGGTATGTAGTACTCATTTTAGAGTACTCAAGATAGAGACCCTTTCTTGTACTTTCATGTATTTTTCAACTTTTACAAATTTTACACAGAAGCTTCATAATTATTGTGATAGCATTCATGCAAATGATTTCCAAAATAATAACATTATTGTCGTAGAAAGTAGGTGACCGGTAATTGATATAATCTTAGTGTGCACAGCACTCAAGTAATTCCAATTCTAAGGCCATTATATCTTGACATGAAATACCAGATCTATGATGTCATTAGAAAAATAATAATAACGGATGGCTCATGACGTCACTAAATTGCTACGATGCAACTTTCACACCAATAACGTAGAAATTGTTTGCTGTTTCTCTCTCCTTTCAACAAAATTCAACAAAAAATACATGGTCTTTGTAAGTTTAAAATTGTTTTTAAAATTGGAATGAAGATATGATTTGTTAAATATTAATGAAATAAAATTTATTTTATTATATAAATATGCGGATCATTGCCAATGTCACTGGTGAATTTCTCAACTCCCACAATACAGTTTTGGCATGCTGTATATCATAGTTACACAGTATTTAATATTTCTACAGTATACAGAACAATGGTATCTGATCTATTATAACAATTTTACAGTGCATTAGAGAGCCATATAATTTTTTTTTTTGAAACTTGTACAAGCCACTTCCAACTTCTATGAAAGGGTTTTAAATTATCCGATCATTTTTAATAAACGACTCAATCTGGCTAAAATCGTTAAAAAATCAGTGATTTTATTTTGGCTTCCTGATATGACCATGTGATGTAAACATGTTCATAGACTAGAACTGCTAAAGTTTTTTTTGTGTTGATCTTACACCAGTTAAGTGAGATATAGAGACAAATTCCTGATTTCTTATTTTGGACATGCATGTCCAAAATAAGAAATACGGGAATTTCGTTTTTTTATCTAGCCTAACTGGTAAATGTGCAGCACAAAATTTAAAAAAATTCCAGTTCTAGACTGTGAACATAAAGAAATTTTCTGATCATTTTTATTAACTTTGCGGTGGGGATTGTTGTAGCAAAAAAATCAGAAAGATTGACTGCGTTTTAGGACAGGAGAGGCCATTCTCGCACTCGCACATACGAGACGTATGGTGAGATCAGCCCATCTTGGACTCTCTCCTATACGCTTCACTGCACAGTTTGATTTTGCTGTTTAAGATAGATATTCGTACGAGAAAGTGCATACTGCATCGTTGGTCACCACATCAAGCCCAAGCCTAAAGGCTCGGTCTTGATATGGTGACTTGTGCTGAGATGAGCCTATCTCGCCTTCCCAATGATGCCGTATGCATATATTCGGCAGATATGTTTTTCAGAGTATAGGTGTTAAAAAACTTAAGGAAAACCTTCAAATGGATCTCGTGGATCAATCAACAGAAGATTTTTGTTTGTGTCTGAACCAAGGCTGGGCGGCAGATATAGTAAATAACTGGTTCAGAGAAGTAGACCATAACAACGACGAAGGAAGTCAATCATCAACAAACTCATTTTGTGAGTTAATCAAATCCTAATCAGTCTTTCTTTCTTTCTTTTTTTCTCTCTTTCTTTCTCTCTTTCTTTCTTAGTCTGGCATATTGATGGTAAACTTTCTTAATCAACTGAATTTTATGAGTTATTCTAATCTTATTCTTTCTTTCTTTCTTTCTTTCTTTCTTTCTTTCTTTCTTTCTTTCTTTCTTTCTTTCTTTCTTTCTTTCTTTCTTTCTTTCTTTCTTTCTTTCTTTCTTTCTTTCTTTCTTTCTTTCTTTCTTTCTTTCTTTCTTTCTTTCTTTCTTTCTTTCTTTCTTTCTTTCTTTCTTTCTTTCTTTCTTTCTTTCTTTCTTTCTTTCTTTCTTTCTTAGTCAGGTATATTGATTTTAAACATGTTAAAGTTTCTCAATTAAGTAAATTGTGACACGCTAGTAAATTTGCATTGAAGTAAAATTAAAGTGTGCTAACCCTTAAGGTTATAAGGTGAAGAATTCCTTTTTTGTCCATTTGAATTTGTGTCTAGCTTCCGCGACTCACAACTTCAAGGGGAGGGGGGGGTGAAAATTTAATTTGTGTCTCGCTCCAGCGACCCACAACTTCAAAGGGGGGTTGAAAATTACTACACAAGTATTTCAATAAAAAAATATACCAGTCCAGCAAATGTAATGCTCATTTCTGCTTCAAATTTTCTTGTTAGAAGAAAAAATAAAAAGGCTGTAAGCAGCCACACGTGGGATTAGTAATTAACCCTTAAAGTCCTAAATATTCTTTATATAAACCATGGAGACTAAAGGGTTTTATTCAATTGGAAAGCATCATCAATTTCATAGCTAGCTCTTTATGATTCATTTGAATTGTTATTGGTCTACGGCAATTAAAAATATTTTTACTTTTACAGCGCAGGGATTGAATTTAGACAAAGTTTATCCCTACGCTGTACAGGTTAAAAGGCTACAACTTCAACTCAGTGAAAATTATTGATATTTGTTTGATTTGAGACTAAACATTTGATGTTTAAACACACATTTCATTCCCTGTAGTTTGTTACCCTGTTACATTTATTGTTTATTATTATTATCATGCACATGGTTCTCTTGTGCCTAATTTATTGATTTTCTTATGTTTTGTTGCAGACGGTAAAAAGAAAAAGGTAGATCATACACTATTCCCAACTTCAGGTAATACATCATTGTGTGCCTCAATATATCTGCGAGTGAATTATAACAAACGGGCACAACTGGAAAGAACGAAAGGTCAAGGAAGACCTATAAATTTAAGAGACATGTCTCAGTGTACAGGACTACCAAATGTTGTGAGAGACAGAAAACGCAAGCGAAAACCAGATAATATCAGTGAGATGATAGAGCATGAGGATCCATCACACTCCACCGGTGTAAATGACAGCAGTAGTCATTATAGTAAAAGGAAAAATCAATCTTTACCGCAGAAAACTAGTAATGATTGGGATCTGTCCGAATATTCAGATATGATTGGCGGGTATTTAGCCAGTGAAACAGCTCCTGGTCCACATGATTTACAACCCGCAAAACTACACAAAACTGGTACCAGTAACAGATCATTTAACCCCTTTAAAGTGGTTTAAAACTCATGTGTCACTCAAACATAATTATCCTATAAATATATTCAAACCAAGTACAATAGCCATTATCCCTTTAACCGCCAAATTATTCAATTGGAATTTTCACCCACTTGAAGTTGTGTCTCACTGACGCGATCCACAACTACAAGTGAATGAAAATTATTCACATTTCACAAAATGGAGGTCAACTATTTTCAAATCTTACTGATTGATGTCACATTTTATCTTTAACATGTTTAAAATGTGGTACATAATTTTGCTAATAGAAATATGGAAAACCGAATATATTTGGGACAGGCGGTGAAAGGGTTACCGGTAAATTGGTGTAATAGTTGTGGTTTACACTTACTTTATCGGTCACCGTATTTATTCTAATAAACACCCATAAAGGCCCCACTCCCCTGGTTTTAAAATAAAATCCCCGATCACTGTACACTATATAATATAGATATTAAAACACTGCTTTAATAAGATCCAACTCCCCCTGTAGCCACAAGGGGGATTCTAATTAACGCCCAGGGTGTTTATTAGAATAAATACGGTAATGTAATTCAATTTGTGATACTGTGGATCTGGTAATATTCGCCAGGTTTTAATTTTTGCGAGTTTCGCGAGGAGGACAAATTCGCGAATTCAAGAATCTCACAAAAATTATTATTATAATGAAAATTTAAACATGTGAAAATTACCAAATCTACAGTATGTCTATTTCTCATAAATATAATTTTTTTCGTAATTTTAAGCTGGAAATTATGTTAGCAATTGAATTAAAGATACGTTGTCCAAATTCAAGCAATAAATTCTGGTAGATAATTCAAAAATATAATTTTCATATGTTTTAGAAATTTTTTGAAGACCTTCTTAGCACGTTTTCATTTAACCCTTACAGCACGGGGATCGACTTTAAAGTCGATCTCCTTGCTGTAAAAGTAAAAATATTACTGATGGCCGTAGACCTATAACATAGGTATTCAAATGAATCAGAATGATATTTATGATGATTTCAAATCGAAAAACCCTTTGCTCTCCATGATTTATACGAAATAATTCCAGCGTTTTAAGAGTTAATTTGAGATCTGAATTTCTGCTGCAATGCTGGGCTAATGCTGGCCCACCGTCTACGACGCTGGGCCAGCATTTGCCCAGTAATACCCACTTCGAGGTGAATGAAAATGGAATGTGAATAAAAACTGTGATATAGTTATATGATGTCATGGCTGTGAAATAGCTGGCCATTTTACCGCCATGACATCAGTATGTGATCAAGGCTTGCGAAGCAAGTCGAAACGTCATAAGTTTCAAACACTTGTTCCAAAGTTAGTACAATTTACTACGATCCTATCATTCTAATGTATCTAAATACTAAGTTAATATTATATATTGTCGTGCTCACTTAAAGCGACACAATCAGTCTAATATCATCAAAAAATCAGTATTTTTATTTTGGCTTCTTAATATGACCATATGATGTAAACATGTCCATAGACTAAAACTGCGCAAGTTTTTTAATTTTTAGGTTGCACATTTACCAGTTAAGCGCTCGAGATATAAAAACGAAATTCACGATTTTGGACAACACAAAAATTTAAAAACCTAAGCAGTTCTAGTTTATCTACATGTTTACATCATATGCTCAAATTAAAATCCAAAATGAAAATACCTATTTTTTGATGATTTCAGCCTGATTGTGTCGCTTTAAGAACATTCAAGTGTAATGGTAAATTATAAGCAGGTTAACCTTGACACCTTTTAATGGTGCATTACCTGATTACCGAGTGGCGGCTAAACTGTGAGAGTGGTATAGGTGTGTAGTGACTATCCACCGCTAAGTAGTTCCCACGTGGTCGAATGAAGTACACAAGAAACATTGCATAATTTAGACATGATATACAGCGGTAGAAATTTAACCATATCAAAAAATCTTGGGACTTCAACAACCATGTATAGTCCGCAGCAGGCCTTCCAATGAGTAAAAAGTCTTTTTTTCCTGTTCCAGAGAGGGGGGGGGGTCATGTTTTTTGATGGGGGGAGGGGGGGGGGTTTGTGTATTTACACATCCTGTCATCTACTTTAACTACCCCACCCCCAGTATAACAAATGAACTGTCCAGCTTAATAGAATGTTTCAAATGAGTTTTTTGCACTTGTACGATATGTTTTGATTTATTTGTTGATAATAAATTATTATAATTTTGTTTTGTTTTGCAATTTTCTCATTCTATAAAGACTTGGTACAGAGTCAACTCCATTCTTCTAACAACTCATTATAAGGCCTGCAGCCGCCACCGTCGCAACTTGTTTCTGCTACCTCTCGAAAACCCCTGCTTGGATTATTTCTAAATATTTTCAGTATGCATATTAGCCCTGGGGAATTTGCCTGTTTTTTTGAGGCGTTTTTCAGCTTCTTCAACAAAACCCAAGGTGGCCGCGAAAATCCTATGTCACTCTCTAGAGCCTGAACTTGAACTGCTTTATGGATTTGTTTCATGTTTGGTTCAAACGAATGACCTTACCCTGGACTTGTGCTGATTAGCTTTTGGTGTGATTCTGATAATAAAAACGTGATTTCTTTATGTTTTATAATTTTACCGAATATTTCAGTTTTGCTCATTTTACCAATTATCAAAATTTGGTAATATAGGGCATATAGCTATGCAGCTCAAATTTATCTTTTGGGTATGCTCACTGGCCCTGAAAAATTTGTCTGGAGAATTGTTTTTATTTTTTTATTTTTCCAGCAAAATCCAAGATGGCCGACGAAGCTCGAACCGCTTTACAAATTTGTTCCAAAGAAGCACAATACCCTGGCCGCTACCACTTGGTTCTGCTCTCACTGGAAAACCCCTGCTCCGATTATTTCTCAATATTTGCAGTATGCAGGGGAGAGGGGGAGGGGGCTAGTTGTCACAAATAATTCGTTTTTTAAATTTCTCCATACGATTTAAAGATAGCATGGGTCTGATGGGGGGAAATATGAGGAAGAACACATTCCAAACATTATCTCATAAAATGGTGCTTATATGTCTCCTGATAGGTCTTCTTATTTTCGCCATACAGCCAGTAGTTGGAAATAAGTGCCCGCATTGGGACAAGTTGTCACTTAGCTGGGACAACTTGTCACAACGAAAATTGTTATGGGGTATGTTGTCACATAGTTGGGGCAAGTTGTCACTACTGAGATCTCTATGGAGCAACTTGTACAAAAACTTGCTAAATATGGCATTTTAACCGGAACAGAGAAAGAATCATAACTGTATATACACTCTTTAACATAACTGCAAGCAATTTAAATTCAAATAGACAATGCCAGGCAAGATGCCATAGTGCTGGGGCAAGATGTCACAGTGCAGGGGCGAGATGTCACAGTGCCGGGGCAAGATGTCACAGCTTGTGACTAATTGCCCCGAGCAAGGTGTCCCCACTTGAATGCAGATTTCACAAGCAGCATGTACTTGTTATTAAAATGGTCTTTTACATATTAAACATAACTAGTTTCAACTCTATGTTCTGTCGGAAAGATGCAGAACCATCCCAAATATCTTGGGAATTTGACTAATTTTGTTAACTCGTCCAATTGACTTAGATGAAAAGCAAAACTCACTTTGTTGCCTGCAACAGGTGTTTCTTCTGTTGAGACCTGAGTAAAGTGCACTGTGACAACATGCCTCTGTCCCATGTCACTCTCTAGAGCTTAAACTGCTTTATGGACTTGTTTCATGTTTGGTTGGTTTAGAGGAAAGACCTTACCCTGGACGTGTGCTGATTAGTGTTCGGTGTGATCCTGATAATAAAAACTTGATTTTTGTACGTTCTAGAATTTTAGTGGATATTTAAGTTTTGATTATTTTGGCTGTCATCAACATTTGGTAATATAGCTATACAGCTCAAATTTTATCATTTGTTTTTCAACAAAATCCAAGGTGGCCGACGAATCGTGTTACTCTGAAGAGCTTCTACCCCTTGACCGATTTGCTCCATATTTTCTTTCAAGGAATCACCTTACCCTAGACATATGTTGATTAGATTTTGCTGTGATTCTGATGATAAAGACATCACATTTTTTATAAATATTTTACTTATTTTGGTTAATTAATATCTTCAAAATTGTTAAATATAGCTTTTCCATTACTATTGAACAAAATGATGGGCATCATGCATCAATAACTCGTTGCAAATATATTTTTTTTCAAAATCGGTGAGTGGTCAGCATACTTGCCCATATTCATCAACTTCCACTGTCTATTTGCGGTAGATCAGCATCACAATAGGCCTATAATATTTCGGATAGGCAGCCTACCACTCAATTACAAATTAGCCACTCCCTTTTTTTATTATAAAATTCTGCTTAGGTTAATGGTGACAGTACTGTATTTCTCTATATAAATAATTTAATTTGGTTTTTGTAGGCCTTTCTATGTGGGGCGGGTGCCGACGCAAGTTTTGCCTATCTAGTTATTATTATTCGGACGTTAATAATAAAAATACTATATACTTATATGACGCCATATCCAACCTAAAGCTGCTCTATGGTGCTACAAACAAAAATGTCAATAAACATGATCAACTTCGTACATTAAGGTGAAAAAGCGTAGCATCTCTACAAGTATGCGATATTGAACAAATGACATTTTAAGTGTCGATCGCTTAAATTGATCAAGTTTGTTACAGTTCGTATGTGATATGGTAATTTGTTCCAAAGTAAGGGGGCAGCTTTATCACCATATGCTTTTAATTTTGTGGGAGGCACCACCAACAGTTGTTTGGTGCGTAGTGGGCGACATGGAGTATAAGCTAGGGATGATAGGGCCTACAGTCTTTAATGGGTGCTAGGCCATGTTGCGCTTTGAAACAAAGAAGAAGTTTATATTCTATCTTTTGTCTGATTGGCAGCCAATGTAATTGTTTCAAAAGAGGTGTCACATGATACAATTTTTTTCTTCGCTATATAATCCTTGCTGCAATATTTTGAATTCGTTGTAGTTTTAAAATACAGCTATTTGGCAAGCCATACAAGAAGAGTTACAACAGTCAAGTTAAGATGTCACGTAGGCGTGGATGAGATGCTCAGTGGTAAGAATTGATAAACAATTCCTAATGTCACCGATCTTTTTCAAAAGAAATTGTGCTTTTCTGCAAATTTGATTCACATGCTCACACATGTTAAGATGTTTGTCAAACATTACTCCTAAATTATTTGCACTCACTGATGGCTCAATTTCTATTCCACTAATATTAATAGGGCGTAATGATATCTTGGCAAAACGTTTGGTGATGCAACAATAAGATACTCAGTCTTATCGGCATTTAGTTGAAGTTTATTGTTCTTCATCCATGTCTGTATTTCATTGATACAAGCTTCTACACGACACAGTGCAGCGATTGCTTCTGTGTAGCTTGAAAATCGGAACGACACATCGTTAAGTGTCATCTGCGTATAGATGTATTTTTAGATTATATTTTCAAAAGTGCAGTCTCTGTGCCGTGATGGCGTTTAAAAGCCGACTGTAGTGGCTCTCAAAGTTTTGTGGTAATTATATATTTCTCATAGATCTTTCAAATACTTCACTTCAAATTTCTGCATAATTAAGTCTCCCTCTCTGTAGACCGAGTGGGGGACATATTGGTCTACCCCCGTGTGTTTACCTCTGTCTGCTCAGTGTGTCCACTTCCCAGCGGTTTCTATCATGCAGGCGGAGGCCGCCCCAGCTAACACGAATCATTGACCTAATGCTGGGCTAATGTTGGCCCACCGTATACGACGCTGAGCCAACATTATCCCAGTATTGGGCTAACGTGTCGTGTATGGCGCCACATTGAATGTGGGCCACTGTCACAGATGGCGAGCCACCATTAACCCGGCTTTGGATCAAGGCATCGTGCTGGTTCTACTATGCTACCCAGCTCATATCACCATTGACCCGGCAATGTGTCGGTGTAACGTGCAATAGTCCAATGGCGGGCCAATGTCTATGACGCTGGCCAACATTTAAACGGCATTGGGACAGTGTGAGTGTGTATCTCACCATAATGAAGCCTAGCCGAGTGAACAGCGGCTCTAGAGCTGAATGGATGACAGCACCGGCGAAGCTGGCCCAACATTTAACAGATATATTGGGTCAGTGTCAGCTTGTACTTTTAAACTGGTTTGACCAGTTAGTGTTTGAATTGGTGCGCGTGAGGATCTTTCCTCCTTGTATGGTTTGAATGACAATGTCGTTGTTAAAAGATCACCGGATAGATAGTGTCTCACGTTAGCCCTCCGGGTTATGGTGCAACATGTCTTGACTTGCCTGGGAAGCAGCCCTCAAATTTCCCCAAAATGCACGCGAAATGAGGGCTATTTTGATGGCAATTCACGCATTTGGACTGCTTGTTAAAAACAAAGCCCTACAGATTGCGACAGACAATATTTCTGCAATGGCAAATATAAATCACATGAGAGGTCAGAGCCCTTTATTAACATTGATTACAGAAGCCATATTAGCTATAAACCTTCATCAGTGTTTATGCTGCGGGAGGGGTGAAATCTCCAGTTTTTTTGTTTACAAAAAACGGTGACCCTTAGACCTTAGATCCTTAAACGTTGATGTTTATAGTTAGCTCTGGAAGATAAGGGGGTGCTTGTCCTAATGCAGTTTCAATGGTGAATAAATGCATTATGCGTCGCCTGGAAATCGCATAGAAAACTTTATTGACCCAACGCAGCATTGGACATGGCGAAGCCATTATTGATCGAGATATATTGCATATAATACCACACACCAGTACCCTAAGTTAAATCCGAAAAAAACTTCTGGCAATAAAGTGAATTAAGGGAGGAGCGATTATAGTGTGGATGATGGGGCGTTACCGGTATCGTGGGTAAGTTGATCTGGGGAAATTGCCAGTTGGCACGCCGGCAAACCGCCCTCACCAAACTCCGATCACTATAATTCAATCTGCCGTTTTGGCAACGGTGAGTGAAAAACTTCCTTAACTCTTTCTTCTGCTCATTCTCTCTTTATTATAGTCTAGACATCAAACTGTGCACACAACAGATGGACGCATCAGCCCTGGCCTCATGGCTGGCTCTACGGGGAGCAGGAGGAAGACAGGTCCGCCCTGCCCCCTGGGTAGATCGCAAGTGCCGAGTCGAGCGGGAGAGACCGCATGGGTTAGCGACGGTGGTGTACGTCAGGGGTCTGCCTCTCGTCAGATGCCGAATTCTGCCGAACCTCGCCGAAACCGGTAGATTATCTACACATTACCCCCAGGCTAAATGACAACGTATAAACGCAAAGTAACTTGTGGGTAGATCGCAGGTTTCGTCGGGCCCATACGAGTAGTGCACCAAAAACAACATTTTTACAAAATAGCTGAGTGCAAAAAATACAGGGTGGGTGGGTGGCGAAAAGAGCGGGAGAGACCGCGTGGGTTAGCGTCGGCAGTGTCCGTCAGGGGGCGGCCTCAAATCAGGTGCCGAATCCTGCCGAACCTCGTCGAAACCGGTAGCTTATCCCCACACGTTAACGACATTTCCTCTCTTTAGGGAGGGGAGGTCTGTGATTGCTATCAAAGTTTTATTTCGGCACTCCTTATCAGCTTAGGCTATTTATCATACCACAACAAATATCTGGCTGTGGCTTCTTGGTATTTTACCACCTGATCAATTCATCGTCTCTACCTACACACTTATACAATTTAATGAAAAACGGTATTATGTTTTAAAAAATGCTTGAAAGGTGTTTGACATAGGCTTATTGAAGCTGGGTAGCTCATGCTTAGCATTAAAAAGCAAGGGGTGGAAGAGATACTGGGAGGGGGTGGGTTTTGCTCTAACACTGGCAAATGTCTGTCACTGGAGAAGAGTCTGAGAAAAGTGGTTTTATTGTGACATCACAGAAATGATCTCTATATATCACATCAGAGGTGGGGTGTATCTAAAGCAATGAGCTCTTTCCCAGCAAATACGACACATAGACCAAATGTTGGACCAATGTTGGCCTATCGTCTACGACGTCGGCCCAACATTGGTCAAACATTGGATCTATGTGTTGTGTTTGCTGGGATTATCCTCCTATTTCTAGAATTGGTGACAACACGGTGGACACCGACAGAGATCTATTAGTAGGCCAGCTGTGAAATGCAGAATATCTGTAAAAAAATAATTGGTGTAATATGAACCAATTAAGAATGTTAATCGCATGGCACAAAAAATGATTTATTTAATACATGCATCTTCTTTGGTGAAATTAATACACGCACAGCCTCCCATTACGATTGACTCTATAAATATGTTAATCGCACTCGTCATGTGATAGATACTGATCACATGACCCGCCGCTTGGGGCATACAAATGTGTAAACAGAACTGTACATGTAGATTCAATACACACTATCTGAATGAGCCTGAGGTCAATGTACGCTGCCTGCCGTACTGTCACTGTGCGTGCGAACAAACAGCAGTGATCATAGCCACATTACCATTCATAGTGACAACATGTCTTCTCTAGCTAAAAACGTTGTGGTGAGTAACCTCTTACCTAAATACTTATAGCATTATTTCCTATGACTAGATCTATCAGTATATCAGGCTTGTGGAGACTGGAGTTGTGGAACAGTGGAAGTTTACTTGCATCCCGGCCAGGGCTTTCAGTTCACTGTTTCAGTTTGACGCTTGCACATGACATTAAATTTAATTGATTAAAACTATAGTCGCCGTCAAATTAAAAATGATCAACCAGGATCGCATGATTTTTGGCGATTTCTCCGTCAATTTTGAACCGATTTCCTTGAAATTTTGCAGAGGCCATTTTCTATTAAAAACCTAACAGGGGGGAAAATATCGCAAAATAATATTTAATATTTCAAAAGTTAGACCATTTGCCATGTAATAAAATTCTAAAATTAGTTTAATGGGGTTAAAGAGGAACGTCGTAATTTCAATTCATTACATGTCAAATGGTCTAACTTTTGAAATACGCTAGATATAATTTTACGAAATTTTCAGGGCTGTTAGGATTTGAATAGAAAATGTCCTTTGTAAAATATGAAGAAGATCGGTTCAGAATTGACGGAGAAATCGCCGAAAATCATGCGATCCTGGTTAATTTGACGGCGAGTATAGTTATTTTCAGATTTACTTTTCGTAATTGCATTTCTATAGTCCGGTGTAACAGTTTACTACACATAGTACGCCAGTGCGGTAATTTAATCAAAATCCTTTATTGAATAATGTCAATAATCATCCGACGATTATAGGCCTACTGCTGCGATGACTTCGGAATCATTAAATAATTACTTGACTTGACCCACATCTTCTTAGGCTTAGGTGCTAAAGGGTTAATCCTAAGCCTGTACTCTAGGGCTGTAGCCTGCACACACGATACATTGACACAATGCTGGATTAATGTTGGCCCGCCGTCTCGACGTCGGCCCAACATTAACCTAGCATTGTGCCGGGCATTGTGTCAGTGTATCGTGTTTGCTGGGTATAGTGTGTTCAAATTAAAAATGATCAACCAGGATCGCATGATTTTCGGCGATTTCTCCGTCAATTTTAAACCGATTAGCTTGAAATTTTGCAGAGGCCATTTTCTATTAAAATCCTAACAGGGGTAAAAATTTCGAAAAATAATATTCAATATTTCAAAAGTTAGACCATTTGCCATGTAATTAAATTCTAGAATTAGTTTAATGGGGTTATAGAGGGACGTCGTAATTTCAAATCATTACATGTCAAATGGTCTAACTTTTGAAATACGCTATAAAATTTTACGAAATATCCAGGGCTGTTAAAATTTGAATAGAAAATGGCCTTTGTAAAATTTTAAGAAAATCGGTTTAGAATTGACGGAGAAATCGTCGAAAATCATGCGATCCTGGTTAATTTGACGGCGAGTATATGTAATTGTATGACCATTAAAGCCTGCTGTACATTATCACTTATTACTTATGATTATACGTTGCCGTTGGCCCAGCGACATATCAATCAATAGCAAACACTTCCTCAACATTGACACAATGTCCTATAGATTAACTTTACGACCCGTCCAACGATGTTTGTTGAGGCTTGCCAGCTGAACTGACAAGCCGATCCGACACTGGTGCAACATTACAACAGCATTGGATTGTAAAATAACTTTCCCATCAAACAATAAACGTTGACAAAGGCTATTGTTTTAAAAGTTATCGTTTTTACAAAGCCATACCACCAATTCATAACTACGGCAATGCGCGGGAACCGTATTTAGACCTCAAAATCTTATGTATACAGACATCACACTGGAGGAGCAAAATAAACTATTTATAATGGTTGTAGACCCATCACATAGGTATTCAAATGAAGCAGAAAGAGCTAACTAAGACATTTATGATGATTTCAAATTGAAAAAACCCTTTGATCTCCATGGTTTAGGCTTTTACAAAAATATTTCAGCGTTGTAAGGGTGAAGTTGATGTTAAGTGGATCTAGAGCTGAGTGTAGGTTCCCAGGACTTGATTGCTATCATTGTGCCCATTGTTGACCTGCCAGTCAGTTGACATCATGATAGGTGATAATTGATTCATACAGGCTAGGTTACACTCTGTGATTAACCCAGCGTTGTATTTCGATATTTAACAATAGTATAGGCGTTAGTCCGACACTGGACAAACACTGTAAACACTTTGAAATGCCAGCTTAAGTTCGTCTGCGAGGGCTTCAGGCATATCTATATGGACAGCGGAACAACCCAGTTTTTAACCCGAATTAATATGCCTTTATTATCAGTGTTTCTGTTGTATTATATGCCTACATTAAAGCGACACAATCAGGCTGAAATCAACAAAAAATCGGTAATTTTATTTTAATTTTACTTTAGCTTCTTAATATGACCATATGACGTAAACATGTCCGTAGATTAGAACTGCAATTTATTTTTTTAAATTTTCATACTAAGCATTTACCAGTTATAAAGCGTGATATAGGGCTATAGAGATGAATTTCCCGTAGTTCTTATTTTTTACATCATAATAAAAAGTCAAAATAAAATTACCCATCTTTTATACTATTTTAGCCTGATTATTTCGCTTTGAGCCTCAGGCCCGTCATTTTTTTTTTGGGGGGGGGGGTCGAGGGGGTCGCTGAAAAGCTGAAAATTTACCCCAGCAATATCCTCCATAATCCACCATATTGCACCAATTTGCAGCTAAAAATTAAAAAAATTCTGGTGGAGCATGCCCCCGCACCCCATAGCCAGTACTAACGCACATCTCGCTCCGCTCAACGCCAAAAATCAATTCAAGCAGTATTTTAAGCGAGGGCTGATTAACTTATTTCAAAAATACCCCACCAATCCCAAATTCGTCCCCCTCCCCTTAAAAAAATTCCTGGGCACGGCCCTGAGCCTATGTTACTAAGAGCATTGTATAGAGTAGCCTCTCCCAAGAAGAAAGTCATAACAATAATATAGTGTTGGTCCAGACTCTGGTCTTGGTCATAACAAAATGAATTAAACAAATTTCCAAATTTCGTTATCCGTTTTTCGTTATTAAAACTCCATATATCTGGGCCCTTTCCAGCACTGTGAGAAATTAATATACCATAACCGATTTCCGGGTTTTTTAGGCATGTTCAGCATTTTCGTGTTCTTAGTGACATCTATAACATACCAGAGGTCGAAATTAACTTTTCAGAGCACTGGTCCACAGGACCACCACTCCACAGATTTTGGTGGTCCTGTCAAAGTTTTGGTAGTCCTGATTGACCAAAAAAATAAACGACAAACAATGCAATTTGTGTAAGCATTTTTTTACTGTGGGTGTTACTGTATTTTGTTCCAAAAATAACAATAAATTATATCCATAACATTACACAACAATCTCTAAAACAACTCTAAAAATATTGTCTGTTCAGTTGACTACGCAAGAGTAGTATAATTACAATAATACCTTCAGTGTTTTGTTGCGGGAATTATACCAAGCTTAAAGCTTTTATTCCTGAAAATTATCAAATTCCAAGCTTTTTTTGATAACATGGTCAGGGGTAAATTCTGGGCCGCTCTGACATTCAATGAGCGGCACTTTTGAAAACGGAATGGTTGGCTTAAACCAGGGACATTCCGTAATGAACGCCAGTATCGTTCAGAGATTACTGAGCAATATGTATTGGCTCATTGTTGGCTTATTATTTATTCTATCTTTCTAATTTTTTTAATGGTGGCCAACCAGTATTATCAGAAGGACTTCAAAATTTTGAGTGAAATCGCTTAATCTGTTAATAAACGGCTGAGATATGGCAATCGACAAAGCGACGTCCGTGGTGCCGACATCGATTTTTGTATTGGCCAGTTGGCATTTAATCGGTTATATTTGTCGGCTCACGATTTTTGTATTGGCCAGTTGGCATTTAATCGGTTATATTTGTCGGCTCGTGATTGGCTCGTTTCTTAATCAATCTCTCTCAAAATGCAGATAATCGGAAATCACTTTAAGTAGAAGAGCTGGACAAAAATTAAGAAATAAACGGCCGAGATATCGCGATCTACAAAGCGACGCTCGGTGCCCGGCATCATTATTCTCGATTGGCCAATTTACTTAATAGGCAATTTTAACGGCTCGTAGTTGGCTGATCTCTCTTTTTCTCTTTCTAAAATTTCAGATATTGGGAAATCGTGATTAGTAGAAGGGCTTTCCAAATCTACAGTGCAAATAATAAATAAGCGGCCGAGATATCCCGATCTACAAAAGCCGCCCGGTGTGCCGACATAGTAATTATTGATTGGCCAAATTTTGGCATTTACATGTTTAATGAGTGCTCGGGGTTATCGGCTCAGGGGTCGTCTCATTTCTCATGCCTAAGTATTACTTGTACTTAGTTTTATTAAGGCGAGATTGACAGCGTTTCATGCTAAGCTAGCTAGGCATGTGTAGACATGGTAGATGTAATTTTTCGGAAGGCCTGTGCAACAATTATCACTTTATTATTTGTGTTTTAATATCATTGGTCCGCAGGACCAGTAGGTAAGAGGGTTTTACTGGCCCGCCACTGGTTTTACTGCATGGTCTCGGGCCACAGGACCACTGTTAGTTTCGAACGCTTCATACACTGATGCACCAGGACGAGTATGGTGATAACACAATAATCAGTAACAGTTAATAACAGATGACCTGATGACACCGTCCCAGTTCTAATGACCCCGTCTGCGCACGCATACACACTTGGGCCACTAAGCACTACCAGAAGGTCCACATGACTGATCTCATCACAACAACCCAGTAAACACGAGACGCTCAAACAATGCCGCTATAATGCTGGGCCAACACACTGTTTAGTTGTGTTCTCGTTGGCCCAGCGTAGTAGACGACGGACTAAATGACAGGGGTCCTCTTGCGACGTCGAGAAAAATACATTGCCCGCCAGTACGGTACCTAACAAACAGTCGTGATGCATTCATTTGATCCAACGTGTTTACAATATGGGTTCACCGTCTGTGACACTGGCGCAACATTCATCAAACAGTTACATTTTTGCCGGAAAGATCAAACTGGGACGTTGTGTGTCATGTTACAATTCAACTGAAAGCAGCAGCGAGCTTACCCGGTATGACTGGGCCACCTAACTCATTTACTGCGCGAGGCCCAGTCACACTGACCGCCATTTTGTTTCCACAGCCAGCTGTGTAAAAACGACTCTCGCGCTGCCTAACAAAAAACTCGGATGCCATGAAATTGAGACGAATATTTCAAGTGCTAACGAAAACTAGGCCATTTCCAACAGGTGTAAACTTTTGATCGAATTAGAACTATTACATTTAAAAATGGAGGTCACTGTGTCAGAGCCTTGCGATGTCATCAGGGTACAGCGAGCTGTGTCTTTTTACATCACCGAACCATAATACTTCCACTCATTTGGGCGTTGACAATGATTCGTGGGCGCCCACAGTGTTTAGTTGTAGCGCATCCATTCCCCGGGAACGCATCATGACCAGTTCGATCCACCTATCGATCTACCCTTTAAACCCCCACGATGCATTAAAGCATCATTCTACGTCCCTGAAAACATACTCAATTTTCCTACAACTAAGGGTTTTAGAACGAAAATTTCCATGAAACTGGTTTACCAATACGTGGTAATTTTCTGTAATTTTTTAACCACATCAAGTCATCTTCGTCCACTACAAGTCGAGAATTGCGGCAGCAATTCACGGCTTGTAGTGGATGAAGATGACAATGATAAATTCAGGATTGAAAGGGTTAACCTAATTGTGTACACGTAACATGTGGCTGTGCAACAATTAGCCTACGTAACGCTTTCTTGAGAGATTTTTACACCCCCCTTCCCCTCCCTCTTCGTAACGGTTTTTGACTTTGTGGTGACTACAGTCCGTAACGCACCGCTTAACCCCACCTCTGGGCGTTACGTAATTGTTGAACGGCCCCTAAATACACCCGCGTTTTTATCTGAATTTGAATTCAGACTACCGTATTTGACACATGATAGTTGTGTGAATTAACATTTTTACTAGCAGTGCTGCCATTGACAACATTATTCAAGGGAGAATCTTGAGGCAGTGTAAGGGTTGGGGCGGTGTATGGGTTGGCATGACTATCAATCTCACAATATCAATTTTCCGCCTTTCTCGTTCCCTCCTCTTTGTTTCGGGAAATTAATGGGTGCCTCAGTAGTTTCCATTAAGTCAGTGGAATTTGCTGATGTGGAGTGATTACCAAGGATGGCATTTTTATTTTCAACAAACATGTTCTCCACGAGCTTAAACATCCTCTAGAGTATAGGGTGAGTGACTACCCACTCAGCTCGTTGTTTGAGGGACAGGGTGCGTTACTTTAGACCACTCCTACCCTTGTCATACCTAATCATGGTCTACTCTCCCAATTGATCATGAAATACAGCATTTAACATTCCATCATTGTGTCGGCATGTCTGCCTTTGAGGGAGTTTGCCTTGATGCCTTCTTCAGCTAGCTGTCCCATCTCATGTACATTAATAACTATATACCTGACATAATTCCAATGTACAGCAATAAAAAATATGGTAACATATCTCTGAGGCAGTAGTGATGCAGTCTCCCTCTCGCTCAGCTCAAATACTGGTGAACGATGGTGACTGGCTTGATAAAGCAATCCACCCTCAACCTTCCCGTTGATGACTCACTTGCCCTATATAAGGTAGAGGTCATGGCATCTAATGATAGCACAAATCGAGCCCAGGAATGAGGACAGTGTGTGCATGGCTCCAGGTAGCATTGCAAGGTTTAACCACCTTTTTGGATCAGACCACATGATCTGCATGGCAAGTTTGTATAGTTGCATATCAGCTGCAAGGCAAATTTGCTTCATTTGCAAGTTCTTCAGGAATTTCTCTGTGTAGGTCATGCTTGTCAGGACAGTATCAACGTGGGATGGTCGGCTATAAATCAGAGGGTATAATGATATTGTGTTGCAGGAAGAAGAATAGCAGATTCAGAAGATTCGCGAGCAATTTGAGACATGTATCCTCCCCATTTAACTCCTCATTCTCAAGACTTTTGACTCTAGTGTTTATCAACCACTTAATGGCCTACTTTTGTGCTCGTTCTACACTTTGTTGCACAGTATTAATCTCTGAGTTTGAAAAGAGGTCCTGGTCAGACAATGTCTGACCAGGTTTGATAATATTGGGTATACGTTTTTTGGGATGTGTATGGTGGAGTAAAGGAATTGCACAGTGTGAAGAAATATCCACCTTTGCAGCTTCTTGTTTAGACGGACGAGGTACACTCATGTCACGAGCATTTTTTGTCAGGAAGCTACTCTCTAATATATTGGATTTTGTCGCTGGTGTCGAGTTAGTAATATGGTCTTCATCATACTCCATGTCAGTAGCTGGAATATGGACACGTGCACACAAATCTGAGGTGGTAACAGCACTGCAGGAACTGACACTGCCAGAATTCTCCATGAATTCGAGTGCCATCAGATGGGTTTCACGACGCCCATTTGGCGTGAACACCACCAAATCAAAGTTATCAAACCGTGCTAAAATCAGACCAATCACAACTGGAGGGGGATCCTGGGAGAAGAGCTGTTTCTATTGGAGGACGAGTGCTGAGGATTGCTTAAACCTATGCAAACACAACTATGAGAATTAAATGAAATGAAATGAAGCGGGCTTTAGGCCACCTTTGTGCACATATATGCTAAACTGGGCCAGGAGAACCTCCTGAGGATGGTGAGATGATTGAGATGACACTGTCCTCCAGACACAGGATTCGAAATTCGAATCCTGGCAGTCTGAGGCCGAGCACGCTACCTCTCGGTCACGGAGGCTCCCCACAATACTGACTTTAACACGTGGATGGGGAAGAAACATTTTTTGTTTCTTTCAAACTGCCGAGACCGGGAACCGAACCCGGGGACCGCCCAACACAACTATAAAGCTCTTGTAGCATATTCTTGGGCCCAATAAGGTGATAGCATAGCCCAATGTTACTTGGTTCCAGCATCCTGCTACTAAATGTTGGATTGAAATGGATAAGCAAACAGCTTTCTTAGTGACCTTGCCTTTTCATACCAGTTGACCTTGATCTTTCTATGTGACCTTGACCTTCAATTGCATTTTTAATGCCAAAAATTGATTTACCAGGTATTTCATACACGAAAATGAGGTATTATATGTCGCTTCGTAATAAATAGTAACACAAATATGAATTGATAATAGTGGCCGGCGGCCATTTTGGATTTTGTTAAATTATTCAAAATGCTCAACCTACCACAAATTGCGCCACGTGGATTCTTAAAGTAGACTATCTCAGCATATCAAAACAGCAAAAAAAACTTTGGGGTTTCCAAAATGCAAGGTGGAGTAACGATTGACCATATGGCAACCCGACTAATATATTAGAGGTAGCCTTTATCTGTTTATTACAGGAAAGTGGATGTGTGATATTAAACGGGTCACGCGGCAGGCCCAGTTCCGATGACCCCGCCGGAGTACGTATACCTACGTATACTACCACTACCACACGCGGTCTACCAGAGCCTATCCCTGCCCCAACACAGGCATTGACGCAATGCTGTTTTAATGTTGGGCAGCGTCGTAGACGATGGACCAACATTAATACAACATTGGACCAACGTCTCATTTGTGCTATATAGTCAGCACCAAGTAGTCTGTAATACCAAGAAAATAAAATCTGATTCTATTTTCCTTGGTATTATGCCACGTGGTTGCGTCAACTTGGACTAGCACTAAATGACATGGGAGCCCATGCAGTGCGACGTGAATAATAACACAGTGTGTACCAGTGACTAACCAACGCGAGACATGTATACAGCGTATTTATAATATTGGCTCTCATCGTCTGTGACACTGGCCCAACAATAACAGATTAATACGAAATTGATCAAAATTATCTCAAATACAAAATTGATCAAATTATATTTTATGTTTATTATTGTTCACAGGGATCTGTGGTCGTCTCAGTGAAAACAACAAATGTACCATACCGACAGCAACATCAACACAGTATTGACAGTATTTAATGTAGGCATATAATACAACAGAAACACGGATTATAAAGGCATATTAATGCGGGTCAAAAACTGGGTTGTCCCGCTGTCCATAAAGATTGGCGCTCAAGGCAGTATTCACCACTATCTTATTATATACCGGTCAATACCAGCTAGAGAATGTCAATACTGCCTGTATTGATGTTGCTGTCAGTATGGTAGGCCTACTGTTGCTGTTGTTGTCGTCACTGATACGACGGCAGGTCTGTGTTGTCATGGTTATTGCGTAAGAGAAAGCTCAATCTGGGACGTTGTGTGTCATGTTGTGATTCAGCTAAACCTAACTCTGTGAAATTCAATATATAGCCTTGACACCCATTGTTGTCACCGAGCTAGCTAATACAATGAATTATGGGAGAGGGGGTGTATATGTATATATGTTTCCACTGTACATAAAGCTAAATAAATAAAAAATAAATAAATAAAAGACTCCTATGGATCCTGTTTAATTTCTCTCACAGGTAAATATCTACTAAATTTTATAATCTAGTGATATTATTAATTAAAGTATGTACCGTATGCCTAATGTGATGAATTCACGCACATACCAGCACTTAATACATGACTGTATTATAGGTTAGTCAGGCTCTATCTTACACAATTAATTTAGTCTATGCAAATTGCGAAAAAGACCGCATGTGTATTTACACACAATTCTGTGAAACGCAATGACGTCACCGGAAACCGTTATGAATAATGGGAACTCGCTGAAAATAAAGTTATATAAATTATATTATATACACACAGATATATACATACTAAATATGATTGTGATATAATCACATTAACACCAGCTGTACTTTAGCTGCCAAGAAAAGGTCGCATGCGACCTCTACTAGGCTTTACAGCTAATATCTAAAAACATTTTTTGCTAAAATGTTCACAATTGTAGATACAAAATAAAATATAAGATATAGTACACACGACAAAGTATAAAATATATAACATAGATAGTATAAAAGGAATTGTAAGTGAAAATTAAAACTACTTGAATGTAATAGACAGAAATAATTGATAGCATAACATATAACAATATATCATGTATATAATAAAGAAAAAGACAATATTAGATTATATATAAATGTATGAAAAAAATACAATTTTATGAATGGGAAACTACTAGAATACTATGTACGACAAAAACCACAAGAACATACTAAACTCCACGTGCAGCGTTCGTTGATATTAAAATTACATAAAATTGAAAAATAGAGGTCATTAACGTGTTTTTTTAAAGAAAATACACCGCTTGCCTCACGAATTTGCCGAGGCAAATAATTCCACAAACGCACAAGGCGATAAAAATAGGAAACTTGGAGGGCCATGGTTTTTACTCTAGGTAATTTAAGCTATGGACCCTTGTTAGAGGACCGTAGACTATGTAAAGATCCGACAAGTTCAAAATTTAATTATGTAAATATTTATAAAATAACACGAGAGCAATAATCTCTCGGCGAAAACAAAGTGGTAAAATAGACAGAATTATTCGAGTTACGAGTGGAGCATCCACCACCAGAGAAAAAGAACAAAATAATGAACATCATACCTGCCGTGTAAACATTTGCAAAAGAAAACAATATCAGTATATTACCAGATTACCGACGCATAGTTTAAGGGAGAATGTTTGTCATTATAGTGGACAATCCTTATCATCTATACTTCAGCATAATTGAAAACATATCGGGTCATTAACCTTTGAATTTGATTTTTACGACTATTGCCACTCCATACTATAATACAATATTCCAGTAATGGGCGGACTACATGTAGTGAACAGTACATTAGATATTTAGTTTTAAAAGGTGTATGCAATCCTAATATACGCTTATAAATAAAGCACTCATTTCAGCTGATTTACTCGACATATTTGGGTACTTGAGTTGGATGGCTGCTAGTTGTAGTAAACCCTCCCCCCCCCCCCCCCCGACCTGGGGCAGCTCATTATGGAGCTGTTCCGTCTGTTTCTGTACAGCATGACACAACAGTACCAGCCTACAGAAGCTGCAACCTCCACGAGTCTGGTTATAACCTTCGGGCGATTGCCAGCGGCTTACCCTGATTCGTCCTAATGCTACCCACTAATAGAGTGTTTGTTTTCACTTGTTATCCTCAACTTTTGTTTCTCTGGGGACTATCTGACCCAAAGATAGCTGTGCGACCACGGTGTCTCAGCCCAAGTATCCGACCGTCTGGGCACGTCTGGAGGTAAATCCTAAATCAAGTATGACATCATAGATTCAACCTCTCATTCATTCATAAATGTGGGTAGGTCTAGTAAAAGTACACAACAGTTGTGAGACTATCATTTCATAAAGTAGTCTTCCACACATGTAGGTCAAAATAGTACTTTCCTACCCATCCATGCGATCCAGATAGTAATCCGGATCTTGTATCCAGTTCGTAATCGATTGTTCCTTGGCCCGAAACACACCTCTGCTGAAGTTTCGTGCAAATCCGTTCATTACTTTTTATGTAATCAGACTGACAGAGGGACAGACAGAGAGACCAACCAAGAAGACTAAAAACATATCTCTCCTGGCAGACATAACAACACATGCACTATGCCTAAAAATATACAGAAAATAAAAGAAATACAGGGGCTGTATTGCCCCTGGTTATAATGCCAACCCTATTTTGCCAAGTAAAGGATCAGAACGGATTTCCGCCAATGTTAAATCCAGCGGCACAATGCCAACCTCGCCATTTGCCATCCGCCAATGGTCTTGAAGTCCCAATGTCACTTTTGTGATATGTTTTCCTCCGATCGTATTGTGGTAACGGCCGATGTGCTACACAGGAAGTGGTCGTTACCATCGTCACAGCTTGTTTATGGCGCGAGATTTATACGAGCCGTTGCAGAATACCAGGAACCTTTAGCAGAAGCAGACGTCTTTTCGTTGCTGCTTTCTGCCGTTTCTGCCTGGAAACAAACCAGTAGTGGCTGGCAAGTGCTATTTACTACAACTGGTGTCAGAAGTATTAAATGGTGTCCACTCAGGTGGTATTATCCTGACAAAAACGTGATTTCTAGCTGTATATGTGATCTTGAAATATTTTCACAATGTTGACAGTCAGTTGACATTTTGAAAAAGTACGATCACGCCTAGTAGTGTTTAGATTTGTATTTGCATTTTTACTGTGTTTATATGTCGCCAATGATTGAATTCATATTTGTATTGATATGATTTCAATCAAATTTAGTTGGTAATAGATTATATATTGTATTTATTACCATAAAACCTCACATGTTTATTAATCTTGACTGCCTATATTGTATTTCACCTATTAACGCCCATTCGACAATTCGTTATCGCTGCTCAGAACTTATCAGTGGTGAAGGTATTGGCTGCTTGAAGCTATTACTTTTACTGAATGAAACTTGAGTTAATCAATTATATTCTTTTTGATATCATCCATTCAGCTTAGTGCGCAAACACAGACTCAAATGGCACACTTCAATGTAAACCCTTCCTCTTCGGATTATTTAAACTGGGAAAAAAGATTGGAATTGTATTATGAAAAACAAATATTTGAAAGGATTAAAAACGAATACCAAATTAAAATGGTAGCACTTGAGCTAAAAGTGAAAAAACAGAAGTTGCTTCATGTGGTGAATGGGGAACCGGGCAGGGATGTGGCTATGCAGCCTGTAGTTGGGGAGACAACTACTTGTTTCCCAGGGGGAGATACCACAACAGTGCCATCGCACTCATTCAATTCGGCTGATACTAATCCACAGCCACCAATAACCACTTTGTCAAATACTTATAGCCCACACATTACACATGATGATGTCGTTCAAGTGAATGCAGACACACTGCCACTACAGAGCTTTTCAGTTACACCTACAACTGATTCATCCACAGCACCACAATCACACTCGTTTGATTCAGCTGATCCAAACATTCTAACACAACCACACCTATTTGATTCAGCGGATACTAATCACAGCTATCCAGCACAAGCACACTCATTGGAATCAGCTACTACTGATCCAATTTTTGCACAACCATACAGATTTGATGGTTCTCGTGCCATCTCAATTTCTTGTAATGTGTCAGTATGTGGCCAATCAGTTGGAACAAATCTACAAGTAGTTCCAGCTCAGTCTCACACTTCGAGTGTGCCCCCTGACATGTCAACTACGGATAACCAATCAGATGACCAATCAGATTCACTAGTAACTCCAGCACAAACTCGCATGACGAACACACCTCTTAACACCCCCACCACTACATCAAGCACAGGGAGTTTCTCATCATGCCCATCAAGTGCTACGTCCTCAGTAGCTCTCGATAATACACTTTCTGGTAGACCTCCCACTGGCATTCCTTTCCATTCCTTGAATTCGGACATTCAACAACCAATCTATGTCACAACTCCTACACATTCAGCTTCACCACCAGGAGTACATGTATCCTGTCCTCAACCGGCGAATTCCACATTGTTGGTACAGGAATTATGTGAATCTTTTGATATGAATTCCTATCAATCCGGGCTTCTGGGTAATGCATTTCCCAGGGGCGCACTAGTAGAAGGTTATTCTACATTTGTATATCAGCCTCCAGACACAACAAGTTGGGCAACGCAAGGTGATAAAAATGACTGGCCTCCATTTAAAATGTTGGGACACCACGCTTGTCACATTCTAAATCACGATTACACCCTAATGCGTGACAAGCTGAGCCACATCTTTGATCATAACGATGTGCCACCCAACATCAAGCCACCATTTAACCGAATATTCTGTGCCCGGAATATGCCCCTAACATATCCAACGAGCTGCAGTTCCATTGAATGTTTCATGTTTTTCTGTTCATTTTTCGATACTGTGTCTCTCAGCTGTCATAGCTCACTCAGAGAAGATATTAGCCAATCATCAACTTTTGGTCTTCACCCGTTTTTGCTGCCTATCGGGAATTGTGTGAGATTTATTCTGGCGCTAAGTTGGCAGACAATCCTCTCATATTTGAAAAGATTTATGCTAGCGCAAAGTTGGCAGACAATCTTATCTTATTTGAGAAGATTTATGCTAGCGCTAAGTTGGAAGATGATCTCATCTCATTTTTGAATAGGTTCGCGATGGGTGCAGAGCAAGATTTGGAGATTCAATCACTCTACCGTTTTGTTTATAAATGTGATGTTTATGTCAGTCATTAGCACCGACATAATTAAATATGTTTTTTTTAGAAGCCGTATTTTTTGTCTTCAAAATATACAGGCCTACAACTTAAACACATTCCTTTTATTATTATATTATGTTTGGTGATGGTAAAAATGTATGGTAAAGTGTGTTTGGTGATAATTGGTTCATTGGAATTACCCTTTGAGATTCTGAATGTTTTGCTGTATGTTGATCGATTTTGGCCATGTCCGGATTGAGCCTAGTTATAACCTAGATATGTATTTGTTTGCATGGTTGTTTCTACACTTGGTTTGATTTAATAATGATCAATAATTGAATTGCTCTGTGGATTCTATGATTTTTATTTCGTTGATTATTCTCCTTGATTTCTGAATGTATGTGTGTTGTGATATTATTTTGCAATGCTATGTGAATCATTATATATTTGATGGTGATTCTCATTCCAATGTAATTTTGTGATTCTATAACTTTGATGCTGTATTCGCTCGTTCAGTTCTCATAGTTTTTTAATGGGGGAGTGGTAATCTTGGCCTTTGTTCTTTACATTTATCATTACTAATGCACATTGATAGATAGTTTTGTTGTAATACATGTACGTGATAAACAGTGGCCCAAGAAAAGCTTGTTACTGGAGTTGTGCGCCCTAATTATATAGTGTTTAACGTTAACGTTTTTAACCAGCTGATCAGTCCCATATATAAGATTGTCATAAACTGTTTAAACATGTTAGGCTCTACAACATGTAACGAAATGTCAACAATAAATGTTATATCAGGATAGCACACTCCGATATTGCAAAGTCAATTGCAGTCTCCGTTTATGTGCCGCTCAGTTTGCACCAGACCACACGGACTATGCCGATTCTCATGGGCTAAACATGCCTACCCACCCATCTCAATTCTCAGATTATGCCATATTACACGCAGCCTAGACAACACTAGTTTCTAGTATTCTGGTACTTGTACACCTAATCCCATGCTTGTGTGGACATTGTGTACAGACAAAGAATAGATGTGTTCATGAGTACATGAGCTTGAATTTTGTATCTGAATGTTTGCACATTAGGTTTGGCCATATCTAGTCTTCTTGTAGAGCATCACTTTGTAAATATATATATTTGTGTAGCAGCTGCTCGTCTTTGAATTGTAGTTCTAGAGTTAAATTGATGGGTCTCCATGTCTGTGTTGCTGATAGTGGTTATTTTGATTGTTGCTTGTTTTATGTTTTTATAAACAGCTCTATGATTTTGAGTGATGTTGTTTTTAATCCGTGGATAAGGTACATGGCCTAACCAAATTCCTTAGTGTGATCGTGTTTACAGACAAACATTATTCCTCGATCTGTAGCGCTGTCCCCCAGAATTCTTGTGAGGTAGATGCTAACGTGAAGCTGGCAGATGATCTCATTTAGAATGGGTGAAATCTACACAGATCCATAAGATTTGACACACAAAGTTGTGTAAACTATATCGCAGATCTTCTTATCGCTAGCAGTAAAAACTAGAATAACAATCTTAAAGGTAAACCAGAGTTTATTATTTAATCCAGACCATGTCAGGCAAGCTACACCAATGATCAGTAACACTTTATGGAACTAGTGTTCCTTAAGCATTCCACTTTATCACATATTCCCATCAGCAATGTATTAGCTACTGTATATGTACATGACACCACCACTCCTTCACTGTGACACACATTGTTATTTACATTATGAACTTCACACATCACACACACGTAACCCCTCTGTGGGGTCGTTAATGCATATTATGAATGTCCACATTTGCTTGTGTTACAGGTGGTTCCATCTATGAACGAACCTTTGCAGGTGATGTCACCTATAAAAGAGTGATAGATCTGCACAAATTTGTTAAACAGAAGAAATGGTGGAATTGTGAAGTCCGTGATCCATCAAGCTAGATATAGAAACATCGATTTCAAACAATCTGATTTAAATTAGGAGTTTTCAATATCAATGCTGGCCAAGGTTGGCAGATTCTTTGGAACCTCGTGATCACTTTATCTACTTACCTGATAGTCTACATTAACCCGGTCTACTACCATTAGGTTCTAACGAAGGTGCGAACCAAGGATGAAATCTTGTTAGCACCTATCGTTACAACATATCGTCAGCACCTGTGTGAACGTATTGATTATTAACACCTATATAATTAAGACATAAACTTAGCTAAATTTGGAGACCAAATAGGTTTTTCTCTGGCCAATTGTTATTTATAAGTTTCCTACTCATCTCTCCCTGTCCTTTCTGTTAATCCGATGAGAAATCGTACTGTCTATCTTATATGGTTGGAATAGAGCCTAATGTATTAAAAATTATGGTCACATGTGTTGTGTTTTGAATACTGTATCCTATGTTGCTCTTATATCGGGTTTAGACATCTGCTTTTGTTAACGGGGAGGAGTGTGGTAACGGCCGATGTGCTACACAGGAAGTGGTCGTTACCATCGTCACAGCTTGTTTATGGCGCGAGATTTATACGAGCCGTTGCAGAATACCAGGAACCTTTAGCAGAAGCAGACGTCTTTTCGTTGCTGCTTTCTGCCGTTTCTGCCTGGAAACAAACCAGTAGTGGCTGGCAAGTGCTATTTACTACAGTATTGCCAACAGGCCTAATTTATCAGACATCATGACTGTTAAATAAACACTCTTGGTTGATCGCCTGTACTATGGTTCATTGCACAGACACGACAGTGCACACGCTCACACGTTCGGGAAAGTGTCACAATGGATGTTGGCCTAATGTTATAATAGGTTAAGATTTGTTCAAAATTATAAAAAAAACACGGCAAATTGGTAAATCTGAAAGCCGGGGTCATATGTAATATAACGATTATGGATTTTATAAAACGTCTGAATTTACAGAGGAATGTATACATTTTGCATGTAGATTTTTACACAAAACTTCACATGCAAGCAGGAGGAAGGGACACGTGTCTTTGACATGGTACGGATATTGGTACATTGGGCTGACACATTGTATCTCTCCTGCTCAGCTTTAACCCTTTCGGGCCTGAGTTTATCATTGTCATCTTCATCCACTACAAGCCGCGAATTGCTGTCGCAATTTCCGACTTGTAGTGGATGAAGATGACTTGAAGTGGGTGACAATTTCAAGAAAAAAATATTTTTAAAACTCCTAGTCGTAAGAAAATTAAGTCCGTTTTCAGGGATTTAAAATGATGCTTTAATGTATCGTGAGGGCTTAACAGTTGCTTATAGGGTTAACATGTTTGAGTGCGGATGAGTACATGTTTTGTGTGTTTTTTAGGATGTTATCTCGCCATATCTGGATGGCAGTAAGTTACGTGTGAACAGGCTGTGTGAGGGATCTGAGCCCTGGAAGGTGGTGACATACAGCGTGGCCGGCACCCTGGTCTCCGTCTGGGTGTACGACTTCATCTTCCAGCCAGGAGAGGGTGAGTGCTCAACAACACACACAACACATCACCATGGTAGAACCCTGTCAGCGCGGGAATCGACTTTAGACGTCAGAATCTGACGTCTATAGACGTCAGATTATGACGTCTAAAGACGATCCCCGCACTGAAGGAGTAAAATAGTTATAATGGCCGTAAACCCACAACATAAGTATTCAAATGAAGCAGAAAGAACCAACTAAGACATTTATCATTTTTATGATGATTTCAAATTGAAAATAACCCTGTAATTTCTTGCTTTATACAAACAAAATATTTCAGCGTTTTAAGAGTTAAAGGTAAAGTTGCAGATTTATATACCCGCCGTCAGATTAACTTGTATCGCATGTTTTTCGCCGATTTCTCAGTCAATTCTCAACCGATTTTCATGAAATTTTGTATGGACTATTTGCGAGGCACTCGGCGACCGTGTAATTTTCATCGGAAAATAATGTTTAGCTAAAAAGTTAGACCATCTGGCATGTAATGCAATTGAGGGCTAAAAACAAACTTTAATTTAACCAGTTTAATGGGTTTATAGAGGGACGTCGTAATTTCAAATTTACTACATGTCTAATGGTCTAACTTTCGAACTACATAATATTTTTTTCTGAAAATTTCACGGTAGTCGCCGCGTGACTCGAAAATAGTCCTTGCAAAATTTCATCAAAATCGGTTGAGAATTGACTGAGAAATCGGCGAAAAACATGCGACTTTTACATTTGACGCCTGGTCACTGGACCTGTTCACTGAGATCATACAGTCCTGCAACCATTTCGGCGTATTGGACTTATCATGCACATTGCCGTCTCTGTCCTACCATTTTCACCTGAGTCAAGTGAAGCATTTGAGGGTTAAGTGCCTTGCCCAATGACACATCATCGAAACAATGTCCCAATATTGAAAGGGTAGAAACATGATATTTCTCTGAAAACCTGCACCAAGCGGGATTCGAAACCACACGACAGGCAGCGACATCGGCAGAGCGCTACGCTCTAACCATTGCGCCATGTCCCTCTCTAACGCTGGGCCAACGCCACAGACGGTGGCCAGCGTGAAACCATCATGAGGTGATATGTCTGGGGGTAGATCCCCTAGACATGCCCAGAACCCCTTATCATGGGAGCGAAGGAGAACGCTCAAACAATAACCCATCATGCCCTATCACCCCCACCCCCACATCATCATCTGTACATCATTCATCTCATCAATTGACTACAACGTTTTTATCGTATTACAATGTCACTTAAAAGACCTTTTGTGCCGAAAAGTGACGTAAAGCAATGATTTACTACTACTAGTCTACCATGAGGTAAGCGCCTCAGTTTTTTCTGGGAATGTCACGCATGCAAACGTACCTACTTTTTCAACAAAAACTGCCTACTTTTTCATTTAAAGCAGCTATTTTTATCTACTTTATCCAATTTGTTTTCAAAGTGTTTCGTCCAAAACTAGAATGTGTGTCTTTACTGTGAAATATGTCTTTTTGCGAAACACTGCCATGATGATCAGATGAGCATACTGTATTTATCGCACTTCGCTTGCTTTAAAAAAAGTCAACCGTCATGAAACACAGCCGTGTGAGACAAAGTCCTTATGAGGAATACTGAGGGAACTAGTGGACAAAAGAATGAATGAATGAATGAATGAATGAATGAATGAATGAATTAGTGAATGAATGAATGAATGAATGAATGAATGAATGGATGAATGAATGGACGGAATGAATGAATGAATGAATGAATGAATGAATGAGTGAACGAACAAACGAACGAACGAACGAAAGAACGAACGAACGAACGAACGAAGAAACGAACGAACGAACGAACGAACGAACAAATGAATGAATTATTTGATGAATGAGTATATTTATGAATGGATGAGCGAAGTCCCCATTTACTAGCGGCCCCGGGGAAATCCCCTTTTGTTGGCATGACCTCTTTACTTATTTCTGGTTGTACATGTTGTGCATGTTGTGAGAAAGTAGTTGGCAAAACTAAAGCTCAATAGGAGCGGAGCTTCTAAACTGGGCCAGAGTGAGGTTGGCTAATCACAACATACTGAGGCCTGAGTTCAGGCTGCTGTCTCGGTCGACCCCCTTTTCATGTTCGATCACCTGTGATATTCTACTATTAGTCAACTGCATATTGTCACGTTCTAACTAAACATGCTAAAAAGAAGGCATACACCTTGGCCAAAAAACATACAAAAATCAGCCAAAATTGAGGTTTCCAGTGGGTAATGTGAAAAGTTTTTGACCAATCAACTTCTAACCTGGCACTAACACCCATGGGGGTTGGAGCCAGAGCTGATTAATTTTTAACGAAAATCGGCCCTTTATCGACCCTCTGGTGGCCAACAAAAATTTGAAAATCAGCCAAAATTGAGGTTCACGGACGCTAATGTGAAAAGTTTTTGACTAAAGGACTTCTAACCTTACAATTGCATTTATGGGCATAATCTGCAGAACTTTTTTGGGATATCGGGCCATTTTTGGAACTGATTTGTTTCACCGGAAAATCGTCGCAGCTACCGATTTGCACTTGTTTTAGAAAAAATAGATGAATGCATTTTGGTGCCAAAATATGCCTTTATAGGCAAACATGACATTAATATTGCAGTGGCCCACCGTTTGTCACGTTTGCCCTGCATTAAACATGGTAAATCTACACTGACTGACCGTGTCCTAGCTAACTCGAGACGTTGGCCCAACGTTGATATAATGTTGGGCCAGCGTCGGGAACGACGGTGCAAACAGTAAAGCAGCGTCGGGCCAACGTCTCGTGCTTGCTGTGGTGGTGTTTGTCAGTGTTCCTTGATGCAGTCATCACACACCTGACTCACTCATTCCACCCAACCAGACACATTCACCGAAAGTTGTTTTAATGAAAACAACGTTGGTTCTTATTCGCGGTGTCGTTGTAAAGGTTGTGTTCATCCTGGTTCTATTTCATCAGTGAGTGCACCCAGTAAACACAAAACACCCAGTAAACACAAAACATTTGTATAACAGTTGTACAACCTTGGACCAACGTCGAAGACGTTTGGTCGACGTTGTACAAATGTTATACAAATGGTTTGTGTTTGCTGGGAAGAAGCATTACACTTTAGGCCTATCCAAATGCCTCGTTTTCACTTAATTATTTGTTTCTCATAAAATGATAAAGATAGCCTAATCGGATAGTTGACATATATAATATCATATGTCTATCTATGTAAATATATCATATACACACACTCAATAACCATATAACTAACTGTATGTAGTCACGTATTTGTAAATCAGTGAAAAACAACATTCCACAATAAATTATTCGTGTATTTTTCTTGATTTAACGGTGTCATCTTTTCTATAAATAACGACGTTTTTATCGGTGAAATATAATAAGAGACTCAGAGATATTTTGCTGCAGCTTGCATTTCGTGGATTGTAAACGCACCCAATTCCAAATATGATTACCCATATATTTATTATTTTCTATCGCGTCGTTGTCGCCACCTAAATATAATATATATGTCACTGCGCAATAATAACCTGATATTGTAAACACTGTTACACCATGTACATGCTTCCTGACATGTATCATAAATCATAGCCTACACACACTATAGTTGATTTTTCTCCAATTGTAATTATGATTATGATCAGATGATAAGGTCACATTTACTTCGTTTAGAAGTAGTTTAACTCATCAAAAATAATGAATGGATTATTTTTGACATACTATAAATGGCAAACTCCTCAACTTTTACTTCAGCATTTATCGAAAATTATTTTTCACAACACCATACATAACAAGACTATAACAGATTCAACCCTGTGTACTAACCTTGAATGGTCAAAGGGGACAAACATTGTGATAAGATAAGAGAATATCTTATGTAACTGGCACACTATAACTACTACTTAACCTGGAAATGAAATTAATCGGGCTTTAGGCCACCTTTGTGCATATAGGCTAAACTGGGCCAGGAGAACCTCCTGAGGATGGTGAGATGATTGAGATGACACTGACACTGACACAGACACAGGATTCGAAATTCGAGCCCTGGCGGTCTGAGGCCGAGCACGCTACCTCTCGGTCGCGGAGGCTCCCCACAATACTGACTTTCACACGTGGATGGGGAAGAAACATTTTTTGTTTCTTTCAAACCGCAGAGACCGGGAACCGAACCCCGAACTCTGGCGTGAAAGGCAGCGGTGCTAACCACTACCCTAGGGCCCCCGCCCACTTAACCTGGAAGTGACGGCAATAAGGAGCTTAAGAGAAGGGGACGTGGCGCTATTGTAGAGCGTCCGACTGCCTCGCCAGTCATGCATGCGTCCCGGGTTCGGTCCCCGCTGAGTATTTCGCAGGTTCTAGTACTGGATTTGACTAAGTGGTATCGATTTATAGTGCCGGCCATTGAAATTCACAAATCAATAAATCCTGTAATTAAAAAAAGAAGTTTTATAGAAATAAATAAAAACAGTCAGCTATGTACTGCACTAGGTTACGCAATGAGAGGGACGTCCCCTCCGTAGCTGAGGTTATGGTTACGTAATCTGTAGACACCAGTCGACGGGACCTTTCAATTAACAAGAGTTTGGACCGCTAATTGTTTCCCGCTGTACACACAGTGCACTGTTACAATGCTAGTACAATGCTGCTTACTGTTTTCGACATTGACCCAACAATAAATCAGCACTAGTCTGTCTGTGCTCACTCATCCCCAAAACTATACTTCTTGGCGAACAGAAAACATCCTGTGATCTCACATGACTACATGTGAAACGAAGAAATATGTTCAGGGGTTCCAGGGTTTGTATTTATATTATTTAAAAGTCAGTGGTAAAGCCGTATTCCATCATCTATCAGTTCTATAATAAATAATGCAATTTTTCAAACTTAATTTTGATTTCTACATCTAAAACAAAATTATATCAGATATGGATATAACTATGAAAACCGAGCCGGGCCGGGTAATATTAATATTGAATACCCGGGTTTTCGCCAACCCTGAAGAGATATCACTGATTGTGGTGCAGACGATGAAGGTCACACATTAACATGATTAAGCCTTTAGGCCACTATGTTTAATTTATCTGTTTTAGAAAAAATCCAAAATCCAATTGGGGGGGGGGGGGGCGGTAAAAAAACATTTGAGAAAAAAAACATAGCTGGAAAAATGTTTTTCATCTCTTGAAATAAACTTGGTTTCTTTCGGAATGTTTTTCTAATCTCCTGAAATCACTGTTTTTTTTCAGAAATCGGCAACAATCCAATGCGCGCGCTGGGAAAACAAAAATACCTGTTTTTTTATGGTAATGCGCTCATCTAAAACAGAGAAAGAAAACATAGTGGCCTTAAGCGATAAGAACGACAATCATAGTTTTTAATCTGTTTTACTAGTTGATCAAACCACTGTTATTGAGAACGGAATGAGTTTTATCTCAAGCATACGACATGTTGCGTAGACAATAGTGACGTCAGTGCTGAGGGTCTGAGTTTCCATGCCTGGTGCAAAGTCCATCGACCGGCATGAGTATAATTTTGCGGGCAGCTGTATTTTAGTTGCAGCTGGGATGCTTTGTTCGACCTATTTGTAGTGCTACTCCAGTTGGGGTTTATGTATGATAATTATGTAGGCCCGTCTGGCTGAGGTCATTAACCTGGTATTAACCTTACTGCTCAATCACTTCAACGTGTTAGTTGTCATTGTCATGATGTATAAATACATCTGGTTATCATTGCGACTCTTCAAATCTGGTGGTAGTCGTGGCACTACAAAAAACCCAACAGCAAACACGACGCGCTCTCCCAATGTTCTGTTGATGTTTGTGGAACGTGAGGTCCAACATTTATCAAATATTTGGACAATATCTCATGTTTACTGTTAGATATAGGGGCCTACCATTGCATTGTAGCTCTGTATTAGCAAAGTGATACTCACATTTGTTCTGTGAAGGAATTAACCCCGGAATTAACCCTTTTATGATCGACTACTGACTTCAGAATCTGTCTATAGACGTCATATTCTGAAGTCTGTAGTTGATCGCCGCACTGAAAGAATTAGCTATTTATCATGGGCTTACACCCATAGCATAGCAAGTGGGAAAAGTCTAGCTAAGATATTTCAAATTGAAGAAGTCCTTTGGTCTCTTGATTTATGCAAAAAAAATTAAGCTCTTTAACCCTAACAACACGGGGTCCCCGTGTTGTTAGGGTTAAACAGAGACGTAGACGACATATTCTAACGTCTAAAGTCTCTCCGCGCGTTGTAAGAGTAAAACTCTTTATCATTGTTGTAGACCCATAACATAGACTGTATTCAAATGATTCGGAAAGAGCTAACTAAGACATTTATGAGGATTTCAAAATGAAAAAAACCCTTTAGTCTCCATGAATTTTACAAAAAGAGATTTAAGTATGTCTAACCTTCTTCTAATCATGATAGTTATGGTGATAATGATGTGGGTGTTGTTCACTGAGTATTTCATCGTGAATGTCTCGATGCCGTCATTTCCAGGTCAAGTATAGTGTCCCAGTTTGATACGGTATTCTGTTATCAGTCGCGCTTCTCCCTTTAGACATTAGATTTAGGTTAGTTTGTCCACCATTGTGAGCAGCGTGCCACTTAGTGTACGGGTTCAAACAGAAAAAAACACGCTTTTCGTTTATCACCTGCTATACTAACGCGGTTTCCCTGACATGTTTTTTCCGCAGCTAAAGTGTGTGATATGCCACATCAAATAACTGATCATAAACTGAAAAAACATAGGGTGTAATAAGCCAAATCAAACAACTGACCATCAACTGAAACATCATAAAGTGTGATGTGCCACATGAAATAACTAACCATCAACTGAAACATCAAATCACTAACCATAACTGAAACACCATAAAGTGTGATATGTCACATCGAATAACTAACCATCACTGACACATTTTAAAGTGTGATGTGCCACATCAAATAACTAAACATAAAATGAAACATCATAAAGTGTGATGTGCCACATCAAATAACTAACCATCAACTGAAACATCATAGAATGTGATGTGCCACATCAAATAACTAAACATAAAATGAAACATCATAAAGTGTGATGTGCCACATCAAATAACCAACCATCAACTGAAACATCAAAGAATGTGATGTGCCACATCAAATAACTAACCATCAACTGAAACATCATAGAATGTGATGTGCCACATTAAATAACTAACCATCAACTGAAACATGATAAAGTGTGATGTGCCACATCAAATAATTAACATCAACTGAAACATCACAAAGTGTGATGTGCCACATCAAATAACTAACCATCAACTGAAACTATCTTAATGTGTGATGTGCCACATCAAATAACTAACCATCAACTGAAACTATCTTAATGTGTGATGTGCCACATCAAATAACTAACCATCAACTGAAACATCAAAGAATGTGATGTGCCACATCAAATAACTAACCATCACTGAAACATCATAGAATGTGATGTGCCACATCAAATAACTAACCATAACTGAAACATTATCAAGCAAGTGTGATCATGGTGATATGCCACATCAAATAACTAACCATCACTGAAATATCTTAAAGTGTGATGTGCCACATCAAATAACTAACCATCAACTGAAACATCATAAAGTGTGATGTGCCACATCAAATAACAAACTATCAACTGAAACATCATAGAATTTGATGTACCACATCAAATAACTAACTATCAACTGAAACATCATAAAGTGTGATGTGCCACATCAAATAGATAATCATCAACTGGAACATAATAAAGTGTGTTGTGACACATCAAATAACTTGTGTACACATTGTACACATTAAGAATAAGGCTGATACACAATAATTACGTCCACAATCAGGCCTGCAGTCTGATTGTGATCATCTGTAGTTTCACCCAAATGTACAGGCTCGTTACAGGGGGCGACTAGAGCCATGACTAGAACCATGGGGAGGGGGGACTAGAGCCATGGAGAGAGGGGCTAGAGCCATGGGGATGGTGGTCTAGAGGCATGGGGAGGGGGTGTAGAGCCATGGGGAGGGGACTTGAGCCATGTGGAAGGGGAATGGAGCCATAGGGGAGGGGGACTAGAGCCATGTGGAGGGAGACTAAAGCCATGGGGAGGGGGGACTAGAGCCATGGGGAGGGGGACTAGAGCCATAATGGAGGGGGGACTAGAGCCATGGGGGGGCTAGAGCCATAGGGAGGGGGACTAGAGATATGGGGGAGGGGGACTAAAGTCATGCAGGGGGGGACTAGTGACATGGGGGACTCAAGCCATGGGGGATGGGGACTAGAGCCATGTAGGGGGGGGGGGGTACAGCCATGGGGGAGGGGGGGTCTAGAGCCATGGGGGGAGGGACCAGAGCCATGGGGGAAGGGGGACTAGAACCATGGAGATATAGGGACCACAGCAATGGGGGAGGGGGACTGCAGCCATGGAGGAGGGTGGACTAGAGTCATGGAGGGGAGGGACCAGAGCCATGGGAGAAGGGGGACTAGAGCCAAGGGAATATGGGGACTACATCCATGGGGGAGGGGACTAGAGCCATGGGGAGGGGAACTACAGCCATGGGGAGGGGGACTAGAGCCATAATGGAGGGGGGGACTAGAGCCATAGGGTAGGGGGGCTAGAGCCATGGGGGAGGGGGAGGAGCGCTTGGCAATAAATGCATTCCAAACATATAGATGAGAGAGGGGTGATGATAACATGAATATTAATCAGCGGCAGCGAATGACGTCAGCAGTTCCGTTGTCTCAGATGACACTTTGGTTGTTGATGTGATCGGCAAGGAGGTATTTGGAGTGTGTACACACAGCAGTCCTGCTGGAGTTTGGTAATCAGTGACCTTGACCTATTTTAATGGTCAAGTTCACAGCACTTTGTCTTTCACCAATAATTATATTTTAACTTATTGATCTAACTTCATATTTTGGTTTCTTGTTCACTTGTCACAACTGTTTTCATTTATGTGATAGTCTTATTTTTTATTGTTGTGTTCTCTGTTTGTCAATAGATGTCTCGACCAGAATGAAGAAGACATTTTGGTATTATATTCGGAAAATACCAGCTGTGAAGAAGAAAATAGAAGAGGAGACGGTTAAAACGAAAAACACTTTGGCCCAAGAAATGCATGACTCAATACAAGGAATGCCTTATTTAACAAAGTTACCCGAACGTGGATTGACAGAAGAAGAACTGGACAGAGAATTGGCTAAATATAAAAAATTATGTAAGCTTGAAACAAGTATAATTTATAATTTTATTATCTTCCCTCAGATCAACGGTGTTTTAAATAAATATCTAGTTTTAAGTTCAGTCAGATAACATATCTGCATGCAACATGTATATAATTGAAATACCTTGAAATACCTTACCGGGGTAATATTTATGATTAAACTTCACAGGACCATGTGGTGTAATGTAAAAACAGTTCATACTAATATATAATGATATTTATATAAAACAGATAATTGTGATGTGTTACAGCCAGTACGTGGAATCAGGGAAATTGCTCAGGAATGGTGTACAGTGGAGAAGAAAAATTGTCAAAAATAATAGTAAAGGTAAATACACAGCAGAATGCATATTATTGTCTCTCAAATTTCAAGAAAACTATGTTTATTTATTCTTAAAAATGTGAGCTAAGCATCATGTTGGCTTATACAATGCTATTCCCAAATAATATTGATACTTGAATTCCATGCATTTGATTTGACTTTATATATTCAGCAAACCATACATGGAACATAGCATACATGGTCATTATAAATTTTTTTAAATAATAAAAAACTGGGAGCCAATTTTGAACAATTTTGTCATTGAAAAAAATTTGTTGGGAATTCCGGACATACCTTATATTGAACTTTTTATAATAGACAATATTTCTTATGGTTTTCATGTGACTTTAGTTTCTTAAATTTGTGCAAAGCATTATCTCTATCACGGATGGCTAGCAAAGTTTCATAATCCATCAAGGGATAGAATCTCTGTTTAAGACACACTATTTTAATAGGAGCGATGCCATTTACCAGTGACATGAAAAGATATTCAAAGTATTCCAAGCCTGATTGACATTCCAACACCCGATTACATCATAGCAATCTACTTTGTTGAGAGACTTTCCACTATACCGACAGCAGGATAATTTTTGAGAGATCTTAGTTTGACTGTGTTGTGTTAAATGTACCTTTAGAGACTTTCCTAGTGCAGTATGTTAACAAATGATCATTGAGGCCACATGGAATGACATGAAAATGTTGCCTATTTACAATTCGGGTGTTATATATTTCAGTGAAATTAATCTTAGTTATCCTATTTAAAGGCATATGGTGAATTTTTATGGACGAATCCTTTACATGCCGAAGTGTTTCCCGACATTCGCAAGATGGAGGCTGAGATAGTACGCATGGCATTAACCCGATTCAGCGGAGATCGCAATTGCTGTGGTGCGGTGAGTTCACCCGCAATTTTACCATGCAATGTGTATAAAAAACGACACACACTATACCTAGACACTTTTTTATTGATTGTGAAATTTATTCATATTTAACCAACATTAAATTTTCAAAGTAGGCCTACTTTATATATAGTTTTAATCTTTAAAACTAAGTATATAAACACATACCAAGAATATTTATAACGATATGTGATACATATACTAGTGGTATATATATATATATATATATATATATATATATATATATATATATATATATATATATATATATATATATATATATCAACATTAATTTATTTGTGACTTTTTAGATTCAAATAAATTACAACATAACCTTTTTGATTTGCACCAGTTGACCCATTATTATATCTTTAGCATACATGTATATCTATTTCAGGTAACAACAGGTGGAACAGAGAGTATTATGCTGGCAGTCAAAGCTTACAGAGACTACGCCAGGTCCAGAGGCATTAAACATCCAGAAATGTAAGAATGTACTACATTGTTCACCTGAGTTATCAGGGAGCATAGATAGAATCCTTCTATGTATGCTCCCTGTTTGCAAGGTGTCTTATGTCAAATAAGCCTATGGGGGGTGGTGGATCGATCGTGTTGCCGAAATGAATATGTTGAAGGTTTTACGTTCCACCATCTTCCATTAAACTCCTCCGTCTTAAATAATGCTCATTAAATCATTCTTCAGGTATTTCTCACTTTATTGAAGTCTAGACATTCATATAACACACAGTTCCCAAGCGGAACCTGGCGATCGGTGCCATGCGGCTAGGCCCCTGAGCTCTTGTCTGCCCGCTTCAGTGGCTTTGAGTTAACTGGTTGGTGCGCCTCGCTACAGGCGCGCTCGTCGTGGCGTGGTCTAGTCAGAATGAGGCTTGGCGGTCCCAGTCACTCGTCAATGATCGGGAAAAGCAGAGCAGTTACGGACGGTGAGACGCTGACCCCACATTACCCCCGGGTTAAGTGTGAACGTATGAACCAAGCCAACTTGTGGTGGTAGCGTCGGTTCATCGCTCCGTCTGGGAAACGCACAAAACTAATATACAGTAATCAAAACAGTAAAAACAGTAATTTGTGAAAATCAGCGTTGGTGGTTGGTAACCTCACAGACGCAGCATACCGAGTTAATATTTAATAATTATATCTGAGTTCCCATCCTCTTAACACCAATGTTCCAATCCTCTTAACACCAATGTTCAAATCTTCTCACCACCAATGTTCCTTTCTAATTTTTTGCGAATTATGCTGCTGCGCTACGGGTAACGGCCAGCCTTCATGAATGTAATTAATACATTAGTACTTGATAATAAAATTACTTCTATAAGTAACCTAATAAAGTAACATTTGACATCATTATTTTAATTATGCCAGGCTTGGCAAACTTTATATTTACATATTATGATTGTTACGGCTCGTGCAGCTGGTCCCGCAGTTGATGTCGTTAGGCGCTACTACAGCGTGGACCATCTGTACGAAACGTGCTGGAGTGTGGATTTTTCGTCCAACTCTGGTTTGTTTTACGGTTGCGTCTTGTACAATTTGGTCGCCTTTGGCGATATTCGAATTGTTTTGAACATTTGGTGGTTTGATCGTTTCGTTTGAATTGGGGGTTCTAACCCGTAAGTGTAAAAGTACACGTGAATACGTTCGCAAACCTCCGTTGCTCCCGTTAGCGCCGGAAACGGCGGGTATTCCCGAATGCGGCGCTACATAAGGGGTGTATTGTTGAGGCAAATTTACTCTATTAGCATTATGCTGTGAAGTAGTAAGCAAATTCGTACCATGTTGAACCGCCACAGACCGTGTCTGTGTTTTCGCTTTCGGTCCAGCTCTCTTCTTTTCGGAATTCTGTTTGAGAGCCGGTTCCCTTCGAACTGTCGCAGTATTTTTCGAATTCTTCTTATTAGTTTGCGTTTTACGTTTTTTTTTTATGTAACTCTGGCGGGCTCGTTGTCTAAGTGTGCAGGTTTAACTCGATCAAGGGAGACCGTTTCTACCTTGCCTTTAACTAGGATTTTTATGACTCTGCCGCTCCTCACGATAACCTTATACAGGCCGTCGTAAGGGGCGGTCAAAGGCGGTGCAATTGCGATTCGTCGCAAAAATACATGTGAGCATGTGTCGATTTCTTTTTATTGGAAAATGTTGTTCTGAGTTGAGTCGCGCGGTGGACAAAGACGGAGACGCGACATGGCACGCGGAGTTTTTCAGAATAGTTATCTAAGTCTGTATGTGCGTCAATGTTATATTTATGTGAAAATTCACCCGGCAGTCTGAGTGTCGTTCCGTAAACGATTTCGGTGGCTGACCTACCCAACAACTCTTTAACGCGGAACGTGCGCGCCCTAGCAATACAGCAGGTAGTTTTATTGTCCATGGATTCAGTGATTCGTGTGCCATAATGGCTGCTTTAAGTAGATGGTGGAAACGCTCGACCATGCCATTCGATTGGGTGTGGTAGCTCGTTGTGCGGTTCCGTGCTATCCCGAACTGGTTACATAAACCATCCCATAATTTTGATTCGAACTGGGCACGCCTATCCGTGGTGATAGTGGCGGGAGTCCCAAACCGTGCTATCCACCCGCTAAAGAAGGCATCGGCGACCGTTTCGGCTCTTATATCCACTAGCGGTATAGCTTCCGGCCAACGTTTGAAACGATCTACACAAGTCAGTAGATATCTGAAACCATCGGCATACGGCAAGGGTCCGACTATATCTATATGTAAGTGGTCAAATCTGTGGGCTCGTCGAATTTGCCGAAAACTGGATTATTATGGCGAGATATTTTAGCGGTCTGGCAACCTTTACAAGAACGGCACCACTTAGCAATGTCTATATTCATTCTGTGCCAGACAAATATTGTATTATTCAATGGTTTCGTAGCTCTATGCGATGGATGACCTAGGCCATGTAAGTTCGAGAAAACCTGTTTTCGAAATTTTTCTGTAACGTACGGCCGAATGTGTCCTGTTGATACATCACACCAAATCAAATTGTTATCAAATGATTTGAGCAATTCAAAATTCATGGTAGATGACTTTTAATGTCGCAACCGCGTGAATTCTGTATCTAAAGCTTGATCTGTACTTAAATCTTTATAGTTTATGGTTGACAAAGCGTCGGCCACAAAATTTGTCTCTCCTTTCACATATCTTATATCTGTTGTAAACTCGGCGATAAAAGCCAACTGCCTTGTTTGTCGCAGTGACGGGCGTTCGGTGACTGATGACATTACGAAAGTTAAAGGCTTATGGTCGGTGTCCACGAAAAAATAACGGCCTTCTAAATTGTGCCTGAAATGTGTGATAGTAGCGTACACTGGAAATGTCTGATAGTAGCGTACACTGCTAAAAGTTCGCGATCGAACGCACTGTAACGTGTCTCTGCGGGAGTTAAAAAATGAAAGTGGCTGCCAGACATTATTAATGTACTGTTGTAAAACGCCGCCTACGGCGAAATCACTGGCATCGCACGTGTTATTCAACAGTGCAGTATGGTCTGGGTGTACTAAAAGGATAGCATTAGCAAGTATTTGCTTAGACTCGATAAACGCAGAATTTGCACTTTCATTCCACTTCAAATCGAAATTTGACTTAGGTGACAATCTTGTATGACCTTCATTGGCGGCCGTGAGCAATTGATTTAACGGTGTCAACTTATCCGCACAATTTGGAATGAAACTATGGTAATAGTTTATCATTCCCAAATATCGACGTAAAGCTCTTTGCTTTTCAAGCCTAACAAAATTTACTATTGCATCAACAGCGCTTGCTAACGGTGAAATGCCTGCTGCACTAACATGATGTCCTAGAAAACTTAATTCGGTAGTTCCGAATTGGTATTTGTCTGGTCCTTTAATCTCCCGGATTCTGCTAAGCGTGTAAAGAAAATTTCAAATGTTTTTTATGGATACGATGATCGGGGCTTGTTACTAACAGATCGTCCAAATATACGAACACGAAATCTAATCTGCGCGTAACGTGATCAATAAAACGCTGAAAAATTTGGCCAGAATTTCTGAAGCCAAACAGTGTCCTAGTGAAATTCAACAAACCGAAAGGTGTTGTAACCGCTGTTTTATGTCTATTTTTGAAAAAACTTTCAACCCCGCTAAACGTTGGGTAAAGTCTTGTATGTGTGGAATCGGGTATCGATCCGGTACTGTCTGAGCATTTAAACTTCTATAATCACTGCACGGTCTCCAATCTCCATTTTTTTAGGCACCATATGGAGCGCTGACGACCACTCACTGTCGCTGGCTTCGATAACGCCCAACTTAATCATGTCATCGAACTCGCGTTTCGCAGTGACTAGTTTATCAGGTGCTAAACGTCGTGGGCGCGCGAATACTGGGTGGCCTTTTGTCACTATCTTGTGTGTTATACCGTGTTTAACCGGTTAGCCCTTCGTTGTAGGACGAATCAGTTCCGGAAACTGACCTAATAACTTTGTGTAGTCGTTCTGGACCGTTTCGCATGTCTCTCAGACATCGACTTTTTAAGTCTATCAGTAAGCTGTAATGTATGTTATGTATGTAATGTCAACGACGCGTCTACAATTATCGTAGGTGTTTATAGTAGTATTATTAGCTGCAACTAAGGGCAGGCAGGCAGCGTCTGAAGTCCTGTTAACGCAGGACTTTGGTAACACGCTGTGTCGATTTTTTAGGCATCATATGGAGCGAATTATATGAACGCAATTGGTATCAACAGATAGTCAAGTTGAAAGTTGAAAATCAACAGAATTATGTGCTGAAAAATTTCAACTCGATAATATTTCAAATGGCTGCCTTGCGGGCATTATTGACTTTAATAAGCATGATATCTGGAAAACTGTGCCAGATACATGTAGCTAGACCATTACTATAAAACAAAACGGTAGACTTCATGGGAGAGAGCACTCTGAAACATTTCAAGTTGATCAAATCCCAAATGACCAGCTCACAGCCATTATTGAATTTAATATGCATAATATCTGCAAACATGATTAGTTTGAAATAAATGGTCATAAGATATAGTCAAAATTTTAGAAGTCATAGTCTATAAAGTTGTAAGGTTTTTCAAATAATTTTCGCTTTACGATGATGAGAGGCTGATCGAGGCCTAATTCCGTCGCTGACTAGACTTGTTTCCTTCAAATTGTGTTTCGAAATTTTATTTTATTGAATTGAAGCCTCTATTATCATGATTATTATCTCACCTTATAATCTATTTTTTTATTGTTTTTTAGGATTATACCATTGACTGCACATGCTGCATTTAATAAGGTAGGCTCTTGAAAATTACCTTAGTTTTTTACTCGAATTGTTGGCTTAATTTTTAGCTTCAAATTAGTAAAAATCTCCCAATTTTGATTATTTTATTCACTGAACACAATATTTCATTAATTTAAGTAGCAGTATATTTGTTAAACTTGTTTTTCCTCAATATTTTGAGCTTGTCTTTGAAAATTTTTTTTTCTGTAGCATAGCAGTGGCATATTTTACTTATATCAGGTACAAATTTGTCAGCCACATTACTAATGACCAGTTGTTAATGGATAGTTTATAATGAAAAATTGCCATTGCTGATGACCAATACTCAAAAGTTTGAGAATGTGACACAAAAATCTAAATGATGCACTTTAGTGTAAATTTCACTCTTTTTATCACAGTAGTTTTATTTAAATTTTAAATTTCAATTGATCAACAATGAATAATTGTTAAATCTATACCGTAATCAGATATATTTTAAATCGCTCTTGACGTTTATTTAAAAAATTTAATACACACTTTTATGTTGTATTTTATTCATTACTTATAAAAGCAACCAGATAAATGTTATCATTACCTCTATCTTTCAGTTATCTAGGGCAGCATGACTAGACCCGACATAAATGTATCTGGTATAGCTCTAACGACTTCACAACCACAGCCAACAAAACTATATCAATGTCCTAATTTGTCATATTTTTTTTTACTTCAACAGGGTGCTGAATATTTTGGCGTGAAGATTAACATTGTTGCTGTGGACCCAGTGACACAAAAGCTGGATGTATCTGCAATGAAAAGGGCTATTAATCGCCGGACTTGTATGGTATATATTTATAACCTGATGCTTAAAAGCTGAAATATTATTGATAAACTATGGAGACCAATCGTTTTTTTTTCAATTTGAAATCATCATTAATGTTATGGGTTGACGGCCATTCTAAATATTTTAATTTTTTTAAGTGCGGGGGCTGTCTTTATATTAACCCTTACAGCGCGGGGATCGACTTTAGTCGTCAGAATCTGACGTCTGTAGACGTCAGGTTCTGACGTCTAAAGTTGATCTCCGCACTGTAAGAGTAAAAATATTTATAATGGTCGTAGACCCATAACATAGGTATTCGAATGAATAAGAAAGAGCCAACTAAGACAGTTATGATGATTTAAAATTGAAAATAACCCTTTGGCCTCCATGGTTTTCATAAAAAAATTCAGCACTTCAAGTGTTAAGACTCTTACGTATAAAGATGGTCCCACGCTGAAAGGGTTAAATGCTGGTAAAGTTCATGCCCATAGCTCGTGATATACAGACTTGTATCGTATTATGTCCCCATGTGATCACCTATTATTGTGAAAACCATGGAGGCCAAAGGGTTATTTTCAATTTTAAATCATCATTACTGTCTTAGTTGGCTCTTTTTATTCATTCGAATACCTTTGTTATGGGTCTACGGCCATTATAAATATTTTTACTCTTACAGTGCGGAGATCAACTTTAGACGTCAGAACCTGACGTCAACAGACGTCAGATTCTGATGACTAAAGTAGATCCCCGCGCTGTAAGAGTTAATATAAAGACAGCCCCCACACTTAAAAAATTTAAAGTATTTCTTGTATCGTATTATGTCTCCATGTGATCACCTATTATTGTTTTTGAACATTATTTCTGTTTTGATAAATTTGATAATTATATACTACTGTCTAAGAGTTCAAAGTGTTAGTCAATTTAAAAATGTCATAAATGCTTTTAGCTCTTTCAGCTACATTTGAGTATCTAAAAGGTCTACATTCCTTTTAAATATATAATACTTTCAGAGTGGTGTTCGACTTTTGACATCCGTTTCTCATGTTCAAAGTTGATCCACACTGAAAATGTTAAATACCATTAAATTTCCTAAAAGCTGATTCATGTCAATACTGATACATTTTGAGGTCGCTGTAGAGGTCGCTGTTGAGACACAGTCGTAAAAAAAGCCAATGTCATTTTTGATTATTCGCATATAAAATGTGCCTTCAATTGATTGTTATTTTTTTCAGTTGGTAGGATCATGTCCCCAGTTTCCACATGGAGTTATTGATCCAATTGAAGACATTGCTAAGGTAGGCTAATCTATTTTACCAACCAAATACAGTTGTTACATATTTTGTATTTTAGTGGCTTAGTTAGGTAGATTTTGACTTGTTTTTTATAAATGTATGTCATTTCTCTACATGTACCGTATTCTGAAATTGCATGGGGGCGCACATTAGAGTAGTATTTAAATGATCAAATAGTATACATGAGAATTTATAGACGTCGGATTCTGACTAAAGTCGATCTAAAGTTGATACCTGCACTGTAAGGGTTAAAGTGCTTATTTAAATAATTAATATTTTCACCCGCTTGAAGTTGTGTCTCATTACTGCGACCCACAATTTCAAGTAGTTGAAAATAACTGATATTTGTTTAATTTAAGACCAACGATTTGTGAATGTTGATGTTTAAGCACTCATTTTATTCCAAAAAGGTGTGATTAAACCTACTAATAATATAACAGATTAAAACGACTACAATCCTTCTTAGCGCTTTAACAGCTGACCCTTGTCCTACTGAATTATCAGGTATTTTCACATTCAAATGATGAAAAGTATTTCTATTTATGAAAATAGACATGTCGTGCCAAACATTATGTGTAGTTACAGGCCTAGAAAAACAATATATAATTTTCAGTGTAATCACAACAGAGATTCTACATTAGTCATTTAATCTGGTTGTTAAATATAGCTTGGTCTTCGCTACAACATCCCCGTGCACGTGGATGCCTGTCTGGGTGGCTTTCTAGTCTGCTTCATGAAAGATGCCGGTTTCTCGCTGCCACCCTTTGATTTCTCAGTCCCCGGTGTCACAAGTATATCGGCAGATACACACAAGGTGAGAAAATAACAGCTATTTTTTTGTTGTGATTTGAGGCACTAAAATTGTGTAGAACTATGTCTGAGAAAACTAAGTCTGTAAAAAAATAAACTTGACATTATGCACAGCTGTTGACCCAATGCTGGGTTAATGTTGGTCCACCATCAGTGACACTGGCACATTTAAAAAACATTGGGTGTTCATCTAGTGTTTGGTATCACTGTTTTCGATTTGAAACATAATTTTGTATTATATGGTATCTGCAGACCAACCTGAGTGGTTGTGACTCCGACCATTACATACTATGCTGCAGACCAACCTCAGTGGTTGTGACCCGGCCGTTACATACCATGCTGCAGACCATCCTGAGTGGTTGTGTCCCGACCATTACATACCATGCTGCAGACCAACCTGAGTGGTTGTGAACCGACCATTACATACCATGCTGCAGACCAACCTGAGTGGTTGTGACCCGACCATTACATACCATGCTGCAGACCAACCTGAGTAGTTGTGACCCGACTATTACATACCATGCTGCAGACCAACCTGAGTGGTTGTGGCCCCGACCATTACATACCATGCTGCAGACCAACCTGAGTGGTTGTGACCCCGACCATTACATACCATGCTGCAGACCAACCTGAGTGGTTGTGAACCCAGCCATCACATACCATGCTGCAGACCAACCTGAGTGGTTGTGACCCGGCCGTTACATACCATGCTGTAGACCAACCTGAGTGGTTGTGACCCGACCATTACATACCATGCTGCAGACCAACCTGTGTGGATGTGACCCGACCATTACATACCATGCTGCAGACCAACCTGAGTGGTTGTGACCCGGCCGTTACATACCATGCTGCAGACCATCCTGAGTGGTTGTGAACCAGGCCATTACAAACCATGCTGCAGACCATCCTGAGTGGTTGTGACCCGACCATTACATACCATGCTGTAGACCAACCTGAGTGGTTGTGAACCCGGCCATTACATACCATGCAGCAGACCAACCTGAGTGGTTGTGAACCCGGCCATTACATACCATGCAGCAGACCAACCTCAGCGATTGTGAATCCGGTCGTTACATACCATGCTGCAGACCAACCTGAGTGGTTGTGAACCCGGCCATTACATACCATGCAGCAGACCAACCTCAGCGATTGTGAATCCGGTCGTTACATACCATGCTGCAGACCAACCTGAGTGGTTGTGAACCCGGCCATTACATACCATGCTGCAGACCAACCTGAGTGGTTGTGAACCCGGCCATTACATACCATGCAGCAGACCAACCTCAGCGATTGTGAACCCGGCCATTACATACCATGCTGCAGACCAACCTGAGTGGTTGTGACCCGGCCATTACATACCATGCTGCAGACCAACCTGAGTGGTTGTGACCCCGGCCATTACATACCATACTGCAGACCAACCTGAGTGGTTGTGACTCGGCCTTTACATACCATACTGCAGACCAACCTGAGTGGTTGTGACTCGGCCTTTACATACCATGCTGCAAACCAACCTGATTGGTTGTGAACCCGGCCATTTCATACCATGCTGCAGACCAACCTGAGTGGTTGTGACCCGACCATTACATACCATGCTGCAGACCAACCTGAGTGGTTGTGACCCGGCCATTACGTACCATGCTGCAGACCAACCTGAGTGGTTGTGACCCGACCATTACATACCATGCTGCAGACCAACCTGAGTGGTTGTGACCCGACCATTACGTACCATGCTGCAGACCAGCCTGAGTGGTTGTGAACCCGGCCATTACATACCATGCTGCAGACCAACCTGAGTGAATGTGACCCGGCCATTACATACCATGCTGCAGACCAACCTGAGTGGTTGTGACCCGACCATTACATACCATGCTGCAGACCAACCTGAGTGGTTGTGACCCGACCATTACGTACCATGCTGCAGACCAACCTGAGTGGTTGTGACCCGACCATTACGTACCATGCTGCAGACCAACCTGAGTGGTTGTGAACCCGGTCGTTACATACCATGCTGCAGACCATCCTGAGTGGTTGTGACCCGGCCCGGCATACCATGCTGCAGACCAACCTGAGTGGTTGTGAACCCGGCCATTACATACCATGCTGCAGACCATCCTGAGTGGTTGTGACCCGACCATTACATACCATGCTGCAGACCAACCTGAGTGGATGTGAACCCAGCCATTACATACCATGCTGCAGACCATCCTGAGTGGTTGTGACCCGACCATTACATACCATGCTGTAGACCAACCTGAGTGGTTGTGAACCAGGCCATTACATACCATGCTGCAGACCATCCTGAGTGGTTGTGAACCAGGCCATTACATACCATGCTGCAGACCAACCTGAGTGGATGTGAACCAGGCCATTACATACCATGCTGTAGACCAACCTGAGTGGATGTGAACCCAGCCATTACATACCATGCTGCAGACCAACCTGAGTGGTTGTGACCCGACCATTACATATAATGCTGCAGACCAACCTGAGTGGTTGTGACCCGACCATTACATACCATGCTGCAGACCAACCTGAGTGGTTGTGACCCGACCATTACATACCATGCTGCAGACCAACCTGAGTGGATGTGACCCGACCATTACATATAATGCTGCAGACCAACCTGAGTGGTTGTGAACCCAGCCATTACATACCATGCTGCAGACCAACCTGAGTGGTTGTGACCCGGTCGTTACATACCATGCTGCAGACCAACCTGAGTGGATGTGACCCGACCATTACATACCATGCTGCAGACCAACCTGAGTGGTTGGGAACCCAGCCATTACATACCATGCTGCAGACCATCCTGAGTGGTTGTGACCCGGTCGTTACATACCATGCTGCAGATCAACCTGAGTGGTTGTGACCCGACCATTACATACCATGCTGCAGACCAACCTGAGTGGTTGTGACCCGACCATTACATACCATGCTGCAAACCAACCTGAGTGGTTGTCACCCGGCCATTACATACCATGCAGCAGACCAACCTGAGTGGATGTGACCCGGCCATTACATACCATGCAGCAGACCAACCTGAGTGGATGTGACCCGGCCATCACATACCATGCTGCAGACCAACCTGAGTGGTTGGGAACCCAGCCATTACATACCATGCTGCAGACCAACCTGAGTGGTTGTGACCCGACCATTACATACCATGCTGCAGACCAACCTGAGTGGTTGTGACCCGACCATTACATACCATGCTGCAGACCAACCTGAGTGGTTGGGAACCCAGCCATTACATACCATGCTGCAGACCAACCTGAGTGGTTGTGACCCGACCATTACATACCATGCTGCAGACCAACCTGAGTGGTTGTGACCCGACCATTACATACCATGCTGCAGACCAACCTGAGTGGTTGGGAACCCAGCCATTACATACCATGCTGCAAACCAACCTGAGTGGTTGTCACCCGGCCATTACATACCATGCTGCAAACCAACCTGAGTGGTTGTGACCCGACCATTACATACCATGCTGCAGACCAACCTGAGTGGATGTGACCCGACCATTACATACCATGCTGCAGACCATCCTGAGTGGTTGTGACCCCGGCCATTACATACCATGCTGCAGACCAACCTGAGTGGTTGTGACCCGACCATTACATACCGTGCACTGCAGACCAACCTCTTTCTCCCCATCCTGGCAGTTGTAATTATGTAAACGGTGTACATCAGGGTGTATATTATTTCCTGTTTTCGTAAAATAATAGCTCTGTAAATATATATTCTATAATTATACTACTATTTTATATATTATAAATATTTATCTTTATACATGTATATTTAAAATCAATATTTATTAAATATTATTATTTTTGAATATTATATATTTGTGTTCCATACAATTGTATTGTACTAAGGAATGAATGGGAGTATCTGCCACTTTACAAAGGGGCAGATACTCCCTTCCAATTCCATGGGCGGAACATTATCGTATTCTCATTATTTTCTGTTATTTCAGTACGGCTACGCACCTAAAGGATCATCCATTATTATGTACAGTGATAAGGAGTATCGTACTCATCAGTATTTTGCTTGTACAGACTGGCCAGGCGGTATCTACGCCTCTCCTTCATTTGGAGGTTGGTAAAGACATGTATTTGCTATTAATAGTCCTACTGTAGTGATTAGGGTACATTTTACTTGCAAACAACTTATTTTATGTTGTAAATATATTATTCATGGTCCCAATTATCACTAAGATAAACAAATTGTGCTGACATTGGAACTGGTGTTTTGAAACTTGATATGTTTAGATTGCTTTGGCAAGCCTTGTTCAAATACTAAAAATGCTGAAAAAGTTATCATTTTATGTTTTAATTAACCCTTATGGCGCAGGGACCGACTTTAGTTGTCAGAATCTGACGTCTGTAGACTTCAGATTCTGACAACTAAACTCGATTCCCGCACTGTAAGAGTAAAAATATTTCTCATAGCCATAGACCCATACCATATGTATTCAAATGAATCAGACAGACATAATTCAGCGCTTCAAGGGTTGAAGCTCTGTAAACAGTTTACAGGTGCTCCCCGCTTTATTGCCCCCGGTTATAATGCCAACCCCGCATTTTGTCAAGTAGTAAAGTGCTCGAATGGATTTCCACCAAAGTTTATTACTGCGGTACAATGCCTTGCGCCAATTATTTTGAAATCCCAATGTCACTTTTGTCATATGTTTTCCTCCGATCTCATTGCAATAGGCCTAATTTATCAGACATCATGAATGCAAAATAAACATTCTTAGTTGATCAAGAATCTCCGAATGTACTGCAGCTCATTGCACACATGGCAGTAGGCATTCACAAGTTCAGGAAAGCGTGACAGAGATAAAACACTGGGTAGGGGGAACCAACTGATCGGGGTATACAGCAGAACATGTTTATCAATGGGCCTACAAACTTGTAAGAGACATGTTTATACCAGCAAACAAAAGCAGTTAGCCCAATGTGTATTTAATCTTCGGCATTCACATTGATCAACAACTGAACCAACATCTGACTGTCTGTTGTAGCATACATGTTGTAGCATACATGTTGTAGCATACACCTGACACAAATGATTATTTAACTTTATATAAATTGTTTCTCGCTGTCTCGGGAGGCCTATAAATATTTATGATGAAGCGATAATTACAATGAAATGATAACTTGTCAAATCCATTGCTGGTACAATGTTGGGCCAGCGTTGCAAACACTATTTGGACAACAATATCATTTCACACAGAGATTTAGGCCCAGTGCAGACGCTCGATGTAAACTACCACTCTTTTGACTTGAACTCAAGCCTGACTCATGAGTTGGAAGTAAAATATAACATGGTGGTGTGAACCAAATGTCACACCTATTGTTTTTAAACACTGACTGGTGCCTCTGATATATTCCTTTCATTGTGGGAATAGGCATGAGGCCTACATATAAATTGAATTAACCCCAATTCAAATGCCAATTATTATTTAGTGTTTTTTTTTTGTGCATTAATAAATATTATTTTTCGGTATAGTGCTCTGAATAAAACAATATTATATAGTGGGGCCTAATGTAATTTTTGGTATTTTTATGAATTATCATTATTAATTATCAGAATTAATGTTAATCAGATGGCATTTATCCAAATATATCCTTAATCACCTCCCTCACCATAATGCTACCCCACCGGTTACACAAAAAGACGCATGCCACCACATGCCAGCGCAATGCACCAACGCATACCAACGAAAAGACGGGGTAGACGACTTAGAAACCATATATTTGTTAGTCTATCGTATTTAGTCCATCCTACGGAGTGTATATACCAAATTTTCTAACAAAATATTAATTATCACTTGCTTAATCCGGCATTTTAATGTCCTTCAATAAGCGCTATGCATTGCAATGTATTATCAGTGGGCAGTCCAGCGTCCCCGAAAAGATTCCTAAAGAGGACAGGATTAAATACGGGATCGTAATATTTCTTATTGTAGCGTATTCACTACATGATCATCAGACTATATACAAAATATGAAATAAAAAGAAGTAGCAATACTTTAGTATTTACTTTAGTAGATAAGTAGCCGAATTCGGCAATTTAAACTCTGTCAGTGAGCGTTATATTGAGTGATTTTATACTAGCAGCACTACAAAAAAGTGACAGAAAGAAGACGGGTCATGCAGAACTGAATATTTCTTTATTAAAAGATTTACTAGCGAAATAAACTATAATATGTGCATGTGAATTTACTGATATTTCGGTGACTGTATAACTGAAGTCGGCCTAAAACATGTATGTATGCCGACCGATACATGCATTCAGGCCTAATGTGTATCTCTATTCATTTATAAAAGCAATGCTTGAAAATTAATCAATATGCTTTTAAAGTATTATATTGATTAATTTTCGGTTAATGAATGTTACATTACCATATTTACAAACCATTTAAATTTACGGGATCTGATTCCTAACGCCTAATTAATTGTCGCCGTTGATCAGGTATAACACCAAGCATAGGCCTACAAAAATCATTGTTCCCAGCGCCCTAGTTGTGAATCCAACACATGAGATTATCAGCCGTCCGAGCAAACACGAGACATCGACCTAATGTTGGACCAATGCTGGTCCACCGTCTGCGATGATGGCCAAACATTGGGTCGATGTCTTGTGTTTGCAGTGTCATCCATGACTGCAGCTAGTAGGCCCTGAGTGTTATAGAAATCAGGCTACAATTAAGTAGGCCTATTTATAATTCAACTAAGCAGTAGGAGCCTAATTTCTAAATTCTGTATAATAATAACAACTGTGAATCACTCTTCTAATTGTTGTTTTATATTCAAGCTAATGGCTTCTATATATAAAAATAAATGTTAATAATGTATTCCATGAAATACTGTTGATGAAATACATTGAGTTGATTTATTACTGCATGTTTACCATTTTTCAAATGAATAAAAACTTTAGGCACAGCGTCGGGACGCATATCAGATTATAGTGCTTGAAAAATACTTTCTATTGATATAACTATTTTTTGTGTAACATAAAAAAAATATCTTATTATTCAAAAACTATGTTTCAATGGGTTTTTTAATGCAAATATATATTTAGATGCGATGCAGTTAACACATAGTGCACCTTTGGCTTTACAAGGTGCATTACACCACAGCTAGGTGTGTTAACAACCATCTCAATACAAATACCTATCTGTGTACATTTCGGTGATACAACCATGCATAATGAATATCTCTAGAAAGTTTATTCAATACTGAAAACAATTATATAAATTATATTACTGTATGATTGCACGCAAACTCACAAAGTTATTTATTTTGAAAGGTAGGCATGGTATAACAATTTTGGTGTGGCTGAGACACCAGATAGTCAGATATAATAATTATTACTTTGTTTTTGATTCCGAGACCTTCTCTTTAAAACTGAGAATACTACCCTTAAGCTGCCGTACTGAAAGGGCCATCATACATTTTTAAACCTCTCATATATTTAGGGGCCTATCTAACTGAAAAACACATTAAAGTTTAGTCACCCCAATTGGTTCTAAATTTTGGTCTGGCCCAAGGACTGAATCGTTACTACACAAATCTGATATAACACGATGCAACCATGGATCCTATTTTTTTTCATTTTTCCGGCCAGAGGTGATGACATGTCGATCGTTTGATAATTGCTCCTTCTTTGATTGTATCGCTGTTAAGGCTTCAACTGTCAAGCAGCGTTTTTTTTATATTGGCAAGGTGTTATGTTCGCGACAATACTGTGGAGCACATCATGTAGTACACTTTTTAAAACTACATGGCAACAAGATGGTTAGAGCCGTTTCATTTAAGCTGGTTAACCCTTTAATTATATTTATCTGCGTGTTTGTAAATCCCTGATTAATTTAAATAAACATAAATTGCATAGCCTCATTGACACTCTGGTGTCGTGAGTTTCGTATTCCCTGATTCAACAAATTTAACTTCCACTGTTTATATCAGACAAATTCAACCAATTCACATTTTTATTTTTTACAAGTAATAATTAATATAACTTCTAAACTCCAATATCCGTCAAGTAAATTACTAATCATAATGACATAATAACTGGGGATTTTGGTCGTTTGGTTGATTGTATCGATATAAAATTTTGTAGTTAGCTTTATAGAACAATATTTGAGGTAATGATAACATATATATACCCGAAATATAGTTGCATTGGGTTGCATGCGTTGGTATATGCTGGTAGCCTATGCGTTGGTGTGCGGTGGTGTGTGTTGGCATGCAGCATCTTTTAGTGCTTCCCCTACCCCACCATAATGCCAAAAAGTCCCAATGTTGGCTTTATATCGTGGTAGTACTGTACATCACTGGATACGAACTAAAAACTACTTCAAAAAGATATACCGGTAGTTAAAAACGTAGGCAAACGGAGCATCGTCAGGCAAAATGAATCAATTTGCAGTAAATGTCAAAAGCATATCTCATCGTCAACAACAACCATATTAATAAATGTCAGTGTTGTTGGCAATGAAATATGTGCACTGGAGGGTAACCCTTACACTTTACAGCGCGGGGATTGACTTGAAACGTCAGAATCTGACCTCTGTCATCTGTTGATGTCAGATTCTAACGTCTAAAGTCGATCCCCGCACTGCAATAATAAAAATATTTATAATCGCCATAGACCCATAACATACGTATTCAAATGAATCAAAAAGAGCTAACTGAGACATTCATGATGATTTTAAACTGTCTCCAAAGTTTTTACAACAGTATTTCAGCGCTTTAAGGGTTAAAAGCCGTAGACGGAAAGAATAGCAATTCAAATGAAGGGGAAAAATAGTTAACTAATGTAACCCTTTCAGTGTGGGGATCGTCTTTAAACGTCAGAATCTGACTTCTATAGACGTCAGATTCTGACAGTCAGTCTAAATTCGTCCCTGCGGTAAAAAAATGAACAAAATTGATAATGGCTGTGGACCAATAATATAGGTATTCAAATGACACGGAAAGAGCCAACTAAGACATTTATGATGATTTCAAATTGAAAAAACCCTTTGATCTCCATAGTTTATACAAAAATAGTTTAGAATTGTCAGGGTTACCGGTAAGAGATTTATGACATTATCCTGCTGAATTGTAACGCAATCTCCAGCTTCAAATGAATGAAAAATATTTATATTCATGAAAAATAGACATCTCTAATATTGAAGTACTGTATTAACTAAGCAAATATCAAAAACTATTTGATAAAATTTAGTGAGATTTCTATTAATCTAAAAGATAATTGAAACCGTACAGACGTAGCTACAGTGAATAGACTTCGCTATCCATAGTATTTCTTCAAATATTTCAGCACTCTAAGGGTTAATGAAATCAAATGATTTGTTTAGGCAGTCGTGCCGGCGCCGTTTTGGCAGCCACATGGGCGGCCATGATGTACACCGGGCTTGACGGATATCTGGAGGCGACAAGAAATATTGTGAACACGGCCAGGAGGATTGCTGACGGGTAAATTATTATCATTCGTCCCGTCTTCACCATGAACATTTAACTCCTGAAGTTTACTATTTTTCATTTATCTAACCTTTAAGTTCTAATGATGTAACCTTGTGCCATAGGCAGTGACATGATTTTTCCATTTTTTTCAAACTCTTAAAAAGTAGACTTACACAGAGCCCTCCAAACACCCACTCTGTTATTTTTTTGCGAAGACATTCTTGTAATTTTTATTGGTTGTGCCAACATGGACAAATAATATGCTGTTTCTAGAACATGTATATATATATATATATATATATATTGCTTACATTTGTTTGCAGGATTTCCAAGATCAAGCATCTAGAGCTGATGGGCGACCCTCTGGTCAGCGTCGTGGCATTCACATCTCAAGACTTTGACATCTTTCGCGTTCTCAATTATATGTCTTCCAAAGAATGGCATTTAAGTCCTCTACAATTTCCTTCTGGGTAGGGTGAAAATTTTCCTATAATTTTTTCCGATTCATTTTTTTTTAACTAGAGTATTGTATCGTGCAGTGGCAGATCCAGGGGGTGGGGGTACCAGGTGGTCCTAACCCCCCCCCCCCTTGATTCAGGGATAAATTGCCTAAAAATGACCAAACATTTATCTTAGTTGTATGATGTGTCAAAGCCTCATTTATTAGCTCAAAAAGTTGTTGTTTGATACCTAAAATCATCATTTCTGCGCTAAATGTCGACCACTTCACTAAAAATAATTGATAAGTACTATGTTTACCATTTTTATTCAATTTGGCATGCAAAATATGCCACGTAAATGTATTGAATACATTTAACAGGGCAGCTTGAATGGTTAAAACAACACCATTTGTAACCCTTACCACTTTTTCCTTGTTCACATAATGAAATTTTAAAAAGAACGACATAAAATATATGGTATGAGTAACAATTTGCTTTCTTACCTTTTTTCTAGGATACATATATGCTGCACAAAATTGCACGCGCGACCGGGTGTCGCTGATCGGCTCCTGCGTGACTTACAGGAAGCTGTGAATTCTGTGATGGAGAACCCCGGAGACAAATGTACAGGAGCTGTGAGTAGACATGTCTGAGCAAAAGCTGAAATAGGCCTACCTAGCCCTTACGGGGGGATCGACTATAGTTGTCAGAATCTGACGTCTATAGACGTCAGATTATGACGTCTAAAGTTGATACCCGCACTGTAAGAATTAAAATATTTCTATTGGCCATAGACTCATAACATAGATATTCAAATGAAGTGGAGAAAGCTTACTAAGATATTAATAGTGATTTCAAATTGGAAAAACCCTAGTTTATATAAAAAATACTCATCGCTTTAAGGGTTAAAGCGCTGAAATATTTTTTAATATAAACCATGGAGACCAAATGATTTTGATCAATTTGAAATCATCATAAATGTTTTAGTTAGCTCTTTCCACTTCATTTGAATACCTACCTATGTTACAGGTCTACGGCTATTATAAATATTTTACTTCTCCAGTGTAAGCCCCTGTGCTGAAAGGGTTAACATTTGCCAGGCGATATACATACACATGAATGAGCATGAATAGGCCGACTATACGCTTGCCAGGCTGTATACATAAAGAGATACCAACATAAACTGCTGTTACTAACCGACAATATACAGTACTGTAGTTACTGATAATTGAACAGGACAGTGCGGATGATGGTTTAAAGGTTGTGAATTGGTCATAACTATTAATGTATAGAGGATAATGGATATCCATTTCTATTAATCTGTTGAATGAAAAAGTAACAAATGACAATATCAATTTTCAATATAATCACCATAATGTCACGAACTAAATAATTTTAAAGTTTCCATTAAATTATTTAAAACTAGATTTAAAATATGTTTCTAATTCTATTCCCTTTAAAAGTAATACAAATCTTAAATGGTCCATGAGTCTGAAAGCGTTCCAAATGATTATGTTGACATGCCATTTTTGTTGACAGGCGGCTATGTATGGTTTGGCACAAACTATCCCAGACAGATCTATAGTGGGTGAGCTCGCTGGGGTTTACTTTGATGCCTACTACAATACAGAGCCTCATACCGCGAAAGCAGCAACTGCCAACGGACACATCTAACCCGTCTATAGAATACAAACGGACACATCTAAACTGTCTAGAGAATACAAACGGACACATCTAACCAGTCTAGAGAATACAAACGGACATATCTAACTCGTCTAGAGAATACAAACGGACACAGCTGACCCGTCTAGAGAATAGAAACAGACACATCTAACCCGTCTATAGAATACAAATCGATACATCTAACCTGTCTAGACAATAGAAACAGACACATCTAACCCGTCTATAGAATACAAACGGACACATCTAACCCGTCTAGAGTATTCAAACGGACACATCTAAACCGTCTAGAGAATACAAACAGACACATCTAACCCGTCTATAGAATACAAACAGACACATCTAACCTGTCTAGAGAATACAAACGGACACATCTAACCAGTCTAGAGAATACAAACGGACATATCTAACCCGTCTAGAGAATACAAGCGGACACAGCTGACCCGTCTAGAGAATAGAAACAGACACATCTAACCTGTCTAGAGAATACAAACGGCCACATCTAACCCGTCTATTGAATACAAACGGACACATCTAACCAGTCTAGAGAATACAAACGGACACATCCAACCAGTCTAGAGAATACAAACGGACATATCTAACCCGTCTAGAGAATACAAACTGACACATCTGACCCGTCTATAGAATACAAACGGACACATCTAACCCGTCTAGATAATATGACACTCTTCAGCTATATATACATGTGTCTCAAACTGCATTATTCTTCATTTTTAAATACAGCATACCTCGTTATCATTTTATTGGATATCAAACTCTTTTACTAGCATTATACATTGAAACCTGGTCTGTGTATAAAATGAGGTATACATTTTAATTATAGAGGATTCTATTGTATCTTGCCAATTGAACAATACAGGATAAGACGAAGATATATGTAGAATGTCTGCTATCATCACACATGATAGATTTTTTATTTTCATATCGATTTAAACCATATTCTGCTGGGACTGTGTTCTATTTGTAATCCCTAAAGCGCTGAGCTATTCAATTTAAATCACGTTATGCGATACACAACAAGTGACTGAAAATTTATGTAATTTGTGAAATTTATGTCCCAACAAATATCAATGTTTCAAGATTTAAGACATACCGGTTATTTTATTTAAAAAAAACTATTTATACCGATACTAATAAAAACACAGAATAGCTGCTGAGTAGAGATCAGTGCTCTAGGGGTTAAAGGAATTTCAAATCAAATATTACGGAAATAATGTATTGGCAAATGTTCGGTTAAGCAAATAGTTTAATTTGGGAGGTGTACATTTTTCAATAGCTGGGAATTGTGTTACAGTATTTCCAGCTTGAAATGATTGATAAATACAGACTGACTGCCACATGAATCAGGACAAAGGGTACTAGACTGTCATGATCCAATACAATTTTTAAACAAATTCTAGATTTATTTTAAAAATCCCAGTAATAGACAGTGAACATAAGCGCAACACTAAGTATCCTAGCAAAAACAATACTTGACACAATGTTAGTTTATTTCTAGGCCAACGTCACAAACAGTAGACCGACATTGGTTTATTGTATTGTGTTTGCTGGGATCTTGGAACAAATACCGCCATATTCAACTAGCATTTAAACAACACATTGCGAATATCCCTAGGTTTACTGGGTGTAGTCTTTGTATGTGTTATTTATACAAACATAGAACAATTTTATTTCTAGTAATAAATGCGTCTGCATATTTGTGTCAGTGGAATAAATGAATGAGTGAATCAATGAATGACTACGTTCTCGTCAAATATCATATTTGTGTCAGTGGAACAAATGAATGAGCGAATCAATGAATGACTACGTTCTCGTCAAATATTTGTCACTTGTTAAAGTGGCTAATGAGCCCATTTATTTATGCATACTTTTACGCAGATATATAATCTTGTGATGGTGAAAAAAGGACTATCAAGGTTTGCATAAATTTAACATTAGACATTGACGTCAGATTTGTATTTCATAAAAAGGTGATAATGTATTTATTTTGCTCAATGCATGCTGTCATTTTTGTAGATTATGTTTTTATTAAGTTATGACGTATTTATGTTTATTGTGCACATATTGAATAATTGTTTTGTTTTAACAGTTTACACTTAAACATTCCATTTAACAGAGCATGACAACAGATCAATGATGTAGTTGAGTGTCCTGATCAGCAAAATGGTAAACTAGCAGATTGGGAATCCTATTTATTCAAATTTCATTTCACTACTGCAACCAACAACAACTTTGTATGCATTTATTATTTTTAAAGTTTTTCATAATAATGACATTGCATGGACACTTATTTCATATTAATTAATAGGTATGTTTTAAAGCGTTATTATAATCCTGCGATAATTTTACGTATTTTCTTTTAAATGTATGTTACTCTATATACCAAGACTGAAATAAACATGTCTCTGCGAGTGTTGCGTTTCGGAAGCCTTGTCAGGGGCCTACAGGTGTTGGTGCATAGCATCGTACAGGTATCATTCAGCTGAGTGTGCATGCAATAGCCCTTATCCTGCTGATCACGGCTATTGTCATTTTAAACCTGTTTTATTTGTGAATCAAATCACTGATATTGGCAATAAAATTGGTGTTTAACCCTTAAACCGTCGGTACAGATTATATTCGTTTTTTACATTTTTTATTAGCATATTACATATCAGCTTTTAAACATGTTTAAGATAAAACGTGATATCAATCAGTAAGATTTGAAAATAGTTTACCTCCATTTTGTCAAATCTGAATAATTTTCACTCACTTGAAGTTGCGGATCGCGTCAGCGAGACACAACTTCAAGTGGGTAAAAATTAAAATTGAATAATTTGGCAGTTAAAGGGTTAAACATCAACATTTGTAAATGTTTGGCCTCACATTAAACAAATATGGGTAATGTTCAATCACGTGGGGTTGTGGATCGCGGTAGCGAGACACAACCCCACGTGATTAAACATTTAAATAAATTGACTTGGAAGGAGAAGGGCTAATATATGCACTATATTTCAACGGGAGCAAAATGTGCACCATGTATTTATATTAGCCCCCCATTACAGGAAATTATTGATCACACCAAGAATATCAGCAATAGAATCGAAACAATTCAACACTTCTCATAAACACAAGAAACAGCTAAATCATCTCTTGAATTAAATGATAATTCAAAGGTTAAAGAAATTCAAAAGATAAATGTGTGCAGTGCAGTGTCCGGTCCAGAAAGGAGTAAAGTTGAAGGGACTCAATCAGGCTAAAATCGTCAAAAAATCGGTGATTTTATTTTAGCTTGACAAAATGATGTAAATATGTCCATATACTAGAACTGCTGAAGTTTTTTAATTTTTGTGCTGCGCATTTACCAGTTAAGCGAGATATGGAGACGAAATTCCCGTATTTCTTATTTTAGACATGCAGGCACAAAATAAGAAATACAGGAATTTCGTCTCTATATCTAGCCTATTAAGAAGCCAAAATAAAATCACCGAATTTTTGACAATTTTAGTTTGATCGAGTCCCTTTAATACAAAAATGATAGGCCTACCTTATTTTTACACACCAACCCAGTTAACACAAAACAATTAACTAATGCTGGATTAATGTTGGATCAACTTTAGTCCAGCATTGGTTCAGAATCTTGTGTTTGCTGGTTAGTGGTCGACAATATAAAATAGATCTTGTAAACATAACGACTAATTTGTGGTCAACACACTGACTTGTAATGACTTATTCTGGATCTTATGTCGCAGATTTTTTCTTATTTTCTCTTCTAATTTTTTATTTCTAGCAGTATGGATGTGTGTTCAATTCAGTATGATTATATTTGCATATATAATATATTACAGGTTGCATATAAATAAAGATGTACTTCAATTCAAGCTGTCATGTTGAATAATTAGTGAAAATCTTGGTTATGTGTTCCTAAAAAATACGTGCTATTGCAGTATGGCAGAATCAAATTGTGTGATTGTTGATTTATATTTGTTAATAGTCAGGTTATGTAGCCGCTCACATGTGAATTCTGCTAGGATAGAAATCAGTGAATAGTTGATGTAATTTTATTTAAAAATTATAAATTAAATATATAGGTAAACAATTCCAAATGTTTTACTTCAGTGTCTCGGCCGACCGGGTTGCAATCCATAATATCGTCTGTTTTAAGCCATCGCTGTATAATAGGCATTTATTGTTCACCCGGCCAACACGAGTTTGTGACCATACTAGTCCGAGCTGGGGCTTATATAAAAATGACCTAACCTTGTTTTGTTACATATACAATGTTTCTTTTATGTTTCTTATAGATTTTTTGTGCTGAATACAAATCCGATGAGTGCCAGCTTGTAAAGTTTGAGCATTTTTGTATATTCAAGGTCAAAGGTCAATTTCAAGGTCAAATATGCTTTTCAACAAATAAAGCTAGGAACAAGTGTAATACCTCATTTTTATGTGATTTTGACTGTGCAATCCATTTCTGAAATTATTTTGATTATTCAAGGTCATCTTCAAGGTCAAAAGGTCAATTTCAAGGTCCAGTAAGCGAAAATATCATTTTTAACAAGTAACGCTAGGAACATGTGTAATACCTCTTTTTCATGGGATTTTGACTGGAAAATCCATTTATAGTGTTATTTTGGAGATACAAGGTCATCTTCAAGGTCGTAAGGTCTATTCCAAGGTCAAAATGTAAAAAACATTAATTTTAAGAAAGACAAATAGGAAGAAATCTTATAGGTCTTTTTCGTGTGATGTTGACCTCTTTTTCCGTGGCATTGTGATTAAATAAACTATTTCTTGATCTTCAAGGTCATCTTCAAGGTTGAAAGGTCAATTTCAAGGTCAAGTGAAGGAAAATATGATTTTTACCTAATAAAGCTAGGAACGTGTGCAATACCTCTTTTTCGTGTGATTTTGACTGAAAAATCAATTTCTTCCATTATCTTGGTCATTTGAGGTCACCCTCAAGGTCAAAAGGTCAATTTCAAGGTCAAATATGATTTTTGGCGTATATGCTAAACTTTGATTTATATATAATACCTAAATGATTTAACATGCTCACGATGAAAAAATCAGGTGACAAGAAGGCATTAAAGGGTAACGGAGAAGCATTAGAGAGCGACGGAAAACTTTAAACGTTGATGAGGAGGCGGTAAAGGTTAATATGAAAGTGTTGTAGGATAATGAGAAGGCACTAACGGACAATGGGAATGCATATTAAAGGGAAATGAGGAGGCGTTAAAGGGCGACAGAGAGTGGTTAAAATGAAACCGGGTGTATTATGAGGTGGCAGAGGGATATTAGGGCTATGGAGAGGCCTTAAAAGGCTACCAGGAAGCATTAAATGACAATGGGAATGGATGATAGAAACACACTGCCGTCGCACTTTCACAATTTTTTCGTCGTCCTGTATGCGTTTTCGTAGGGTTTTTAGTTTAACGCCTCTTTGATGCAATTGAAGGCCTTTTCATTGCCCTTAAATGCCCCTTCTTCGCCCTGAAAGCACTTTTCGTTTAACTTTTCGTTGTAATTAAAGGCCTTTCCGTCTCCGTTTGATGACCCTTCTTCGCCCTGAATACATATCCATTACCCTTTAACATCTCTCCGTCGCCATGTAACCCATTGACTACAGCAATAATTTGCTGTAGCTCTCTTTCAGAGACCAGATTAAATGATAACGTCATAGTTATCTCATGTAATCAATCCTGAATATATCCCGTACTGGTTCCCACCTGCCTAACGCTTTTAAGCCTGAATTTATCATTGTCATCTTCATCCACTACAAGCCGTGAATTAAAGTGGATGAAGATGACTTGAAGTGGGTGACGATTAAAGAAAAAAATATCGTTATTATTAAAAGTGTTCTATGAAAATGCTTGTTCTAAAACCCCTAGGCGTATGAAATAAAGTGATTCTTTAGAGATGCAAAATGATGCATTTATGCATCCTGAAGATCCAAAGGGTTAACACCTCTCCATCAATATTTAACGCCTTTCCATCGAATTTTGACGCCTAAGCATCTAATTTTACGCATATGCGGCGCCTCTCCATTGCCCTCCATACATCCGTCCTCCTCAGTGCCTCTTCATCGCCACTTAAGGCCTTTCCGTTGCTCTTTAACGCCTCTCCATCATCATTTATGCCTTTCGGTTTCCCTTGACGCCTCCTCCTCGCCCTTAAAGGCATACCATACACCACCCTTTAACTCCTCCCCATCGACCATAATGCTTTGCCATCACCATTTAACGCTTCATGATCGCCTTTTAGCGCCTCCTCATCGCATTTACCGCCTTCTCATTGTCATTTAACGCCTCTCTATCACCCTTTAATGCATCTCCATCGACCTTTAACTCTTTTTCTTCGCTTTTTAACGCCTTTCCGTCGGCCTTTGACATTTTTCTGTCGCCATATAACGCTTCATCGTCACCTTTTAGTGACTCTCTGTTGTTTTAAACGCCTTCTCCTCGCCCTTAAACGCCTCACTATCGCCCGTTAACGTTATTCAGCGCTTCTTCGTCACCTTCTAATGCTGTTCCATAGTCCTTTAATGACCCCCCCCCCCCGTCACCTTTTAGCGAATCCCGTCGCACACAAACGCCTCTTCTTCACCCCTTATCGCCTCCTAGTTTCCCGTTAACGCCTCCTCATTGCCCTTCAATACCTCCTCATTGCCATTTACCGTCTCTTCATTGCCCTTTAACGCCACTGGGTCGCATTTTAGCGTCACGTCACCGCTGTTTAACGCCTCCCATTACCCTTTAACGCCTCTATATTGCCTTTAAGCGCCTCTCCATTGACATGTATAGCTTTCCTGTCGCTCTCTAACGCCTCTCCACCACCCTTTAATGACTTCTCGTCGCCTGATCATTTCATTTGATGATGTTTAAAACATCATTAAAACCCTACTAGAATTAGATTATCTAGTCAAAATCACACCAAAACAATGTATTATACGTGCTGCAATTTGTAGCAGATATGTTAAAAGCATATTTGACCTTGAAATTGACCTTTTGACCTAGAGGATCATCTAAAATCACCAAAATATTACCAGAAAATGATTTTTCAGGCAAAATCACATGAAAAAGAGGTATTACACTTGTTTTTAGCTCTATTTGTTATAAATCATATTTTTGCTTACCTGACCTTAAAATTGACGCAATGACCTTCAAATTACCTTTTATCATCAAAATAGTAACAGAAATGGATTATTCAGTCAAAATGACATCTCAAAACGACGTATTTGCTAAAAAATCATATTTTCACACTTTTGGACCTTGGGATTGACTTTTATATGACTGAGTCGAAATTGACCTTGCGCATAACACTATAAATGGAGTTTCCAGCCAAAATCCCATGAAAAAGAGGTATTACACATTCCCCTAGCTTTATTTGTTAAAACTTATATTTTCTCTCACTTGACCTTGACCTTTTGACCCTGAAGATTATTTTGAATAAGCAAAATAGTTTCAGAAATGGATTGCCCATGCAAAATCACATGGAAATGAGGTATTACACTTGTTCATAGCTTCATTTCTTGACAAATCATATTTGACCTTGAGATTGACCTTGAATCTACAAAAATGCTCAAACTTTTCAAGCTGGCACTCATCGGATTTGTATTCAGCACAAAAAAATCTATAAGAAACATCAAAAAAACATTGTATATGTCACGAAACAAGGTTAGGTCATTTCTAGCTCGGACTATACCAAAGGTGAAGGCAAAGCGTTTCTATTATTATCACGGTCAATAAATTATTTTCAACCACTTTCTCGCTAAGTTATCTCATTTGAAATTTCACCTACTTGAAGTTGTGTCTCGCTACAGCGACCCACAGTTTCAAGTCGGTGAAAAATACTTGCATGTGTTTAATTTGACCACCCACCTACTTCAAAGGGTTGATTGCGATTTGTTTCGTAGCTGTAAGTTTTATTACCTGGATAAGATTATTTATAAATATAAGTCCAAAATTGAACAGAGAAATGAAAAAAACAAATATATCAAAGAATTTATTGGTAAATATTTAATAAATTATATATATATCATGTTCAAATGACAAAGCAATTTAAAAAAAGCTTCATATACCGATATAATATATATAATCTGAGCAGTCATAAAAAATTAACGTTGATAAATCATCGTACAAAAATAGAGTCAATCTCAAGAAAGCATCAGCACCGACTGCAAAGTACAGTCTTTTGTTACAGTAATACATTAAGTTGATATGTACAGAGAGGTCTGGTTTGTATGTATGTATAACCTGTATAAAGCAGCAGAGTAATCACTCAAATAAAACGGCTTCCCAGCAAACAAGCCGTGTTTAGTCAGTGTTTTAATGTTGGGCCAGCATCATAGGTGGTGGACCAACATTAAACCAGCAATGGATCATCTTTCCCATTTGCCGTGTTACAATACATTGTACATAAATATGCGATCAAAATATGTCAGGGTAGAATTGTCTCGAACTAAACTAACCTAAATCGTCTCAAACTGTAATAGTCTATATTTATTTATAACTTAACAGAAACAGTATAATAATATTCCAGGTGACCTTGCTAAAAGTGCACCGCACCAGGGCTCTACTTTACTACCTAAACAATAGTATATAACATTAACATCACATAGTTGTCATAAGTCATAGTTTAAAAGAAAGCTCCTATGCTATGGGACACATTCATAAGGGCTAGTAATTAGGTTTTGATGTTATCCATCCCCATTTGAACTCTACTGGAATCGCTCACGCAATCTCCCGCTTCAAACGATGGAAAAATATTTATGAAAAATAGACATCTCTCAAAGTAAATGATTTGATTAACAGAGAATCTACTACATGTTCATACATTTCGATGTCATTTCTTTTCTTTTGAACCAGCAGCACAGTATTTGGACCAGCAGCACAGCATTTTACATCTTGTATATTGCTATTCAGATTATTCAAGTCCTAAGCTCAGTTAGGGTTATCAAGGTAACAATCAGTGTATAATATATATTATAAATCACACTATAGCAGCCTTAAGTCGTTGAGCACCCTCGTTATAGGTCTATGTACCAAATGAAATATTGTGGTAATCTTTGAAGCTCTAAGTAAATAAATGGAGCAAACTTTAAACCTGTAGATTTAAATTTTGGACCACTTGTGTTTTTTAAATTCAGCTAATGTAATTTTCATTTCTCCTTCAATTTTTATTTGTTTGAAGGGAAAACAAAACTTAGGTTTAACCCTTCAAACCTAAAGCGCTGACATTTTTTTATAAAGTTTTTTTTTCACTTTGTAATCATCATAAATATCTTAGTCAGGTCATTCTGATTCATTTGAATACCTATGTTATGGGTCTACGGCCATATAAATATTTTTACTTTTACAGCAAAAGAAGGAAAGATGTCGAATGTCGATCCCCGCGATGTAAGAGTTAAGCCCTCACGATGCATTAAAGCATCATTTTACATCCCTAAGGGTTTTAGAACGAAGATTTCCATGAAACTGGTTTACCAATACATGGCAATTTTCTTTAATTTTTAAACCACATCAAATCAACTTCATCCACTACAAGTCGAAAATTGCGGCAGAAATTCGCGGCTTGTGGTGGAAGAAGAAGACTTATGGTAAATTCAGGATTAAGCTCGGGTACAAAAGTTGACTTATGGCAATTAGAGGAATGATAATCCACAGAATTGTCTCATCCCTGCAATTACCAGGAGCGCGAGGTTAACTACTGAAATAATTTCGTTTAAACCATCAAGAACAAAGGTTTTTCAATTTGAAATCTTAATAAATGTCTGAGCTAACTCTTCCCGATTAATTTGAATACCTATGTTATCTGTCTACAGCAAGTATAATATTTTACTGTTACAGTGCGGGGATCGACTTTAGACGTCAAGATCTACATACTTCAGATCCTGAAGTCTAAAGTCGATCTCCACTCTTTGAGGAGCGCCAGCACAATTACTCTACTTGTAATATATTGAATACATAAAGTATAGGCCTACATTATAAAATGTAGCAAAAATCACAACAAAGGGTCATATTTAATTATAATTATATGATACGGAGTGAAACTCAACAAGATAAGGGCACAAATGCTGACATTTTAAATTCTAGTACAGACAGGCCTCGGGAGATCCGTCCTCCGATGTTCCGTCATCTTCTACATCCGTCATGGTTTTAACGGGAACGGATCTGCCCAATGTATTTTTGCTTCTATGTTCCGTCATTTAGATGTCCGCCTCAGTCATCAAATTTTGGGGATGAAAGGGTTAAATCAATGAATAAGTGTCCCATTGTTCTGTCACGTTGTCCGCCTTCGTCTTCAAATCTCGGTGACGAAAGGGTTAAATCAATGCATGACTTAAGCGTCTTATTGTTCTGTCACCAGATGACGGTCAGTCACGCTAATAGTGTGAACGCCACTTGTGGGACGTGTTCCAAAAATAAAGTCATAATGTACAAATATTTTTTTAAAAAAATCATGTAATTATATATTTGAAAAAATAAAATCATGCAATTATATATTTAAAATAATAAAATTATATTTGTATCATATTTATGTTCTTATTTTGTTCGCACAACCAATACATACTAATATAATAACATTACAGTATGAATTAGATATATATCCTCAGTTCCAACACAGTTTGGAGGGGGGTTGGGAAGCTGCTCCGAAACTCTGCCATATTCGAAGTTCCGTCATATTTCTTGGGAACAGATAATGACTGAACATCGAGGTCTCTCTGTATTAAATCAGTCTAAATCTACTTAATAAACTACTGTATCCTGGTAATTGTCATGCAAAATGCTATCACAAAAAACATTGTGTTTTATTGTTTTTTTACAAAGAAATAGTTGCAGTTGCAATTTCTCATTTACATCTGAAAAATTGTCTTGTCTTGTAATTATAATAATTTTTTAGCCCTTGTCTTATACGGTTTTAAGTTGAAACCAAATGAAATGCTAGATACATTAATAAAACACCTTGTTCTAGATACTCAGTCAATCATATATTTTAATTTGGGAAATTAAATTTTTCATAAATTTGTGTAAATAATTGTTGTCATTTGAAGCTGGATGTAGCATTAATTCATTTGAAGCTGAAAATTGCATTCACAATTCCTGCTCTAAATGAATGAAAAATAACTAACAATTCAGGGCCCGTATTCTGATACAAGTTATGATATATCGAAGGCTTTCTTGAGATGGCCGTCTCGACCAATCCGAAGCCTATGCTTAGTATAGTGTAACTTACACAAGAATATGGGTCCAGGACAAGGGTTACAATGTCTAGTGATCACTTGATCCAGTGACATAATACAGAAGTCACTATATATTTAGACAACACCAACGACTTCATAGTCAGTGGGTTTCTGTTGACCTTCCCCTGTTCTTCAGTGGTTATAACTGTAATCTACCGTGGGTGTGTGATGCAACTCAGCAGAATATCTTAGGGGTTTTCTGTTATGATGGGAGTGTTTGGAATGTTCTTTTTGAGATCTTTGTGTATGTTCTCTGGGCAGACTAGCTGTGTCTCTGCCATCAGAGTTATAATATGCATGCTCTACAGGCACATTAGAGTCTCTGTCATGTGCTTTTGCTGAATGTCTACTATGTGAGTTATACGTATCACCAGGGTGTTTTACAGTAGGCATACGTACACCATAGCTTGTATGCTTTGTGCTATCACCGAGATGGTTATTTTGTGTGAGATGTGAGTTTTTACGTCTCACATCATCGTGAGTTTGCAGTTTAGGAGGTGAAGAAGCACTACGAGTAGGAAGGGCTGCTGATTGACGCGTCTTTTCTGGTGTGAGACGTTTATTATTTTGTAGAGTAGTCAGTTGCGCATCACGTACAGTTTGCAGTGAACCAGACCACGAACTGCTGCCACAGGATGGGCGCTCATCTGTCATCGTCACATACTGATTATCGTCTGCAGGGGTCATTATATCTCCATGCGTGTCATTTATTTTTCTGTCAGGCATTTGAAAATCAGCACACATTTGAAGCTGGCTGCGTAAAGAATGACTGGGGTGTGATATCATACTGCGACCCCGCTCATCCTCAACGAGCACTGGACCACCGACTAACTCAGAGTAATCAGCTGTTTTTGGTGAGTTAAATCCACTGTCTTCGTGGGAGTGTTCTGGTATTGAGTGTATTAATGACTTTGGCGTAGAATGTAACAATGACTTTGGTGTAGGAGAGATATTACTCTTGTTCACATTCAGACCATTATTCAAACTTTCTGGAATAGGAGACTCACTTTTTTTGTTCACTTTACCAGAGGGTTGGTTGTTTCTTAGACCTATACAGTTAACTCCACTGTCACGTGATTTAGTGCAACCAGTATTTTTCATTGATAAGTGACCATTGTATTGTATAGTAATATCATTGTTATTTGGAAAACTTTTACATTGTAGTTCACGATATTTTCTGAAAACTTTTGAGCGTCTTGTTTGAGGCTTGTCATCCAAAAGCATAAAAGGATCTCTTCGATTGACAAATGTGTTCCTCAAATGCTCAGCATCATCATCATCAAACTCTTTAGAATTAATATCTTCTTGAGCAACTGGATCCATGTTTGAGATATGTTTTTGAGACTCCTGTGCCTTGGAGAGCAAAGTTTGATGTGTGTTGTCATTACAAGGTTCTTCGTCAAAGGCTCCACTATGCCTCGACTCAATTATCACCAACCTATCACTATCCCGCTTCAGATGTGGTGAGAATTTATCACGTTTGGCGACTTTCTGTTGTGTGTGGCTGCTGCCAGACAAGTAAAGATGTGAAGAATCATGAGAGTCATATGTTGAATCGGGAGGAATGGCTGTACATTGTCTGGTAGGAGGGCACTCATAGTGGTTGACTGTGTCCTCCAGACAGTTACCATGTAGAGACATGTAATCTCCACATGCAGTCTTCTCGTCTTCCTGTAAATCCTGCTGTAGCCGATACCACTCCCACTCTGGCGGGGGAAACTGGGCAGAAAAAGTGATGTATTCAACCTGCCGTTTTTCACTAGAAACATTCTTTTTTTTCTTGCGACCAAACAGCTTGCCAAGCAGTGTAGTCTTCTGGCCTGCAAAACATGATAAATTATAAACTTTACTCCTGTTGAAACCTTAAGCTTCTTCAGTGCTGGTGATAGAGGCGTGTGGCCATCACACACCTGAAACAAAGTTGAAGTGTAGGAAAAACAGCACGCCTCGTACAAGGTACAGATACAAAGGCAACACTTAGTGGAGTGCAAATCACACTCCTTGATCACACTCCTTGGTAATTCAAGAAGTGTGATTTTCAGCACACCACAAAAAAAAACAGACAAAAAATAACTGGATCGTAGGTCTGATGTAGACTTTGGGTATTTTGCCGCATCTACCGGTCTTTTACCACACACAGGGATGCAAATTCACATACGCCCGGTCGCCCGTGGCGACAAGAATTATGTAAGGGCGATTGTAAATCAGCATGTCACTAGCCCTGCTGGCGACTGATTCCCTGTGAGATCCGCAGATCATGTGTGGCTATTTACGCATAACTGCAGAGCGCCGCATGGCATGTACAGGCGTCGTCGTCGTGGTGCGCTACAGAGCGTTGTTTCGGCTCACACGTGGTTGTGTGTATCAAAGACCTTTACGTTTGAGGAGCACTGAAGCGCACATAATTCAAGATTTGGTACACTAAAAAGTGAGCAACTGGATCAAGTTTGATGCTGACACACGTGGACAAACATCACTTTCACCAAGTTGTTAAACAAACTAAAGTACTGACCTGTAGGCCTACGGCCTGGCAATCAGCGGTGCATGGGCGCGTGTATTGCATGTGGCCCGATCTGCGGTAGCCATTACAGCCCACAGCGTCACTTATTGCGTCGTGGTTCCCAACATTCGTTTCACCCGATATTTCACAGTTCAAAATGGCGCTGATCAAGAAGATCATTTATCTAGTTTGCTGACATACATGCATGCTGACAACATTTCATTGCCCAACGAGCTGTGGGTGAATAGATGCAGTCTTGAATTGTTGCTGATTTTAAAAGACTCATGCATTATTGGCCTGATAAATCAAGCATTAATCTTACAAAAAAACGTCTGCAAAAACGTCTTGCAATTTTGTGTGAATACAAGCTGTGGCTAATACTCCAGTTTCAGTCACACATAGGGCTGCCGCTGGCGCATTTAGGCCTACATGTATGTCGGCAGAGAAACGATGTGAATAACTGGACATAAGGGTGTTGAGACTAAGAAGGTCTAACCATGCTAATAGGCCTAACACAAACTAAATTACAGCCCAAGAAAAGGCCTAAAATACACCTGAGATAACCTTTTTATCCCAGTTATTTTGTGCCTTGCTGTGTCAAGATGCTATAGAGGCTAGAGCTCCATAGACTTCCCTACTTTTTTGTTGAAAAGGACAGTTACCTTGAATAGCCCCTAAACGATATGAGAGAAGATAGGGCATATATATTTTTTTTCAAGTACGCTAATTTGACATCAGTTTAATGTTTAAAATGACTGACTTTATTATATTTGCAGAACGGTTTACGTTTTTTTAAGATGGCCCCCTTTTTTCATCGAAGTGGGCAACATAGCCCCTTTCTCCAAGTTGGAATGAGCACTAGTGGGCCAATGTCGGATTAAATTAATTGTCTGTACATGTAGTAGTTATGAATAGCCAATTGAATCTAAATGAATTATGGAATTTACTCTGACTTCACTAGAGCTAATTAAAGCTAAAATGCCCACCTGCAGCAAAAATGCTCAGACTAAGCCTACAGAAGATGGGTCAGAAGGGGAAAAAATAATTAACCAGTGATTCAGCCATGTCGCGCATAGTCCGGCAATTTTTTTCATAAAAAACATTTAACTAGTAAGGGCGATTAAAAAATCATAAGGGCTAGTGGATTTCTAGTTCCACTAGCCCGGCTTGCGAGTGGATAAAAATGACGAATTTTCTCCCCTGCACACATGTGGGTTGGTCAAACATTATTGGGACAGACTGCCAGACATTTACAATTAATGTTGAATAGACACAAATTTCACTCAAAGAGTCATTACTCGATCTACATTTAATACAAAAGATTAATCTGGATTGGGTCTCGAAAGGTTAAGAACCAATTGAAACAGTGAAAACAATCTCATGATAAACGACTCTAAATCAGACTGATAAATGATAAAGTTTTCATCCTATATGTATCACAGTTCTAAGTCAGGAAGCTCCACTAGATGGAAAAAATATCAACAAGCAGAAACTATTCAGCACAGTAATTTAGCACATGAAACCATATATGCTGTTACAGACAAAAGAAATTGAAATAGATATTTTAATACTAACAGTATTCCCTGAGATACTACTAATACTATTGGACTGGTTACAGTGCTAAAACCTCACCTTTATCCTTGTCTTGATGACAGGAATTCAAATTTATATCACGAGATACTTCCTTAGACTTAGCTTCATCAAAACGTACTGAAGAACTTCTACTGAGACTGCCTGACACTTTTTTGCCACGATTTTTTTTCGCATTCAATGAATGACTTCTTTCCAAACTGACAACTTTCTTGCCTTCTCCTGTTTTTATGTTCGCTTTGGTGGTTTTACTGTGTTGAGCCGATCCTTTCCTGTCTTTCTCACTTGTAACATTCGGATCTATATCATGCAAATCATCAGGTGTTGATGATGTAGTTTCCACTTCTTGTTCTGTTTGGCAGGAGATAGAGCGCATATCCATCTTTGCGGGTGGTATGAGAGGTATACAAATAGTAGACAGCTGTCCATTCTGCTCTCCACCACCTGTTATCACCAGGCGGTTGTCCTGTAATGCCACACAACCATTCACGTGATAGGTCTCCGGTGCTATAATCGAATAACCAAAGCCTACAAAAACAAGACAAACATCAGTGTGCATTACTGGCGCGAGTGGGAAACAGAACGGGCGAGTCCATATATGTCCTGCTCACATATCCTGTTTTCAACATACAAGTCAATATTTTTGTCAAATGGGCGAGTGAGGTATTTAGTTAGTTATTTTCACTGCAACATGGTTAACAGGCAACACATGTCATTGTTTAAAGGTAATTTAAAGGTGATTTGTGACCCAGCTGCACAAAGTAAGTCACATCTCACATTTTTCAAAAATGAGATAACAATATAATTGTGAAAGAGAACAAATTTTCCTTCTCTGCGGTCCAAACTGTTATCTTCATTCAAACCAAAAATATGGAATATTAAAAATTTGAAAAGACGTTGCATAAAAGTGAAAGTTCTTAACCCTTACAGCGCGGGGATCGACTTTAGTCGTCAGAATCTGACTTCTACAGTCAATCACCGCATTGTAAAGAGTAAACATATTTCTAATGGCCTTAGACCCATAACATAGGTATTCAAATGAATCAGGAGGAACTAACAAAGACATTTATGATGATCCAAATTGAAATACACCCTTTAGTTTTCATGATTTTGCAAAATTATTCCAGCGTTGTAAGGGGTAAAATTGTGATTTTTTACCCACTCTTTCATACCAGCTGAAATGATTTGATAAAAAATATGCATCAGGCCTACTACATGTAGATACATTTTCTCACGTATGTCTGCCCACTTCCCATCTGGTAAAAAATATGTGAATTTTGAGCCCTGAGAAAGAGAAAACAGAATGTAGATCATACCATGGTGGTGAACCTTTCTCTCTTTGAGTAGATTGCCTAGTGTGTGATAGATAACCTCCTCTGACGGCTGCTGAGCTTCCTGATAGGCCTCGCCCAGCTGCTGTATGATCACATCTAGAGACGCCGGCTGCCCGTGACTACGACAGAGTTGAGAAATGGTCAAACACAGAGTCTCTGGTAACGGCATGAAAGGTGCCTGTGATACGGCATCCAGCGGAACAGGGTGTACTTCACCTAATTAACAAACATAATCAACCATGTTAACAAAAAACGTTCTAACATTGGCTCGAAAGGAAGGAGCCTGTGCAATAATTATCAAGAAACTTGTCACTTCGATAGATTTTGAAAAAAATAAATATTATATTATTATTAGATCTAGTTGAATATTTAAAAGTAGGGAGTGTCTATCCGTATGTGACTAACTAACCGTATGTATTTGCCGTTAATCATACACGTATCACCAACGAATAACGTCATTTAATGGTGCAAACGTACGAATAGCATGCTATATCACGTACGGTTAGCCACTACCTCAGAAATAAATGTGCAATACTTTTAAATGTATTCGACACATCTTTAAATTGTAACATTCATTGTACATTCATAATCAATGTAGTATTCATTTCGGACTAGGCTACATTTCTTTGCATTAGGCCAAAAATATATATGTTTGTTTCCGATTTGTTGTCATTTTAAACAGTGGGTAGGTAGGAAATTTATTTTATTTTTTTGTCACTTCAACCAATCGGTAGGTAAGAATTATTTTGTATTTTATATGGCGCCAAATTCACTTCCATGCATGTCTTATCTGTACATTATGTAACGATTTTTTTGTTTTTTTGGATCCTTTTTGACCCCCCTCTCCTTTTCGTAACGTTTTTTTAGTTACTTTGACTACAGCCAGTAACTCATCCCTTAACTTATGAATTTCCTGAAAAAAAAAAAAAAAAATTTTTGGAAATCCATAAAATAAATTTGGATCGCACATGTTTTGATAGGGTCGGTTGTAAAGCGGAAACAAACAATATTTTTTTTAGGCCTTAACACACGTTTGCTAATATGGACCAGATTAAACTTCAGAATTAGTCTTACTCCTAAACTCCTGACTAGAAACTAGGTCTAGTCTCTAGAGTCTGTAGTGTGTAGATAAGTCACAAGAGGAGTTGGTTAATTATAATATAATACACACTAGCCAAAGTTTGTATTTTCTTTTCTCAGTAAATATTTGCATCTTATCAGTATATCGATTTAAATCTCAACAAATCATTACAAATCTTTGCACAGGCTTTAACGTGAGATACAGCCAGGGTAACCGTAATTGGCTCCAGTAGCTAGCATAGGGTTATAGTCTAGTTTGGCGGTCTCGAGTCAGTAGGTGTTTATAAACACAAGTATACTGGCAACGATATGGTCACATACTAGGGATACGCATACACTATTAACTAATGGCTGCTATAAAATCGTGAATATAGACTCAATCTTTCTACAACTTTGGGGAAATACTCCTAGTGACCTAGAGACACTCGGTCGAAAAACTTTGGCTAAATACACACCTATTTGATGCAGCCTGAAGTGGCATGGGGGCTGAAGCACTTTCCTTTCCCAAGCATTACGGACAGTATCTATATAAATACCCCGTCCTCCTACCATCAGTGTATGAGGATAAAGGTAGCCTAAATATTTTAACTTGCAGATACTTTCTTGTAAATGCGGATCCCATGAACAAAATTTATTTTCATAAACAAAACTTTTGAAAACTTCAATGCCGCTGTGAACTGTAAGGGTATCATAAAGTTTAGATTTCTGTGTAGTGTTTTTAAATCCATCCCCTGAGATCGGGTCTGAGATACCGGCACACACGTCATCGTCATTATTGTGTCTTTCTATCAAACGCAAGATGAGTGCGAGACATCTAGGAAGCAGTAAACCGTCTTCTCGAAGTTCTCGTTCTTGCAAATTTGGTGGAGAATTTGAAGCCATTATCCCTTTTTTTATGTCGCATTTTCAACCGTTTAGATCACAAGGTCATCGGCGCCCATGTGACAGTACACAGCGGAGTGGTATTGGAGGTGTGTAGAAGAGGCAAACCGACAAACATTGATACAAGATTAGATATATCTGTCTTCGTTCAGAGTCACTTCAGTTCAAGTGCAGAGCCAAAATATACGCCATTGTTATCGGCGCCACCTAGCGAATAGCACGGTTTGAGGCGATTTCGGGAGAGCGTAACTTGGTTTGAAATATTTTGCAATATTGGCCTGAAACAGATTGGTGTAGCCAAATACATTAATAATTAATTTTATGTAGATCTACTAGTCCCAATATATTTTCTATGTGTACAGCGACCACAATGTTTGTTTAAAGTAGTCCTAGTAGGTCGTCATTATTTGCTGAGTAAACATTGTGGGCCCACACACATGCATGGAGACTTCAATTTACAGTAGGGGGCCTAGTCTAATATCAATAAGAAGCAGAACTCAATTATGACCTAAATGTGATTATGGATAAAATATTGCTTCAAATATATATATAGTCTTGGTCTAACGGCCAAATTTTACTCTATGGATTAAACCCTGGTTATAAAATACAGGTTTATTGCAACTATAGTTTAAATAGTAGGCCTATATAGGCATAACTATATTTATGTGGGCCTACCAGGGTAGGCCACAATCATTGGCAAAGTGCTTGTGATCTTGTTTTGCTATTCAATTATTACATACATGTGCCTATAGGATGTGGAATGAACAAATGCAGCTTACTAATTAACGTATCCCAGGTACTGTTTATGTATGTAGCCCTACGTACGTCTATTTACCTGATCCTCACAAACGAACGGGGGATGATATTCGACATTAAACATAGCAGCACACTATGGAAAAAGTAATCACTTTGTCTTGGAGTTCACTTGTTGCTTCAGTTCAGAAGTGCGGTAAGACCTTAAAATCTTTAGAATTAAAAAAATATTACAATAAGACTATAAGATTATGTAAGCCTATCCATGTGAAAGAAAATGAAAGAGTGGGTGAGTGAATATTACGTTACATCGCATTCTGCATGATTATGGCAATATCGCTACAGAAGGAAGCCTGAAATCAGAACGATGCCCTACTCTATGCCATAACTTCGATCAACTGTTCTTTATAGTACACAGTAGGCTACCATCGACAACACTGCATAGGAGGGGGGGGGGGTCTACTGCAGTTAGGCATTTGAGAAGTTTGGAGCATTACATATGCACAACCACAATGACAAATATTCAAACTCAGTAGGCCTACTTTTGAATTTTTAGAGGCACAACCGGACCGAAGAAGCCATCAAACCAGACAGAAAGTGCAAAACAACACCTCACCAAACTAGACATTGGAAGAGAAATTGAATATGTTTTCAGAAAATAATGCTAGATACAGAAGCAAAACCATCTAAGTATGTTTGGGATCATGTTGGATCCGGTTCTGATCCACATTGAGACTATTTTGTCATGCTGTTGGCCTACAACCCCCTAGCTGACAACTATAAAATATCAAAACCTTTAGAGAATAAGACAATAAAGTTCATTAACAAAAAACCCAGATTATAGACCAGATATAGGCCTATCAGGGAAAAAAGGGATAGGAAATACCATGTGCACCAAGAATTCTGCAAAATCATAAAAGCAAAGTAAAAACACTCACTAGACAAACTGAACAAGATTATGAAAAATCTATAGTTATACAGGCTAAAATTACTGCCCCGAAGAAATTATTCTAGAACAATGCCACATCAAAAACGGATGTAGAAATTTAATACGCGATCTTACTTGAGTTGTAGTAGTCACACACAATCAAATCTGATGAAGAAAGGCACATGTAGCCTAGGCCTACTGGGTGAATTTTTCCGTGGTGTTATGCAATATGACCTGGTGGAGCGATCTCAAAACTAGATGATTGACTGCAGCTGACCACATATTTAAAATATCTTATTAATGGCCATGAACTTGTTATTTGGTATTTAGGTCTGTAACAAGAATTATTATAATAATGTGAAGTAAATTATTTGTATGTTGTCCTCGACATAGAAATAGATAATTTTACATTAATACACGTAGGCCTATAGAATTTATATCATTCATTTTGAGATATAACACTATCATAAAAATATATAGCTATATTTATGTGACTGCACACAATAGATAAATCACAAATATGAAAAAAATGGTAATACATACAATTCCAATGTATCCCACTAATATGTTTAACATTCACTTCGCTTTTTAAATGTTGACACATTGTCAATTGACTATAATTATTAATATGACACGGTGGTCGACGTTCTTCAAATAAAGAGCCGACATCTAACTTTTCAAATCATGCGAACTGGACCCGCCACCTATCAGTTTGCTGAAATATTTTCCCGATGTAACCATATGCCTACTGCTTATCACCATCACAAGTGTCAGTGGCGGATCCAGGGGGGGGGGGCGCAACAGGCCCCCTATTTTCGCCAGATACTTTAAAAAGTCCCCTAAATTGGCTAAAATTTACCAAAAAATCTTGGGGACAAGCCCCCAAAACCCAGGGCGCCCCCTTTCAATTTGGCTCCAGTCTAGAATCCAGCTCTTTCACACTCATGCTTAAAGTATCTCACATTACGCCGTTACTAAATCATCTAAGGATGCATGGGAAACTGTAGACCAGTTTCTAACCTTAGCATCATAGGCCTATCTGAAATAATAGAAACACCATAGGAAAGCGCATCCGGTCTCACCGAGACAAAAATAGTCTTTCAAAACCATACAAATCAGCATATAAACCTCTTCACCCTACAGAAACGTCTTTGCTCAAAATTCATAATCACATTACTATGAACATAGCCTACACACCGCGGCATCCTTAACCTGTCCTCAGCCTTTGGCACCTTGGGCCAAAGTAGTAGCTGGTAGATCTGCTCCTATTAGATTATACGCCTGACGGCGACAGTGACAACGTTATTGCAACGTCACTTGTATCGAGCAAACTTGATTACTGAAATCCTATCGTGTATAAAATCTCGAGTCGTGAAATAAAAAGGTTTCATGCAAATCCGCTCATTATTTTTCTTAAGTAATTTTGCTTATATACGATCAAAGAAATAAAGAAACGAGGAAACAAAGAAACAAAAACAGACAGACAGACAAACAGACAAGCAGGCAGGCAGCCAGACAGACAGACAGATAGACAGACAGACAAACACGATTAAAAAATATAAAACTCCTGAAAAAATGTTGAAACTTTATACATGTATTTTGGCCAAGGATTTCTACCCTAAAGCTTCTGTGTTTAGGCATGCTCGATTGCCGAAACGGTACGGTAGATGGACTATAAAAGTAGACTAGATTTTGATTTGTCACGCTTATCTGCGCTCCGAACACCAATGATTAAGGTTCGTTATCATTCATTCATTCATTCATTCATTCATTCATTCATTCATTCATTCATTCATTCATTCATTCATTCATTCATTCATTCATTCATTCATTCATTCATTCATTCATTCATTCATTCATTCATAAATAATAAATGTGCATACTGTTAATGACATTACCACTAGATTGAATGAACGAACGGATGAGTGAATGAATGAATGACTTAAAGGTTCAGTCTACTTTTGTGTCCACACAGGAATGGACCAAGCAAACCTCCTGAGGATGGCGATGGCGAGATGAAAACCACATGACGCTGCCCACTAGAAGCAGGATTCGACGTTTGAATGATGATTTGACACCAAGCAGGGTACCTCTCAGTCACGGAGGCTCCTCATAAAAAGCGACACATTAAAAAATCACCCACTTGAAGTTGCTTCTCTCTATTCCGACCCACAACTTCAAGTAGGTGAAAATTACTCATAGTAGTGTCATTTGAGACACAAAAATTGCAAATCTTGATGTTAAACATACATTACATACCAAATATCAGTGATTTGATCGGCTGATGAAACGTCGCGTTTATGTTACTGAGTGGGTGATTATTGTTTAACGTCACTTTTTGACTGGGGTGCCTTTATTTTTAATACGCTAAACAGTGCAATATATTGATGAAAAATGTAGTGATGCATGCCTACAGTTGGTGACGCAAGGGTGGGGTGATCGCCCACTAGACAAACGACGTTATTACGACGGTGGGTGGGCATGGTGGGTTATTAAGAGTGTTTTCCTTCACTAAGGGGTTCTTGCCATGTCTAGAGAATTTAAACCCACACATTCCCAGACGACCAGAGACTTGGTTTTTGATATGCAATTTAATGTTGAAACGCCGTGATCTTTTGCTAGCTCAGAGAGGGGGCGGCGGGAGTTTGCCGGCAGATAATTTTTGTAAATTTAGGGGACTTTTTAACGTATTTGGCAAAAGATAGAGGGCTCCCGCTGCCCCTCCCCGCTGAATCCACTATAGCTGTCACCGATCCGTAAGCTGTGTGAGCCCTGCCTTTGAGCGGGTGACGTTGGCAACAGGCAGGAGGTTAACATTGCTGTATTAGCTCTGTCGCTGAGCGAGTGATGCTGTCAGCAGGCAGGTGGTTAACATGGTGACAGCAATATTTATCAACGTGATTAAGCTGGAGATAAGAACAAGTGGACAGAGAGGATGGGGATAGTTATCAGATAGCAGGAGCTGACCGGTCCAGCAGCAGCTGGCTATTCATGGGAAGGCCTGCGTCACCTGACAACCCCATTAACCCTTAGAGCGCTGAAATATTTTTGTATAAACCATGGAAACCAAAGGTTTTTTTTTAATTTGCGATCATCATAAAATTGATGTCTTAGCTCTATTTGTTTCCTTTGAATACCTATGTTATGGATCTACCGCCATTAGGAATATTTTATTTTTTCAGTGCGGGGACCGTCTTTATACGCTAATACGTATAAAGACGGTCCCCATACTGAAAGGGTTAATGAGCTGAAATATTTTTATAAGTTTATAAGTTCAATTTGAAATCATAATGCAATTGGCTTAGTGAACTCTTCTCACTTCATTTGATAACCTATGTGGGTTCAGTGCGTGAGATCGACTTTAGACGTCAGAATCTGACGTCCATAGACACGTCCATAGACGTCAGATTCTGACTCCCCGCGCTGAAAGGGTTAAGGTAAGCGCTAAGCCCGATTATAGTCGATTATAGTCGATTATAGTCGATTATAGCCGACCAAATGATTCAAATCACAGTTCTTGGGAATAACATAAGTGTTGAGCATAAACATTTGCAAATGCTTGGTCTCACATTAGACAAATATAATTAATTTTCAGCCACTTGAAGTTGTGGATCGCAGTAACGAGACACAATTTCACGTGGGTGAAAATTTAAAAAAGTTAACTTGGCGGGTAAAGGGTTAATCCTTTCAACGCGGGGACCGTCTATAGACGTCATAATCCATGGACGTCAGATTCTGAAGTCTAAAGTCGATCCCCGCACAGAAAGAATTAAAAAAAAATATAATTGAAGTAGACCATGTAGGTACTTAAATAGGGCAGGAATAACTAACTAAGACATTTATGGCGATTTCAAATTGAAGAAAACCCTTTGGTTTCCATGGTTTATATGAACAATTTTTTTTAGCGTTGTGGGGGTTAAGGTAGGCAGTTGGGTATCCATGGTGACGTCAGCGGACAACTAATTAAGGTAAGTCACCTGTCGCCTGTAGAGTCAGCGCAGTATGTGAGACCATCAGCCAATGACAACTTCAACATAGCTACGTCCGCGTATTAGCAGCCTACGGTACTAATGCCGACGATAAATTACCACAACACATAATTCCATGTAGAAGCTTCATATACCGTGTCTTCGCGCGCTGGTTGTTGGCTGTCTGGGCTGGATTTCTCCGAGCAAAGAAACAAGGTATTTATTATAATCGTCCAAAAGTGTCGATTTGGAATCATCATCATATTAGGTTTTTATTGCCTTGTCCACTTTTAATATTTAGTAACTTGCGACGAGTTCATTACGTGATAATTATGTTCAATTCATATTCTAGCAAAGGACAAATTGTAACATCACCACACATAGGATTAACAACATCACCACACATAGAATTAACAACATGAACACACACGTGATTAACAACATCACCATCACCACACACAGGATTAACAACATCACCACACACAGGATTAACAACATCACGACACACAGGATTAACAACATCACCACACACAGGATTAACAACATCACCACACACAGGATTAACAACATCACCATTACCACACACAGGATTAACAACATCACCATCACCACACACAGGATTAACAACATCACCACACACATGATTAAGAACATCACCACACACAGGATTAACAACATCACCACACACAGATTTAACAACATCGCGAAACACGGGATTTACAACATCACCACACACAGGATTAACAACATCACCACACACAGGATTAACAACATCAACACAAACAGGATTAACAACATCACCACACACAGGATTAACAACATCACCACATACAGGATTAACAACATCACCACACACAGGATTACCAACATCACAACACACAGAATTAACAACATCACCATCAACACACACAGGATTAACGACATCACCACACACAGGATTACCAACATCACAACACACAGAATTAACAACATCACCATCAACACACACAGGATTAACAACATCACCAAACACAGGACTAACAACATCACCACACACAGGATTAACAGCATCACCACACACAGGATTAACAACATCAACACACACAGGATTAACAGCATCACCACACACAGGATTTCCAACATCACCACACACATAATTAACAACATCAACACACACAGGAATAACAACATCACCACTCACAGGATTAACAACATCACCACTCACAGGATTAACAACATCAACACACACAGGAATAACAACATCACCACACACAGGATTAAAAACATCATCACACACAGGAATAACACCATCACCAAACACAGGATTAACAAAATCGCCATCATCACACACAGGATAAACAACATCACCACACACAGGATTAAAAACATCACCACACACAAGATTAACAAAATCACCATCACCACACACAGGATTAGCAACATGACCACACACAGGATTAACAACATCAACACACACAAGATTAACAATCTCACCACACACAGGATTAACAACATCACCATCATCACATACAGGATAAACAACATCACCACACACAGGATTAACAACATCAACACACACAAGATTAACAATCTCACCACACACAGGATTACCAACATCACCATCATCACACACAGGATAAACAACATCACCACACACAGGATTAACAACATCACCATCACCACAGACAGGATTAACAACATCAACACACAGATAATTAACAACGTCACCACATATAGGAGTCCCAGCTTCGTTTAGATACTGATTTCATGGTATTATAATCTCTGGACGTCATGAGAGGGACATGGCACAATGGTTAGAGCGTGGCGCTCTGCCGATATCGCTGCCTGTCGTACGGTTTGAATCCCGCTTGGTGCAGGATGTTCAGAGAAATATCATGTTCATCCCCTCTCAATCTTGGGACATTGTCAAGATGTTGTGTTCTTGAGCAAGACACTTCACCCTCAAATGCTTCACTTGACTCAGGTGAAAATGAGTACCTGGTAGGACAGAGATGGCAATGTGTACGATAAGTTCAATAAGTTGAAACGGCTACACGGGTATGCTCCCCGGGGAGTTGAAATGGCACACGAATGAACAGGTCCAGTGACCAGGGGGTAAATGTAAAGTCCGATGATAGGTCTTCAGACTTGATATCAGACTATAAAAAACTGCACTTTTACCTTTACCTGCTCTAATGTTGGTATAAACGCTGCCTTCCGTCTGCGACGTCGGCCCAACAATAAATCAACATTGTGAGCGAATGTGATATGGAATGTGTCAGAGAACACAGCCATGGTCGACGCCAATAAAAATGCGCAAGTTAAATACATGAACTAAAACGATTTTTTCTGAATAATATTTTTTTCCAAAAAAGATTATTATAAGTATGTGACATCAGTGCTTAAAACGAACCAATTTATCTTTTGCACAGAGCATCAAGTTGTGTCTGTATCACATCCGTTAACATCACAGCGCGTCCGTATTTTCAACAGCCACATACAAATATTACCTGCACAATTAAACTACAACAGCTCTTTTGTATCATAATAAAGGTACACGTCCATTCTTAATGGGAGTTTGAATAGCGTGCATTATATTCGCATACAATTTATAGTGCAGGTTATAATATCTGTGGATTGTTTCAGGTAGCCATATTGCACTGGATTAAATCAGATGGATTCAAAAGTCAAAGAGAATGAGAAGAATCCAATCACTAAAGGTAAAAATATAAATTAATATTTTCAATGCGAGCTTCTCAGTCGTTTTTTAACTCTTTGCTTTTACATAAACAACGCGGATCTAAAATCTGTAGAATGGGGGTACATGGGGCCATGATGTACACCGGGCTTGACGGATGTCAATTGAAATGTCATCTGAGACTACGGAACTGCTGATGTCATTTGCTGTCACTGATTAATATTCATGTTATCATCACCCCTCTCTTATCTATATGTTTGGAGTGCATGTGTCTCTAAGCTCTACTCCCCCTCCCCCATGGCTCTAGCCCCCCTCCCCCATGGCTCTAGTCCCACTCCCCCATGGCTCTAGCCCCCTCCCCCATGGCTCTAGCCCCCCTCCCCCATGGCTCTACTCCCCCTCCACATGGTTCCACAAAAAAATATATAAAAGTTATTGCATAGCTGTAACGAATACCAACTGGCATTTAAAGTTATTGGCATAGCTGTTCCGAATACCAGCTGACCTTTAAAGTTAGCTGTAACAAATACCAACTGGCATTTTTAATTGTTGGCATAGCTGTACCGAATACCAACTGGCATTTTCATTTATTTGGCATAGCTGTAACGAATACCAACTGGTATTTTCAATTATCGGCATAGCTGTAACGAATACCAACTGGCATTTTCAATTATTGGCATAGCTGTAACAAATATCAACTGGCATTTAGTGTTATTGTAATAACTGTAATGAATACCAACTGGCATTTAAAGTTATTGGCATAGCTGTAACGAATATGCCTACAACTGGCATTTAAAGTTATTGGCATAGCTGTAACAAATACCAACTGGCATTTAAAGTTATTGTAATAGCTGTGACAAATAGGCTTGCAACTGTCATTTAAAATTATTGGCATAGCTGTAACGAATACCAGCTGGCATTTTCAGTTATTGGCATATCTGTAACGAATACCAACTGGCAATTGAAGTTATTGGCTTATCTGTAACGAATACCAATTGCAATTTAATGTTATTGGCATAGCTGTAACAAATAACAGCTGGAATTTTCAGTTATTGGCATAGCTGTAACGAATACCAGCTGGCATTTAAAGTTAGCTGTAACAAATACCAACTGGCATTTTCAATTGTTGGCATAGCTGTACCGAATACCAACTGGCATTTTCATTTATTTGGCATAGCTGTAACGAGTACCAACTGGTATTTTCAATTATTGGCATAGCTGTAACGAATACCAACTGGCATTTTCAATTATTGGCATAGCTGTAACGAATACCAACTGGCATTTTCAATTATTGGCATAGCTGTAACGAATACCAACTGGCATTTTCAATTATTGGCATAGCTGTAACAAATAACAACTGGCATTTTCAATTATTGGCATAGCTGTACCGAATACCAACTGGCATTTTCATTTATTTGGCATAGCTGTAACGAGTACCAACTGGTATTTTCAATTATTGGCATAGCTGTAACGAATACCAACTGGCATTTTCAATTATTGGCATGGCTGTAACGAATACCAACTGGCATTTTCAATTATTGGCATAGCTGTAACGAATACCAACTGGCATTTTCAATTATTGGCATAGCTGTAACGAATACCAAATGGCATTTTCAGTTATTGGCATAGCTGTAACGAATACCAACTAGCATTTAACGTTATTGGCATATCTGTAACGAATTCCAACTGGCATTTAACGTTATTGGCATATCTGTAACGGATACCAGCTAGCATTTAAATTTATTAGCATACATGTAGCGAATAAATTTTATGCGGATAATATATTCAAATATCAAGCCTTTAAACGTCATTAACGACGATGAACGTTTTTGACATGTTTCAGACATCAGTATTTGTATCCCCTTGAAATAGCAGGTCTCGGTAGTGGGACAGGTCGGTGAAATATTTAAGTACTTAAGTTAACATTCCAATGTATGTTGTCACATCATTTTACCCGAATCGAAAAATATCCGCTCACACAAAAGACGGTTCGCACTAATTGCCTGACCCAGCAAACAGGACGCATTCACTCAATGGTGTTTTAATGTTGGGCCAGCGTCGAAGACGGTGGACGAACATTGAAAAACCATTGAGTGAATGTATCTGGTTTGTCAGGGACATACTGCTAGGATTATAGTTAGTATTAAAGCAAAACCAAATATATCTTTCATATCATATCGGTAAGTAAAAACAGGAAAATGCAACACTTATATGCCTAACTATTGCTTTTCCAAAACAATGAACCAGCTGATTAAAAGGCAGGTTGATATATAATGACCATTCATATGGATCATTTATATCAGATGTGGCTATCTGTAATTATTGTCCGATCCATTAATTGTATACAGGTGGTGCACAGTAGCTCTTTGTGTTATTATTTGTATACAGTTGGTGCATGATAGTATTTATGTTTATTGTAACAGCTGCCCATACTACGTATATATTACAAATAAAATGTATACCATTGAAATGTGGTTAACCCACAAAGTACGTAAGCAGAAAAATAAATGGCATATTACCAAACTTTTTGCGATAACGAAATAGGCCAGCCTACAGGCATAGGCGTAATTATACCTTCAAAATTGCTCATGTTACACCACTATTAAAGAAACCTTCACTAGATCGAAATGAATTAAGCAATTTTAGACCTGTATCTGGAATAAATTTTGTTTCCAAATTGATTGAGAAAATCGTTGCTAGCCAAATAAAATATCACATGCAAAACTCAGGTATTTCGAATAACTTACAATCAGCATATAAATGTGAAAATTCCACCGAAACGGCCCTTTTGTATATTCAAAATGATATTTTGTCAGCTCAAGACCGTGGTGAACTCACTGCTCTTTCGCTTTTGGATTTGTCTGCAGCTTTTGACACGATCGATCATGACCTCTTGCTCAGTAGATTGACCGAGTGGCTTGGCATTGATGGTGTGGTGTTGCAGTGGGTTTGATCCTACCTGACCGGTCGTGTTCAGCTTGTTAAAGTTAATGGTCTACTGTCTACTCCGCAATTGTTATTGTGCGGTGTTTCGCAAGGCTCTGTGTTGGGTCCACTCCTTTTTACTATGTATACTACACCTCTCAGTTCAATAATAACAGTTTTTGGTCTTAAGCACCACCTTTATGCTGATGATACACAAATATACACATCTTTCGTTGCAGAAGATATAGTCTTTAATTGTTGTACAAAATTGTATGCTGGCAATCCAGGTTTGGACGAATCAAAACATGCTGAAAATTAATCCTAGTAAGACAGAGTTCATGATCATTGGTAATCTAACTCAACGTAAAGTTGCTCATATTTTCCCAGTTGAACTTCTGAACCAAAATTTTGCCGAAATAGACTCCATACGAAACCTTGGTGTGGCTTTTGATCCAGCTTTTTCATCCAAGAAACATGTCTCGAATATTTGTAGATCAGCTTTCTACCATATTCGAAATCTTAGACGCATTCGAATTCATTTAAATAAAGCTACTGCAATTTCTCTAGCCAATGCTCTAGTGAGCAGTCGCCTTGACTACTGTAATTCGTTGCTGTTCGGTTGTTCCGAAAAATATAAAACAAGCTTGCAGCGTGTACAGAATTGTCCGAGTAGTGACCAGGTCAAGTAGGCTTTCAGAGTCTAGGCCCCTGCTCAAATCACTGCATTGGTTAACTATTAAATCACGTATCAAATTTAAACTGAACCTTCTGACATATAAAGCACTATTCATTGGTACTCCCTCATATTTCAGTGATTTATTATATTTCGAGAAACACCAGCAAACCCTGAGATCCGAAAGTACGAAGTTATTACATCCTGGACTGCGGTCAAAAAGAAATTACGGCCATTCATCGTTCGTGGTTGCCGCACCGCGCTAGTGGAATAAATTGCCTCTTGAAATACGTGAAGCAAAATCAGTCACTATCTTTCGGAAAAAAATAAAAACACACCTATTCACATTAGACCTACCACCTTAATCTGAGCATCCACCGACCGTCACATGATGAATTCCTTTTCCGACTATTAGTCCACAGCGCCATTGAGTCTCAATATTGTTGAGAGATACTGATGCTATAGAAGTCATTATATTATAATAAAAAAATTTATTATAATTATGAAGATTCAAACGCATGTTTGCTCCAAAACATTCAATTGCTCACACGTGTACTTGCAGCCAATACCATAATTCACATTCATGATGATTATGATTTAAACTGTAGATCTGGTAATAGTCGCGAGGTTTTAATTTTCGCGAATTTTGCGTTGACAAATTTGCGAATTCAAGAATCTTGTGAAAATTATTATTATAATAGCGCTGATAGAGAAAAATGAAAATTCGCGAATTCTAAGCTTCGTGAAAAGTTCCATTCAGAAATTCGCGAAAGTTGAAACATACGAAAATTACCAGATCTACAGTATTTCTATATCTTATATTTTTGTATCATGGATTACATATTTTTAAGAGATTTACAATGTTTTTTTTCCTACACTCCCATCTCACTGTGATTTACTTGGATCTAACTTCATCGTGAAGTGCAAAACACACAAACACGCGAATATCGCTTGGCGGTCCACACAACAACGTGAAAACCGTTTGTCCCCGTAGCAAGGTTAGATTGTGGTATTGAAGCGAAAACAGGTGCCACGCGTGCAAAAAGTAACGATTTTTAAATTTTTCGCGTTGCCCTTCTCGCGCTCGCCATCGCGCTAGTATGTTTTAGCAATGATAAAATAGGGTGTTTGATAAAACCAGCGCGATGTCGCGGCGTTGTATTATCGAAGCTAACATGGTACTTTATTAGGAAGGTAGCTATTGATAATGCGGGTCACGTCATACCTTTTGCTGTAATGCGGGTCACAGCATGCCCTCTGCTGTAACTACTGTTTGTTCATGTACATTACTACAGACGTGTTATCAGGTTATGTAGGCTATAACTACAGGCGTGTTATGTAGGCTATAACTACAGACGTGTTGTGTAGGCTATTACCACAGACGTGTTATGCAGGCTATCACTACAGACGTGTTATGTAGGCTATTACTACAGACGTGTTATGTAGGCTATCACTACAGACGTGTTATGTAGGCTATTACTATAGACCAAAGATATCCTGTCTTAGGGCCCCCAATTATCGTATATCTACCTTTTACCTTTAGGTAAGATCCTCCGTCGACATGGAGTCAAATCTCACATCTACGCTGATGACACTTTCACGAAACCTCTACTGGTCCTGGAAGAATGCACCAAAGAGATTCGTGCGTGGATGGTGCATAACAGCCTGATATTTAATGATGAAAAGTCTGAGTTTCAAATCAAACCTTCGTCATTACAAGGCCAAATTCGCTGCCTTTTGAGCCCCTGCCTGCGAGTTGGAAGCACACCACTGTATTTCCCAGCCAGACTGTACGTGACAGGTCTGGGTGTGATGCAGAAATGTCCCTCTCCATGCACTCATGTGGGAAACATTATCCACAGCATGCACATGCATATGAGCAGGGAAGTGGACACTTCCCTGATATGAGCAAGAAGATTATTATATATTCTTGATATGAGGCACATTAGCAGAAAAAGGCGCCGCCTCGATGATACAACTCTCGCGAAGGCGGTGGTGGTACTAATTGTAATATCATCACGCCCCAACTCTGCCTTGTATGGTGTTACAGACTTTCGAATAAACTACAGCTTGCACAAAACAATGCTGCCAGGCTAGTAAAGAATCGAAGAAATAAGACCATATCACACTTGTCCCGAAAGACCTCCATTGGCTGCCAGTCTGAGTCAAGTCAAGTCCTCTCCATTTTCCATTACATTCAGCCATGCAGTGGCGCGTGCCCATCATATAGGCTACAGGAACTAGTCGCTCGCTATGCACCTCCAAGAGCTCTACGGTCTGCCACTGATGGTATGCTTCTATCTGTACTATCTAATCACCGGTGACAATCGCTTTCAGCGTTTGTCACCCTCGACTCACGCGGGGAAATTATAATAGTATACTTATAAAGCACATTTTTATATACATTTCTATGCGCTGACAATTATGAAATTTATATCATATTAATGTTGGAAAAAGTTCATGTTGCGAAATGTAGATTGAAAGGGTGAGTTTTCAGCAGATTTCTTTTAAAAGTTGTTTCCTGTATTTCTTATTTTGGACATGTCCGAAATAAGAAATCGGGGATTTCGTCTCCATAACTCACTTACTTAGCTGGTAAACGCGCCACACAAAAATTAAAAAACTTTTGCAGTTCTAGTCTATCGACATATTTACATCATACGGTCATATTAAGAAGCCAAAATAAAATTACCGATTTTTTTATAATTTTAGCCTGATTGTGTCGCTTTAACTTTTTTAATGATAAATGAAAAATGATAAATGAAAGTTAAGATAAGATTTTCTTAGTGAAATGAGCCCATGATGTGTTGCTTTACTATTGCCTAAACTGGATGGTTGATCAGATGCTGTGCTTATTTTTGCAAGCGACATTATTTTTTCAACAAAGATTCATTCTGATCGTATAATTCCCATTATGTTTGTTTTCACTGCACCCCTGTTTACCTTGTAGCTGTAGCGATAAAACAGTGCCGTGATTGACTTTAGACCTCAGCATCCGACGTCTGTAGACGTCAGATTCTGACGTCTAAAGTCGATCCTCGCACTGAAAGAGTAAAAAATATTTATAACGGCCGTATGCTCACAACCTAGGTATTCAAGTGAAGCAGAAAGAGATACCGAAAACATTGAGGATGATTTCAAATTGAAAAAAACCCTTGGTCTCTTGGTTTATCTAAAAATATTCTTGTTTTGCAGATGGTAGTATGAAGCAGCAGATGGCGATTGATGAGAGTAAGGTAGGCTCTGGCCAGGAGCCTGATGGCTGTACCTGTGGATGTGTCTGTCTGGGAGTGATTAAGATCCTCCTCTTTATCATCTGCCTCCCTATAGTTCTGGTGGTGTTTATACTGGCCCTGCTGGTCTGGATCATAACTACATGCCGTAAGTGAATCATTTATCAACCCTTTAAACCTGTATGCAATTAACACCTACAACGCTGAAATACTTTTGTGCAAATCATGGAGACCAAAGGGTTTTTAGAATTTGAAATCACCATAAATGTCTCAGTCGGCTCTTTCTGATTCATTTATATACCTGTGTTATGGGTCTACAGCCAATATAAATTTGTCAATTCTTTAAGTGCGGACCGTCTTTATACGTCAGAATCTGACGTATACAGACGTCAGATTCTGACGTATAAAGATGGTCTATGCGTTGAAAGGGTTTAATCTCACTCTTATGATACAAAGATCACTCAAGAGTTCGATTTGCGAGAGACACATACTAGAAGGGCGAGTGACTGATGCTAGAGTACGATATTACTGGGAAATAAAATTGCGAAACACTCCTCAAATGTTCTGAAAGGTATTTGTTTTGTCATGTTCCTAGAGTACAGTTAGTTTGTAACTAATTTGATATAGTTTAATATTCATTAAACAATGATTAAAATGACAATTCAATTAAAAATAAGAAAGTTACCGAATACATTATTTTCAGTATGTAAGAAAATTGCAAAACAACACAACAAAAAAACATTTTAGATTTTTGAAACGCATAATTATAAAAAGTACTCGTTTTTTTATTAACGCTATTCAATAATCAATTACCACTGGAATTCAGAAGGAGAAGTCGTGTTAAGTCTTAAAGCGATAAATTACCATTTTCACCCACTTGAAGTTGTGTATCGCTACTGCGACCCACAACATCAAGTGGGTCAAAATTACTCATATTTGTTTAATTTAAAACCAAGCATTTTAAATCTTGATGTTTAACCTTTACGCTGCCGGGACCGTATGTATCCGTTTTCAAGCAAATTTCAGATCAATAAAACTAGCTCGAATTGCTAAAATGTTTTGTGGTGGATGTTAAATTAATCTAATAATTAGACATTAATTTTGAAGCTGGAAATTGCCTTAGCAATTCCAGCTTCAAATGACGAAAAATAGTCTGAAAAAAATCGGCAGTGTAAGGAATAAACAATCATTTCATTCCAAACAGCAGTGATTTTACCTGCCAATCAAACAGAGACTTTCTTCAGACTTAGCGCTTAAAGAGTCAATTTTCTTGATGTTTTTATTTTCAGTAAAGTGTTGTTGTCCATGTCTTGGGCCATGACTCTTTGTTGCCTCACTTCATATTCTGTTTTTATTTTCAGTAAAATGTTGCTGTCCATGTCTTGCGCCATGCCTCTTTGTTGTCTCACTTCATATTCTGTTTTTAAGTTCATTAGTGTTGCTGTCCATGTCTTGCCCCATGCCTCACTGTTGTCTCACTTCACATTCTGCTTATATTTTCAGTAAAGTGTTTCTGTCCATGTCTTGCATCATGCCTTTCTGTTGTCTCACTTCACATTATGTTTTTATTTACAGTGAAGTGTTGCTGTCCATGCCTTGCGCCATACCTCTGTTGTCTCACTTCATATTCTGTTTTTTTTTCAGTAAAGTGTTGCTGTCCATGCCTTGCGCCATGCCTCTCTGCTGTGTCTGACTTCATATTCTGGCTGTTCAAGAAATGCTCGTCCATCTTGAAAATAATATGCTGTGGTCGAGATAAAGACGAAGATAAAGAGAAATGTGAAGATATGGAGAAGGGAGGAAACGAGGAGAAGAGCAAAGGGAAAACGAATAAAGGATATGGGGGTACCGACGATAAAGAATAAAGTCATGAACATGAACAAATGAAACAACCCAAACTCCTAATTGTGTATATAAAAAAAGCTTTATCAATTATAAATGTCTTCACCTCTTACTGCTTCATTTGAAGCGCGGCTCCCTATTTTTCGTCAGAAACTTTCTGAAGATCCCAATATATGACAAAAAATGTCCCGGGGTAAGCCCCTGCGCCCCATGGCCCCCGTTCTACAGATTTTAGATCCGCCCTCTTTATGTATAAATATTTACAGCAGCTCAAGCAAGTTATGAACCAAACAAAAGGCCAGATTGTAGATATTGTAGATATTCATAAACTAAATAGGTCCATTTTTGCTATGTCTATAGTAGCTATTTTTAATAAATGTTAATATCTTTCGTCTTGTATGTAATGCAATTCAGGGCTGAAAACAAACTTTTCCGGGCAGGCGCCGGTATACTTGCAAAGAGTGCTTGATAAATTTCATAGACGTTAATCAAGAATTGACTGAGAAATCGGCGAAAAGCACTCAACGCTGGTGGAAGTTGACTGCAACTTTTTTTTAGATTGACATTATTATGTTTTTGGTTCACATTGTGCATGTGCAAGTTATTTTAAACCACTTGAAGTTGTGTTTGCTGCAGCGACACAGCTTCAAGTGGGTAAAAATAAATTAAATAACTTTCAAAGGTTAACGTAACTAATCGAATGATAAGGGTGTGGTTTATATTATGAGATAAACACCGGGCAAATCTCAAGGGTATTTTAGTGATCATAACGTTACTTCTAAACATAATTTTATGACATATTCAGATGGTAGGCCCTATATACTGTGATTGTTGGGGAAAATATATTGTTTATCACAGCGCCGAGAAGAAGAATGTTTTAATGCAAAATATCGCACATTTATATTTTATTATAGTTTAACTTTAAATATCTCAGCTATTTAACCCTTACAGCGCAGGGATCGACTTTAGACGTCAAAATCTGACGTCTGTAGACGGCAGATTCTGACGTTAAAGTCGATCCCCGTACTACTAGAGTAAAATATTTATAATGGTCATAGACCCATAACATAGGTATTCAAATGAAGCGGAAAGAATTAACTCAGACATTTATGATGATTTGAAATGTAAGAATACGTTGGTCTCAGCGCTTTAAGGGTTATTATAGTTAGCATACATCTTTACTCCCAGCGCTCTAAGGGCAGATATACTCTGCATTTACTTTCAGATGGGATTTGCTACCACAATTCCCACTTCGGGGCAAATGTAAATTATCTGATTATTAAATGTCAATTAAGCCTAATTTTTATAGATTGTAACAGTTTTATTCGACAGGTTTTAACCCTTAAAGCGCTGGAATATTTTTGCATAAGCCATGGAAATCAAAAGTTTTTTTTTAATTTGAAATCATCATAAGTGATTTAGTCAGCTCTTTCCGATTCATTTTAATACATATGTTAAGCGTATATGTGGTCATTGTAAATATTTTTATTATTTCAGCGCGGGGATCGTCTTTATACGTCAGAATCTGATGTCTACAGATGTCAGATTCTGACGTATAAAGACGGTTCCCGCGCTGTAAGGGGTAATATACCAAACATTTACCATAAACAGTAAACATAGCACGACTGTGTAATGACAGCATCTTCATACTAATTGTTGTGGAGAAAACCAATAATGACTAAACCGCATTATAGATTTGATTATAATATATGACATAGACAGCATATAATATGGTGTCCATGTAAGTGCATGTGGCGTTATACACGGACATTGTGACCGAGTATAACGCCACATGCACTTATAAATGAAGGTGCGCAAGCTCACATAATGCACATGAATCTGTACTTAGAAATGCTAAGTGTGTTGTCATTGAAAATAAATTTTGCATGTTTAATTGACTAGAAACACGCTATATTTTTTTTTTTTAAATTAATAAGATGCGAATCTTTATATCTGAGTACTCGGTATCATTTGGTATGAATATTTGGTGTATTATTCTACTGTTTTTCAATAAGGAGGTATTATATCGTTATAGTTTTGAATTTATTTGAATTGACGAATTTATCGCTGTTGGCAATTTTTTGTAACCCTATATTTCAACGAAATGGCGGCCGGTGATTGGTCATGTAGGAGACACGTGACGTATGATGCCGCCCGTCACTGGGCAGGTGTCGAGAACTACATTTGGGCCAGAAACAGTCTGAAAACTTCTAACCCTTTAAACGCTAACCACGAATATAATGGATTTTAATCTGTTTTATTAGCAGGTTAAATCACAGCTATTGGAAACGAAATGAAATGAGTGTTTAACTCTTACAGTGCGGGGATCGACTTTAGTTGTCAGAATCTGACGTCTGTAGACGTCAGATTTTGACGACTAAAGTCGATCCCTGCACTGTAAAAGTAAAATATATTTGTTATGGCCGTAGACCTTATCATCATTCAAATAAATCGGAGAGAGCTAATTAAGACATTTATGATGATTTCATATCGAAAAAAACACTTCAAGGTTTTCATAAAAAAATTCAGCGCTTTAAGGGTTGAATATCAAGATTTGCAAATAATTTGTAGATAATTTAACGCTGCCAGGGTTAAAAGAGAGTCGTCTACAAGGAACTGCTTGATAAATACACTGATTTATTAATGTTGTTCTTGTTTTAATGTTATGTTGTGATTACATTGTAAATATTTACTGAAAATAAATTGTTGGTCTTATATCTGTTATTTGTTGTCATATATATATATATATATATATATATATATATATATATATATATATATATATATATATATATATATATTTATATATAGTGCTGTGCAAATTAATCGGGACACTTGGAATTACGACGTCATTTTGAACATTTTTAACTAGGGACACAGTTTGTTAACGTCAAAACTTATTAGGTCGTTGGGTGTACGTTGACGTAACGTTGTCTATTAATATTTAATTATGACGTCATAGTTAATGCACCAATGAGCTATATATTTGTATGATACTAAATCCAAGGAAATACTGACTTAGTTATTATAAATCTTGATTATTTGTCCGCATATTATAATAATATCATCCAGATTTTCTCATACTGCTCGTCATGCTTCCCATTTAAATGATCGTCTGTTTTTTCAAATTCAAGTTGTGAAACATTTCTAACAATCAAGTTAACAAGGGTGATTAAACTAGAAACTAGCATATTTTTTGTGCTTTTTTAGCATCATTTAAATGACGTCACACCAATTTAATTTAGGTGAATAACGCTTATGTAAGGTAATCCTTATATTATGTTGCCAAAGTCTATACAGTCACCTAGAAATATAACATTTGGGTTATTTACTCAAATTTAATAATTGCGACGTCATAATAATAATGCTATAAAAACACAAAACACATCATTCGATCATTCGAATAGAAAGCATGACGAGCAGCATGACAAAATCTAGAAGATATTATTATAATAGGGGACAAATAATCAAGATTTACAATAACTAAGACAGTTTTTCTTTAGATTTGCTCGAAATGACGTCGTAATTCACAGCTGTCCCAATTAATTTGCACAGCGCTGAACTATAATATATATATATAATATAGATCAAATGCCAAAATATACTTGTATTAGTCTATACAGTGTTGAGACACAAACAGTTTTGTTTCCATGGGGGTCTGGAAACAGTTGACTCACGCATATTAACAGTGAGAGCTTTCCCAGCCAACACGGCAACTCACCAAATGTTGATTAAATGTCGGTCAACGTCGCAGTTGTGGTCTAACATTAAAACGACTTTGGGCCAATTTCTCGTTGGAGTGGTATCTTGTAATTAGTTCAGTTGCTGATATTAATATAATCAAAGTGTACTCTATAGGCTGATGTAGGCCTTCACCTGACCGTCCCACGCATGCCCATTTCGCAGTTGGATGTTTAGTTACACTCGTGTTAACGCTAAGCTCGGGTCTGGTAAAACCTCTTTTATGAATACGCCCGATAGTGTACAATATGACAGTGGACTCAAAACGTGAAATCACTCAACTAATGCTTTGCTATGATTTTACCAGATTGATGTTGTTTAGTTATTATTAATTCTTAATCGTCATCTTACGCCGTACAACTGACTGACATCAGGTCACATCCAGCTAACGCGAGACGTTGACCTAATGCTGGGGTATTACAGGTCCTCTGTCTGCGACGCTGGCACAGCATTGCACAAACATTGGTTACCGACATTCCATGTTGAGACGCTGCTCCAACATGAAGCTAACATTGGTTCAACGTCTCGGCCGGGTGTGCTGGGTATCCGTCCCGCTCTGTGCCCAGATATCTGTGTACGTTGGAGGCATTGCTCTTCTGTCAACCTAATAACCTAGTAAATATTATTGCATATTTGGCGGTTAAAGGGACATGCGCAGGTCTATAATCATAAAAAAATCGGTGATTTTATATTAGCTTATTAATATGATCACTTCACAGTTAGGCTAGATATAGAGACGAAATTCCCGTAATTCTTATTTTTGACATGTTTGTCAATAATTAGAAATCAGGAATTCGTCTTTATATCTAGCCTAACTGGTGAATGCGCAGCACAAAAATTAGATAGCTTGGCTGGTCGCTGGAGGCCTCAGGAAAACTCAAATCCATTCTATCGCGACTCCCACCAGCACCTGAATCAGTCACACAGTTTAGTAAGGTGTCGTTGTGTTAAAAGTATGTGTGATGCTGGCTGTTCCGAAAACAAAATAGTATTGAATGTACGAGTTATGCACACGTGAAGCAAATCCTGAGATGTGTAAAAATGTGCAGCATCTCCACATCGATGATTTAGAGATTATCAATCACGGATAATGTACTCTGAAATCTTATTAAATATACACAAACAGTATACATGAAATATACTTTAATGTTTTTTCTATTATGGAAATATTGTGATATAGCTTACATTAGTATTGAAAATACACACACTGTGCAAAAAGTATACCCTACTATCGTCTCCTTGGATATGAAAGGGTGTACCTGCCAATTCTGGGAAGTGGCAGGTTTACCATTTCATATCCAAGGGGCTGTTATGTTTATTACAACTTCATTATGTTTACTTAATTTTATTATGTTTATTGTTTACCGACATCATTCTGAATATGATCTTTTTTATTATTATATTATTATTATATTAAATTATTATTACACCCTATTACTCCGTTACGATATATTATAAGATAATTATAGTCACACGATTCTGTTATAATCATTTACATAGAACATTAGCCTGGTGAACTTGACATGTTATGATAAGTTGGTAATAAATTGGATTAATTTATGCACTTGGGGTATACATGTAGTTATCTTTAGATATATCCGATTAGGTTAACATGTTAAGCACAAATGCATATAACGGGTTAATATTTGCTTAGCCTAACTGCGTTTATAAAAAATTATAAAAATACACAATGTTTTATTATTAATATACACGTGATACAAAAAATTGAGTATTTCTGTTTTTAAATTGTATAACTTGTTTTCATTTAGAGGTTGTAATTAGTGATTTGCACATTAGAAACTCAAGTAAAGACCTGTGAGGCTAAATAGTTAGGTATACGTTTATTATATTACTAATCACATAAATATTCCGCAAGGCTGTGTTTTATTTGTTAAATATTTTTTAGTTTATTTTGAAGGTTGCCAGTATCAGCGGCCCACTGCACATTTGCTAAACCTCATCCTTGGAAGGGATGAAGGGCTCGCTGCACACTGGGCAAACTTCATCTGTCATGGATTAGGTGATACTGGTACAATGAATGCTCCCAACGTCACCTGGAACATACTCCACTCATCGATGTAGTTGTTTTTGAAAATTAGAAATGCGAACATATTTATTGTGCTAGTTGAATGGACCCAGTGTAATGCTTCTTTTGACAACCAATAATAAACCTCGTTACATCATTCACAGGGTGCCCAAGGACACTTTAATTATCTTGCATACACCACAGCGGGCTGTATAGCTCTAATTTTCCTTTTTTTTATTCCGCCACGGTGTATCGAAGGCACAAAATTAGCGGTTCCACGCCCCATCACGGGACATGGAAGAGGATTTAACTGTTATTTGCCCCGTCACGGGTAATCCAACGCACATTTCTTGCTTTGTGTGCCCCGTGACGGGGCAAATAGACCCGGCCATTTAAAAATGGAAATCCCGCCGATTTTGCCTATTAATAGCCAAAATATGACTTCAGTGTACAAAATTCAAAATGGCAGCCAAACAACCAAGATGGCCGCCAAAAAATGTCAACAATATTATTTTTATCGTAATATGACATCTAAATGACATAACAAAGTCGGTTTCTAAAAATCTAATAAATAATTCGACGAATATAAAAAACGATGCATCCGAGCATATACTGCAAACTATTATTAATTCGTAAACTGTTGGGCGTAGGGCAGAATCGACAACATCAAACCGGCCTAGTTTTGCACAAGCTTTCTAAAATTAATAACGTCACTTTTAAACGGTTTTCGATATATAAGTACTTTTAATCAAATGAGTGATTTACGTCATGATTATTGGGATATATAGTCAGTCATGCCACCCTTTGGTGGTCAATTTACGCTCCTGTGTGACCTCTGACTCATGGCTTCGGAGAAATTAGCTCTTTTATACAAATGATCAATAATGAGTGGTTTTATCTCTAAAAACTGAGTGACTAAATTCTGATTAGCAAGGAATCAAAGCTATAAGCATTTTTTTCAAAAAATGCTAATTTTAGGTCTATCGGAATTTCGTAAGTCGCGGTCGCGATTTGCGGTCAAACCATGAGAAAATAAATATAAACGTAATAATAAAATAAACTTAAACGGTATTTGATTTCAAGAGTCATGGTGGTGGTGCAATATCAGCGGCCTTTGAAGCGTTGTTGAATTCTGAGATAAAAAATGAACCCCAATTTAAAGCCATAGGGTGTAAATTAGGTAAAATCATGTATTATCGCCCTACTTGATTATTTATCTTGACCGTTCAAACTGATTTTTTTATTAAGACAGGTTATTTGTAATTTCCCGGGTGATTTGTTTTCAGATCAGATCGGACGTAGCCAGAGATGGACCATCGACTTTAGACGTCAGAATTGAATGTCTAAAGTCGATCCGCGTGCTGAAAGGTTTAATAAATAATAACGCTTTTTGAAAGAAAATTATGTTTATTCAAAAAGGTTAACAAATTATATTCAAAAATTCAAAACATGTTAAATCGGCACAGCGACACACAACTTCAAAAAGGTTTTAAATGTAATTATATGTCTACCATCACATGATTCAAAAGTAAAGAACAATGTATATTTAAGTATAAATTTGTCCAATAATGAAATGGATAAATTGATACGATTTTTGTCTTTTGTGTTAAATGGCTTGGTGAATTATTTCGTCGAGTTTATATTTTATCATGCTCATAGTGGAGGAATAACCAAGACAAGTTAATCTCCCTTGTGTGTAAATGTATTACGTTTATTGCATGCCTGAGAATATCGATATTTTAGAAAATGTTGTCATTGGAAAATGTTTTTGTGTTTGCTTAATAGATGAAGCTGCAACAGTTTGTATGGGACTTTTTTTTATGTTTTTATCAGCAAAACTATGTTATGCAGAATAGCCAAGTATTGTTAATTTGTAAAATGGTGATTTATCATTTTGTAGTCAATTTTTGTGGTGAAATATGTGAAGATTTCTCAAACATATTAGATAGGTGAGGCCGTGGAAAACCTTTAATGCCTTTAATTAGGTTGGAATATAATATATGTTTAATAATCCAATGGATACATGGTTGGGTAATTTCCCGTGCAATTTGTACAATTTTTATCGCATGACTGAGAACAGCAGTTTACTTTCCAAATATGTTTTGGTCTTCTAATATGTGTATGGAAAGAGTGCAGCTGTGATAGGTGGAATTGTCTTTGTGTGTATTTTTCTGTATATTATGGTATGTGAAATTGGCACGTGTGTACCACGTCTATATTTTAGCAAATTTATAAAGCCGGGATTTATCATTTTGTGAGATGTGCAAAGCTTATTGAATGGGTGAGGTCGTGGAAGGTGACATTGTAAAATGTTTAATGCCTTAAATTAAGCGGGAAATATTTATCCAATATTAAAATATCCTGTCTGGAAGATGTGTGTCGCTAAAATATTTATGATGGTCCAATATTTATGATGGTATTTATTTCTGATCTAAATAAGGTGAAAACATAAAATGTTCATTATTGCGGAAGGGTAGCGCTGATGTTCTGTTGTAGCATTCGAGGATATCAGGCAAAGTTACACCAACATGCAGACGGGTCCATCACCTGAACGTTCAGGGTACCTGTCAAACAGAACACACCACTTATAGAATTATATAATGCCCAACATTAATAAAACTCCGTTACGGTGTGAAAAAATAAATTCAGATGTCAGCCCAGGCTAAATATACACATTTTAAAACGTTGTAAAATACTTCCATTAAAAAAATGATATGAATTTAAAAATACCAGTAGTTCTCAGTCTTAAGCATAAACATATCTGGATTAGGAAAAATCTGAGCCAAATATGGATCTGACCAAAATTATCATAGCTGGTTTTGCTGTTGATATTTATACGTCATCTTTATATGTCAGAATCTGACGTCTGTAGACGTCAGATTCTGACGTATAAAGCCGGTCCCTGCACTGAAAAAATTAAAATATTTACAATTGTCGCAGATCCATAACACAGGTATTCAAATGAATCAGAGAGAGACAACTAAAACATATATGATGATTTCAAATAGAAAAAACCCTTTTGGTTCCTAGGGTTTATACAAATATATTTCAGTGCTTTGAGGATGTTGTGTTTGGTGGGGTGGTACCCCAATTAATTACGTATTTGGTTTAAATGTAAACTTATATGTGATTGACGATATGTTACCATAATGCTGTACATTCGCGCACAATCTGTTTGCACAAATTAATGTATGTGCACTGGCTTAATGAACAATAATAACCAAATAAACACAATCATTATCAACTAATTATATTCAAAAATATTATTCAATATACAAACTGACCTCCAGCTTTGTTAGTGAGCTCCACGGTAATAGGGCTGAAATCGCTGGGTTTACATCTAGACTCTGAAGGACAACTCCCCTCACACTCGTGCATGGGGACAGGATAAGTGTTGATGTACGTGATGTCTCCAACGAAGAAACGGAAGTATCCCTGATACCTGAGCACGTCTTCGAGTTGACAAGCTGTAAGATCACAAAAAGGCTGAGAAATAACATGTAGGTCAAAACATGTCTCAGGAATTAACATTTTAACCGCCAAGTTATTCAACTTTAATTTTTACCCACTTAAGGCTGTGTCTAACTGACGCGATCCACAACTTCAAGTGAGTGAAAGATTTGACAAATAGAGGTTGACTTTTTTCAAATCATGCTGATTGATGTCACGTGTTATCTTTAACGTGCTTAAAAGGCGGCGCTTGATGTCTTAATAAAAAAGTGAAAAACAGGTTACAGGGTTAAAGTACAATGTCTCAACTGTAGGTTTAATTGAAAATTAAGTTCTACGGAAAATCACCTAATCTGCAGAATTACCTAAATATTTCAACTGTAAGTTCAATTGAAACTTAGCCCTTTCCCTACTGATCACGACTATTGTCGTTTTTAATTTATTTTGTTTGTCGGTCAAATCACTGATATTGGGAACGAAATGTGTGCTTAAACATCAATATTTTAATATGTTTGATCTCAAATCAAGCAAATATGAGCAATTTTCAACCACTTGAGGTTGTGGACCGCGGTAGCGAGACACAACCTCAAGTGGTTGAAATGTTAAATAAATTAACTGGATAAGGGAAAGTTCGAGGGAGAATCACCTAATCTGCAGGATTGCTCATTTTACGAATTAATCCCTACTCTACGATTATGGTTCGATTCTACGGATTTGTTGAGCAAATATATGTAAGCCCTACATTTCCTTAAGCAGACATTTTTCCTCCAGTGACACCTATATCTTTATATATCGTTTGTAAACTGATAATATTACTAGTAAAGGACGTTCTGTCGAACATGGGAATCTCCGGCAGCGGTGTAAAATATTGAAAATGGTCTGTCAAACAGAAGTCCCATGGGAAAGCCACACTCTGGAGGAGCTGCCTACGTCATCATGTTGTCCCCTGTACGGTATGAGCATGCTTGATTATGATGGAGATTATCGGCACTAGCCGAATGTGTGCAAACAAAATAAGGTTCAGCACGGCCATACAAAACCCCATTGTATTTGACAATTATATGATAAATCACAACGGAAGTTTCAAGTATACTGGCAGGAACATCGCAACTACATTATGGCGTTTGTAGACTGCCCTTTGTTCGTATCCGCCTACAATGATAAGAACAATTTTGACAAAGCAAGCACATAGAGTGCCCCAAAGAGGGATTATTGAACTTGAATTAGGGAGCGCCTAATCGTTAACACAACACACCCTGTGAGACATTTCCAGCACCCCTCCCTTCCACTAATTAAAATTTAAAACCATAATCAGTGGCTTATGTAAACATTGCTATGGATGACCACGGGGTACATGCCATCATTAGGTATTATTATATCATGGATGTGAACCGCTTTGAATGGGCGTTATCAAAATAGGCCTCTAGTGTTTTAAACTGGAATAATCCGTCACAATGATGCAAATCCCCTGCCTTGTTAGAATGGCTAGATGAAACACTATGATATTTTCTCATTTTTTTTAAGTTTTAATAATTTCACAATCCACTTTTTCTCGAATTCGTGACAAATATGCACCTATTAAGTATTAATAATAAATATTTATGTTCTTTTATAGATATGCATATATGTTTAATTACATAATAAAATCTTAAAAGAAACAAATCTTCAATCGCTTCAATGGTGTTGGGAATTATGATTTTGAATGGTATCAATGTGTTTTGCAAATTATTATATTGTGTGCTATTAAAGTGTCACAAATTCTGATTTTGGATGTATCAATTTTGTAAACAAATTCTTAGGATTTTCTTTTTGTCCATTGGTCAACCCTGTGAGCTATAAGTCTGAGCACATAAAAAAGACGCCTTGTATACAAGCTGTCCCATATCTGGTAATAAATAAATTAATGTAAATACCTAGAAATGTATATTTAAAATTGTTGAATGTTAGTATAATATCCAGAAAATTATTCATCCATATATGTTTCTTCAGAAACACTTGGACGTTTTATTTATCTTCACATGGTATTGTTGACGCATTTGCAAAATGCCCTTGAAGTTCATTTCATGTCTAGTATTCATATAGCTATATTCTGTGAAACGCAGTGACGTCACTCGGTGAAAACAAGGTTATATAACACCCCCTCCCCCATACTTCATTCTGTGAAACACAGTGACATCACTCGGTGAAAACAAGGTTATATAAGAACCCTCCCCCATACTTCATTGTATTAGCCAGCTCGATGAAAACAGAGGAGGTCGAGGTCATTGAGTTTCACAGAATATCTCAAAATCTAACAATAGAGATATAATTGTATACAAAGTGATGCACTTACCACTTCCACCCTTAAGAAAACCTTCAAAAATATAAAAACAAGAAAATAATCACTTAAACATTTTGCTCTTGCAATGAAAATATATAATGATAGTCAATATATTTAGTATCAAATTATGAGTTTATAACACATCTAATTATTTAATAATGTACTTATGAAGACAAACAGGGAATTTTTATAGTTAATGATTTTTTTACCGTCTTCAAATTTCGAAAACTTACTTTAGGCTACTATCAAGTGAGTGTCCCAAATAGCACAGAAAAAAAAGATCACATAATGACAAGTAGAAAATGAAATTTAAGTTATACCGCATCGCCATATCACTTTTTAAATAAACAGTGCAATGAATGTAAATATATAAATATATCTCTATATTGTATATATATTGTAAAATGACCAACATTTGTTTAATTATGAACAAAATATATATTGCAAATAGGTAATTTAGCTAACTTGTCGTCTATTACAGACTATTATGTCAATTTCTAGAATATTCTGTGTTTTTGAAGCTGCTCATATTATCCTCCTGCATTGATTGTTTCCATTTTTCATTCATTTGAAGCCGGGATTGCTGAAGCAATGTCCAGCTCCAAATGAAAAAAAATATTATGCTTATTTTTGAGAAAGGACATTGACAAGGACAAAGGACAAATTGAGCTATTAAATGAACAGAGCATGCATCATAAAAAAAATGTCGTCTAATTTTGCTTTGAAACTGCATATTATGTGCGGATCTAGCAAGACTGGAGTTAAAACGTGTACATGTGGATCCAGCAGCGGAGTGGTTATTTCTCATAATAATAATACATTTGAGTATTTATAGTTGGGATACTTACATGCACATTCACGAGCGAATGGAAATCGTGTGGAGAACGTGAACCCATCTAAAATACAAAAGGCTCAGTGAATACGCTAATCCAAATTAGCCGGGTAGAGAAAATCAATCATTCTAAAATACAAAGTGGCTAATAAATACGCTAAGATAAAGAAAATGTGTGGAGTAAGCGAGCCCATCTAAAATACAAAAGGCTCAGTGAATACGCTAATCCAAATTAGCCGGGTAGAGAAAATCAATCATTCTAAAATACAAAGTGGCTAATAAATACGCTAAGATAAAGAAACTGTGTGGAGTAAGCGAACCCATATAAAACACACGAGACTACGATAAACTAAAGAACCAGGGTGGAATAGGTAAACTCGTTTAAAACACAAAAAGTCCAGTGACTCCGCTAAGAATTGAACCAGTGTGAAGAACATAAACCCACTTAAAACACAAAAGTCCAGTGACTCCGCTAAGAATAGAACCAGTGTGAAGAACATAAACCCACTTAAAACACAAAAGTCCAGTGACTCCGCTAAGAATAGAACCAGTGTGAAAAACATAAACCCACTTAAAACACAAAATTTCAAGGGACTCCGCTAAGAATAGAACCAGTGTGAAGAACATCAACCCACTTAAAACACAAAAGTCCAGTGACTCCGCTAAGAATTGAACCAGTGTGAAGAACATCAAGCCACTTAAAACACAAAAGTCCAGTGACTCCGCTAAGAATAGAACCAGTGTGAAAAACATAAACCCACTTAAAACACAAAAGTCCAGTGACTCCGCTAAGAATAGAACCAGTGTGAAGAACATAAACCCACTTAAAACACAAAAGTCCAGTGACTCCGCTGAGAATAGAACCAGTGTGAAGACCATAAACCCACTTAAAACACAAAAGTCCAGTGACTCCGCTAAGAATAGAACCAATGTGAAGAACATAAACCCACTTAAAACACAAAAGTGCCAGTGACTCCGCTAAGAATAGAACCAATGTGAAGAACATAAACCCACTTAAAACACAAAAGTGCCAGTGACAACGCTAAGATATAATAAGTGTGTGGAGAGCATAAACCCATCTAAAGCACGAAACATCCAGTGACTACGTTAATCTAAGGAAACTAACGCACCTGTGGTGAACTGTGTTGATGTTTGTCACAAGTCACCCAACCAACAAAAAGTTAAGGAGTATTTCAAAATGGTCGCGAATGCTACCTGGCCATGATTACATATCTTTTGTTATTAAATTTAATATTTTAGTCATCGTTTGCACTATATTGATACTGTATTATTGTGGTGATCTCACGTGTACACTAGATTAATATTTATTGAAAAATATATAAATGGTTATTATTTAGGTGATCTCACCTGTTAACTATAGTAAAACTACTAATCAGGTCAGCTTACCTGTACAGTTGAAGTTATATCTCTTTCCATTCAGGTTGACTTCTGTGCACACCTGTCCCTCACCACAGTCGCCTTTACAGAACGCCTTGGTGATCTTCTCCTTGTTATAACATTCTCCATGCTCCGGGAAGTAGGTCACTATATCCTGGCCGACTTCCAGCGTATATTCAGTGGGCTTACTGCATGGCACTACAAAATTACAAATACGTACAAATTCCTCACCGCTTTCCATCGCATATATTAACCCTTGTCCTGCTGATCGCGACTATTGTCGTTTTAAATTTGTTTTATTTGTTGATCAATTCACTGATATTGGGAACAAAATGTGTATTTAGACATTTAGACATCATAATTTGCAAAGGATATATCTCAAATTAAACAAATAAGAGTAATTTTTATCCACTTGAAGTTGTGGGCCGTGGTAGCGAGACACAACTTCAAGTGGGTGAAAATTTAAATAAGACACAACTTCAAGTAGATGAAAATTTAAATAAATTACCTTAGCATGAGTAGGGTTAAGGAGTAGCTTACCATGACATATGACACAACATCAAACAACATCAACAAACAACATCAATACCCAGGCTACCCCGCTTCCATTGAATACGTCTGTATATGTAAGGATTTGGGCTTATCTTGTTGCATGATCTTTTTGAACCCGATGGTTCTAGATGGCCAAACAGCGCGACTGGTCAAAATTCGAAATGGTCACCAGCGATCATATGTGCCATGCTATGCTTAGAAAATTTGCTCCAAGCTGTAAACCACTGATTACCAAATATAAAATAGCTTATAATAAACAAGCTAAGGCCGGATGAAGTCCACATTAGTACTCTAAGCAGAGTAATTCTGCATTCTATTTTCAATAGCGAGGGCTACCTAAAGCAGCAGAGTTAGCTATAGCATTCATGAATATTTCAAATATTTCAAATTGAAGAAAACCCCATTTGTCTCTTGATTTATACAAATATATAGGCGCTGTGAGGGTTAATACATATACTACAGGACAGTCACAGTATTTAGCGCTGTGAGGGTTACCCTTACAGCGCGGGGATCTAGGCTACTTTAGTCGTCAGAATCTGACGTCTATAGACGTCAGATTCTGACGACTCAAGTCGATCCCCGCACAGTCACAGTTAACATGTTTCTAATGACCGTGGACCCTTAACACAGGTATTCAATTGAATCGAAAAAAGCCAAGTAAGACGTTTATGATTTCAAATTGAAAAAAACCCCTTTGGTCTCCATGGTGTAAATACACATATATCAGCGCTTTGATGATTTATACATTCCTACAGGACAGTAAATGTTTAACCCTTACAGCGCTGAATATTGTTATATAAACCATGGAGACTGAAGTTTTTTTTTCAATTTGAAATCATTATGAAAAAAAATCTTAGTCAGCTCTTTCCGATTCATTTGAATACCTATGTTATGGGTCTACGGTCATTATATAAATGTGTCCTCCTACAGTGCGGGGATCGCTTTTAGACGTCAGAATCTGACGTCTAAAGTTTATCCCCGCACTGTAATAATTAATACATACCTATAGGACAGTCACAGTATTCTCCTTTCCAGCCGTCATCACAATCACAGTAAACGCCAGCCTGTCCACTGGAGTCTACTTCCTTGCTACATACACCGTGGTCACATAAGTCAGCATCACAGGGGGTCCAGTCATAGGCGATATCCACTGAAACAGAAATAAACTAGAGGTTCTGGTCTCAAATATAAATAAAATATTATATCAGCGTCACAGGGATCCAGTGATAATCATCAGCCACCGAAATATAAATAACACAATAAATCATAAATCACCGTCACATGTGTCCAGTCATGATCATCAGCCGCGGAAATGTAAATTACACATTATTCAGGGGTACATTCATAATCACTAGCCACTGAAATATAAATAACACATTAATTATCGTGACAGAGGTCAAGGCATAATCATACGCCACTGAAATGTAAATAACACACCAAGTCAGCGTCACAGAGGTTCAGTCATAATCATCACCCAATGAAATATAAATAACATATTAAGTCGGCGTCACAAGAGTGCAGTCACAGGTAGCAGGCACTGAAATATAAAAAAAAACAGATTTCCAATGTTGCTTTAATGTTATACTGCTGTCTGCGAAACTTACCAACCCAGTGAACACTTTAATTAAACCAATGTTGGATTAATGATGGTCTTTAAATCTCAAAGCTGTGAAATATGTTAATTAAACCACGAAAACATTTTTTTTTAGATAAAATCATCAATAATGTCTTATGCTACGGTCCCACGAGAATTGTTAAGCCTCCCGATGCTCTCGCGATGCACAAATTTGAGCATCACCAGGGCAGCGCCACGTACGCCAGGGCGGCGACGTACGCTAGTAATCGCCATGCTTCGCAAAGGCATCGGGACATGCATGCATTGAAATTTTCTCCCAATGTTTTGACGTCAAGAACCATTGGCGATATATCGCCGAACAGCACCGAGCAGTCGGCGAACATTCGGTGAAGTATGTGAATATACTGTCATATATAGTGATACATGTTCTTATTAAAGTGAGCCTATATAATATGTTTTGTGCCACTATTAATAGTATGGTACTGGTCTGTCGTCTCCTGTAAGTGGCTCGGTGGGGGGGGGGGGGGAGGGGGGTATATAAGTGGCCTTGCTTCGAATGCTGCCTTCAAAGAAGAGACATTGACAACAGCACAGTTAGCTAGTAGATCCATGAGCTTCAACACTACACCACATACATTTGTAGTCACTTTCCACCAGCGCCAAAATCCTTTGTATTTGTGATACAGTGTTCCAGAGTTTTTTGGGGCCTTGATTATCACATGTTTGCCGACCAGGGCCCCTATCGTACGGGGGGGGGGGGGGGGTTCATCTGGGTCCAAATTGTGCAGCCACCTCTCTCCATCCTTTGGCTGTGTCGGCATTTTGATGACTCCTTCTTTGAATTCATCTATTATCATGATTATAGCCTTGCAAACTTCTAACACTAATTATTTCTTCTCTTTACCCAGTGATACGCCAATTGAATAACGGTGATCTCTTCTTCATGCATGATCTCATTCGGCAGCCAGAGGCAGAGGTACGTGGCTCCAAGTGTAAGCTCTCAACCTTGAAGGTATAGTATCCCACGGAGCCAAAATTTGCCGCAAATTGCTGCGACTGTTTGCGAGCGACGAGCCGCAAATTCGCAAACACTTTTCACGACAACAAAAATCGGCAAAGAGTTTTGAGATAGTCTTGAGATTATCTCACGAATATTAGTGAATCTGGGATGACAAATTGTTGCATAATAGTCGTGAGAATGTCGCAGGAATGTTTTTAGAAAGTCGCAATAATATCGCTTGACTAAAGAGTAATCTCCAAACTGTCTTAGGATTGTCTTGCGCAAGTCTCACACATTTGCGATCAATTTACAACTATCGTGCGACTACTTTGAGAGAATTTGGAGACTGTTAAGCAGAACCATTGTATTATATAATCCCATTGCAATGCATTGAAATCATTTCAGAGATTGATCACCAAGGAGATGTTAAAGATTTAAAAACGATTACAAAATATAACAGAAATATATGCAGCCCTGGCTGCTTATACTGGTTATTTCGAGAGAAATGTCTACGTGTGTTTTGTATATAAGGATATTTTAACTATGCTTCGCGTCTATACAAATAATAAATCAAGTTGACCAGAATTTGGAATTATTCTTATAGGAGATGTTGCGTAGATTTCATAAATCACAGTCTTCAAGCTGAAATATTGTCCGCTCACAGTCGGCTGCCAAGAGGTTATCGTATAAAATATAATCTAAATAAACGGCCTACAATTACACTAAATCCTCTAATATATCCAACATCTATGGCTGCATGATTCTTTGCCGGCATTATTTTTCCTTTATTACTCATATAAATTTAGCAAATTCAAAATGGCCGACAACATGGCTGCCAAATCAAATTGCGATGAAAGCCTTGTAGCTGTACTAGAAGGGCTTCGTTCAAGGCATTTTCAACCACCACCCCTATTTGTTTCAATACATTCAGGAAATTATTTTACAAAATATATGTTTCACCAAATAGGTTTACAAAACTGTTTATAAATGTTTTTAATAGTTTATTTAATAACATCAAAGCGGATCCTTTTTCGACACATTATTTTAAAAGTGCCCTAATTTGAGTAAAACGGTTCAAAATATGAGAAAAGCAAGAAATTTAGTACAAAATTAATCCGCACAATGGTAGACTAGGCAAAATGTTAGTTATATCAAAGAAAACACAATTTTTTTTGCAAAAGTATTTGAGAAGTATTTACAAATGTTATAGGCCTAACAGTTAAACAGCAATATTTTTAGGGGAAACAAATTACCTAAAAAAATGTATCTGAACCTGAACTTCACTCAATAATCCTGGGAAAAACACTCACCATTATTTTTCCTTCAATAGGTGTGGATAAACATGGGACTTTTCACAGCAAATGTTTTGTGTCTGTTTTGAGACAGTCGCCAGATAATCTTGAGATAGCTGCTAGAAGTGACTCAAGCTTTGTTTTTCAATAAAACTGTTCCAAAATGTCGCGAAACGTTCGAGAATGAGTTGCAAGATATTCGCAAGATATTCTCGCGAATGATTCACAATGTGATTTTGGTTAGCAGTCGCGAGATGATCTCAATATATTCTTACAACTGTCCTGCGATAACCTGATAACAAGGCGACCATTTGGCGACTAGAACGTCGTGAAAAGATAAGTCGTGAACCTTAAATATGTGCAACGTTCACAACTCAGCTTCGGGATTCTTTTGCGAGCGCTGCGAATGTGGGAAACTGTCGTGCAACCTTTTCGATACATAATTACGAACTTGTCGCAAAATAATCGTGAGTGAAAAACGGCTCCGTGATATAATAGTTTTAGATGCTCTGCAGAAGGCTCTATACCATCGCCAGGACGTCGTCGATGCATCGCCACCACATCGTCAAGAAACCACCATCCCGACGGTTCGCCGATATGTGTCTGTCGCACGCCGAAGGATCACCGACCGTCGCCGATTTTAATAGTACATGTTAACTGTTAGCCGATGTAGAGTGGAATAATTCCTGAATATTCCCCGATACGATGCATCGGACGGGGGGGGGGGGGGGGGGGCTAGAGTAGTGGTTAGCACCGCTGTCTTTGTCCCTATAGGGTAGTGGTTAACACCGCTGTTTTTCACGCCGTTCGGGGTTCGTTTCCCAGTTTCGGCGGTTTGAAAGACGCGAAAATGTTTCTTCCTCATCCACTCGTAAAACTAACCGGAAGGTAGCGTGCTCGGCCTGAGACCTCCAGGGTTTGCATTTCAAATCTTGTGTCTGGAGGGCAGTGTTATCTCACTCATCTCACCATCCTCAGGAGGTTTTCATGGCCCAATTTTGCCTGTATGTATACAAAAGTGGCCTAAAGCCCGATTCATTTCATTTCCCCGATACATCGCCGAATATCCATATGTGGGCATCGCCGATGCATCGGTGATACTGTCCCAAAAATTCGTCATTACATCGTGTGTGTGTTTTCTCCTGCGACCACATGTTCGACGTCGGCACCCATCGCCACCGCAACACGTATTTTGCATCGCCAGTACAGCGCCAAACATTTTTGCCCTCGTGGGACCGTAGCACTAGTTATCTCTTTACGCTTCATTTGAATACTAATGTAATGGATCGGCTATAATTCAATTTAGTTCAATTCAATTCAGTTTATTTATTTATGCTTGAAACATACATACATGCAAATAATTATAAAAAAAATTCAAAGGAGACCTGCAATAGGCTTATGACAGGCCGCTTCCATGCAGGCCACCCTTCAATAAAGTAAAATAATGTTTCTGAAAAACTGCATACGTCGCAGGGAAGACGGAGAGACAAAAAGACGGCCAATAATAAAATAGTAACATTAATGCAGAGGGAGAAGCAGACAAATACGAGTGTAGTCTATGTATCAACGCGAAAAACAGAGACACAAATTAAATCTATTCAGGACGTTAAAATTAGCGGACTTCATGGATATAAAATATAATAATACGATCTTATATTACAACCTTCACCTTGGCTAAAAATAGGGCCAAAGAGGGCCAGCGTCCAAAGTGCACCGTGTATTACGAAACAGCAATTTTTGAACATATATAGCAGTTTGGTATTAAACACATTGCGTTGTATTCATTTACAAGAAAACATTCAAGATATACTGAAAATCCTTTTCGACTATGAGTTTTTATTTTATCTGTTATAATGCTGCTTGAATTATTTAAAATATCCGGTATACAAAAACGCAAACATTTTTGAGCAAAAACATGTTTCACTCGTGCAACTGAGTAGTTTTTTTTGTCGGATGTTATAATGGTGGATTACTGGTTGTAAAAGTGAAGACATGTTAATGAAATATGCAGGTAAATTGTTATTTATCAGGCCAAAACAAAACGGTAACAGTTGAAGCTTAAACATACCATCAATTTGAAGCACATTTAGCTTCTTAAGAGGGGCTCGCTGTGAGAGAGGTAACCACTCGAACATATAATTCGCATGGCTTTCTTCTGTAATTTTAAAATTCTTTCCTGGTTGAAACCCCAGCACTTCAGACCATAAAGTATATGTGGTTTAATCAGCCCATTATATATTGTTCAATAGAATTTCAGAAGGAACCATGTGTTTAAGCCGGTACATAATTCCTATAATAATAAAAATTTTAGAAACTATTTTGTTTATGTTTAAATGCTTGTGTATTGTTAACCCTAAAAAATTAAATTCATCAGCAAATTCTATTTTGATATTTTCAATCTCTATATTTGGTATATTGACTTGTTTTTGAGGCATATGAAATACCATGAATTTTGATTTTTTTATGTTGATTGATAATTTGTTCAACTTTAACCAGTCTGCAACTTTTGTTAATTCTATATTAAAATTTTTGGAAATATAATTACCAAAAACATCCAATGTGGAGTATAATGTAGTATCATCAGCAAAAATAATCATCTTAAACAGTTTACTGGCATTGCATAAATCAATAATTTATATGATAAATAGAAGAGGGCCTAAAATAGATCCTTGAGGTACACCAGTAGATATACGATACATATCAGAATTAGTTTTATCATAAGAAACATATTGGGTTCTATTTTGTAAATAGTCTTTAAAAAAATTTAACTCTACTGACTGTATACCATAATAAATTAATTTCTGAAGTAAAATAACGTGATCAAGAGTGTCGAGTGCCTTTGAGAGATCTAAGAAAAAGGATATCGGTATTTTGCCTTTATCAAGGTCTTGAGTGATTCTATCAATTAGTTCAATCGATGCTAACTCAGTGGAATGACCAGCCCTAAAACCATACTGACTGTCATATAAAAGTTTATGTTCATTTAAATATGTACTCAATTGTTTGAAAATTATTTTTTCCAAAATTTTAGATATTGAAGGAAGGAGTGAAATCGGACGGTAGTTTGATATATCGTTCAAAGACCCTTTCTTATGAATAGGTATTACTTTAGCTATCTTTAATTTTTTGGGGAATATACCGGTATTTAAAGACTGATTAAAAATACATGTGAGAGCTGGCATTATTTCTGTTTTAATTGACTTTATTAATCTTACAGAAATATCATCAAAACCTGTAGTAGATTTATTTGGTAGATCATTAATTATTCTAAGTATCGAGATGTCGTCAATTTTCTTAAATTGAAATGTACAGTTATGCGTGCCAGTTAGAAAGTCTTTAACGTTAATGTTTTTAGATATTTTTATATTTTAATAAATGCGTTATAATAAATGCGTCACTTTTTCAGTACGGATACCGACTTTAGACGTCATAATCTAACCTCTATGGTTGTCAGATTCTGCCGTCTAACGTCAATGCCCAATCTGAAAGGGTCAAGTCATGACATTAAATCAGCATTGCTTTAATATGTATACTAGGTCGGACCAACATCAAATTAACATGAGAATAAACCCACATAAACATTGTGTTGGTTAAGTCAATCCCTATACTGCTTTAGGCTAGTCGATGAGGGACGACCTCTGGAAAAAATACTTGAGTGCTGGACCACTATTTTCGGGAACTGGATGACCTTCAGCAGTGTGACCTTGGCTCGTTACCCGGCAGTCATTTGTTCTAAGTTGTTCACTGTGTTTAAAAAATAGTGATGTTAAAACACACACCCTCAACTAATGTGCTTCATGTCGATATAAACATGACAAACTGATAGGTAAATTATCTATTTTTATTCATATTATTCTTTTCACTCTGGGCAATGTTCATAAGCTAAAAAATACATTTAATCAATTTTGGAACCCATGCTTTAAAATGACACAGGATGGCCGAAATTTCTGATACAAACCCAGTACATTGAAGTATAATCCAGGGGGCTTAAGCGGGCTGCCACCTACAGCAGACCTGGGTTCAATTTAATTTTTTTAAATTACAATTCATAATCTAATTCCTTTTTTTATATCCGAGGCTAATTTCAATTCCCTTATTTTCAGTTTTTATAATTCCAATTCATATTCCAATTATTATTTTATACTACCTTTCTAATTCTGGACTTCTATTAATATACTTTAAAATTATCTGATTTTAGGCTCAAGGTATTTCATTGTGATAAATAATAAACAACACATTTTATATGAGAGAGCATTTTGTTATTATTAGTAAATCAATCAGAATGAACTAAACTAATTATTGTGAGATGTCTTTTGACATAACTTCGTGTTAAATTCCTGGTCATTACTGTCTTACCGTAGTCTCGCAGTTAATAAACACATGTGATGACGTTAGATAATTCATGGGAATATTTTTAAAGATCAAATCAAATGGTACAGACATCAGTGACGTCAGAGTCCATCACATATATGTGTACATATATATAGTAAGATTATGTTCAAATGTTACAGACATCAGTGACGTCAGAGTCCATCACAGAAATGTCTACATATATATAGTAATATTATGTTCAAATGTTACAGACATCAGTGACGTCAGAGTCTATCACAGACACGTCTACATATATATAGTAATATTATGTTTTTTATTACCTTATCTAAACGTTGACCCGCATTACACTATTATTTGGTCAACGTCTCCTATTAGCTAGGCGTCACATGCCGACTTGTTTATACGGGCGCATCAACTCCGTATAGAGAGAAAAAGCATTAGTTCCAACCCCCATCACCGAGAAATGCACTGAGAGCGATTTCACGTTTTCAGGAGAGTCGATGTTCTTTGGTCCACCAGTGGCCTGAATCCCCACTCTTCCACCACAGACATGTTTATGGTGTTTTTTACCCATGACATATACAATTAATCAAACTAGAAGAGTCTGGAGTGAACAAAAAACAGCATAACCATAAAGGGTAATAGCTAATAGATGTAGTGTCTATGACTTTTGTAATTAATGAGCAGTGAGAAGCAAACCTACATGTCTCGCCCTCTCTGGAGACATAATAAATTGTGCGTCAGAGCCACACGTGTACTTTACCCTCACAATACTAACAATACTAGGTCTACTTCATCCCTACTTTATACAAATTACAATCCCAGTACACATCACAAGCTTGGCGTAATTTTACCTTCGACCTTCCCCTAAAAGGACGGTGGGTCTATGTTTATAAAATATCTTAACACAACTAGAATGCAACTTGATTTAATAAAATATTGTTTAATAGTGTATGTTATTTGTATTTGTGATACAGTAACAGTCACACTTACAAAAACATGTTATTGTTGCATAGGCTCTACAGTTATAGCCCTTACACCGCTGAATTATTTTTTATAAAACATGGAGACCAAAGTGTTGTTTTTAGGCTCGGTCGAAGTCCATGAGCCTATTTAGGTTATTGCGCCTGAGTTTGTGTCCTATCTAGGGGAACGAGGGGTGCCGTGTGTGGGAAACGGTTGACATTTCTGTGGAGCTGTCCTTACGAACAAGTCAAATATAACGTTTGATGACGCTAGGGTAAGTATTTGCGAGTTTAAAAAATGTTCAGAAAAACATATATTAACGATTAAATTTGTGATTAGAGCATAAAGGGTTTTGGTTGGAATAATGTTGGCCCAGCAAAGCAGACGATGGCCCAGCATTACATCAGCATTGGGCCAATGTATTGTGTTATCCGGGTAGTGGCCTTCCTGGCGACGGGGAAGGACAGTGTGTCACCCATAGCAATTGCCGCCAGTGCCAAGACAACACGGGCTGCGATGCTGGCCCAACATTGAACCGGAATTGGGTGGATATGCCTACATCCCCTGTGCGAGGTATATCGTAGAGACACACGCACAATCACGATTCAATGGCAAATATTGAATGGATATTGGCCAGCACAGGCGATGGTGGTGGAAGGTATAAACGTTGAAGATATATTTGAACTTGTCGCCTTGGTTCTTTCCTTAATTATATCCCGGATATTCAGGTTTCTGGCCCATGAGGAAAAACAATTCAGTTATGTTTACAAAATATTAAGCCGAATATTTGTCTATAGCACTCCAGAATAACCAGAATAAAGCCGGGCCTCTGAGTTCAGGAACTCCTGTTCTAGTTCTGATTTGAAATCAGTAACGTCTTAGTTAGCTCTTTCTGATTCATTTGAATTTACCTATGTCATGGGTCTACGGCCATTAAATATTTTACTCTTACAGAGCGATTATCGACTTTAGACGTCAGAATCTGACGTCTACAGATGTCAGATTCTGCCGTTTAAATTCTATCCCCGCGCTGTTAGGGTTAATAGGCTAAATGTTTATGCACACATAGCGTGTTGGTGAGCATTCAGTTATGATTCCGTTGAGGTTTACCCAGCAAGTAGGAGACGTTGGCCCAATGCTGTGTTAATGTTGGGCCAGTGTCGAAGACAGCCCAGCAAACACGCCTCATTGAAATAATGTTGGTTTAATGTTGAGCCAGCGTCGAAGACGGTGGGCCAACATTGAACCTACATTATTTCAATGTGTCGTGTTTGCTGGGAGTGGCCCAATCTGACATTGGACCAGTGTCTCGTGTTTGCTGGGTATTGTGATCTTTGTAAAACATTAATAGTACGGCAGTGTGCATATGGTGAGTGGTGTGGCTTTGAATAATGACAGGGACATTGCAGGTACAGTTTTGACACAGCGTGATGTGTAAAGCTTGCTTAGCGTGTTTCATACCTTTGTTGATTTAAAATATATTGCAGGCAGTAAATGGAAACAAGGTAGACATGCATATTCTAATTTAAAAACATTAGAATTATTATCTTTTAATGCCATTAAATACAGCTTTTTTAAAGCGACACAATCAGGCTAAAATCATTAAAACATCAGATGTTATACTTTGGCTCCAGTCATTTTTTCAATATATTTCAAAATAATTGCAACAGAAGGGTTTTCGCTGCAAAACGTCTCATTAGTATCCCTAGAACGACATATCAAAACTTTACTCCAATGGAGGAATGGGAAATATATTTTTTTTAGAACACAAAGAAAGGTGTCGTTTGTCGTATTTTCTGGTGTCATTATACATTTACCGCAAATCAACTAGTTGTCATTGACGACACAATATTTGTAACTAATCCATTTTTTGCCTCTTAATAATAATCACACCATACCAAATACATTTAAAGAGATAGAAATGAGAAAAAATCAGAAAAATGTTCTAAATTTTACTTAAAATTTGGTGTAGCGTTAATACTAACTTATTTGAAAGAGATTTTCTTTGATATAAAAACTTAAAGGTACGCCTACGTGTGTGCATTTTCAATTTAATATAACAACATTATAATAGTTTAATTAAGACTATAACAAATAGACTATGACGTTGGTCTATGCTTATATAATATTAATTTAGTGACATCACAATAACTGCATGTTAGTACCAGCCTTGTAGGCCAACTAAAAATATCATTTTAATATAGCACCTGATAAGCTGCTGTATCAATGCTATTCGCTACTGTTAATCCTGGCCCTGTCATATAACCCTGTATACAATGAGTCTTAAGAGTTGTTCGACTGTTAATTTGAGTAATACATACCTATAGGTTTTATATTTCACTAGGTGGAATTTTCATAACCAGGGCAATAAGGTCTCACCACCCCAAATGCCAGTCCCATTGTAATACATGTAAAATGCCTCAATACCACGGGCCGATTTTTTTTTTTTGCCCTCCCCCCCTATCTAGTGCCGCATATCATAATGAAGCTGGAATGTGCATTTTCAAAAACAGCTCCGATAAGCTACCCAGATAGATTTTGTGCTAGGCCCCCTTGTGTGCAAAAGGTCACCATAGTTCAAATTAGGCTTAAATTCATACCCTCTTTCACAGACCAGACACACATTCTTTTAACCCACTGTATCCCTGTCAGATTATCACAAAACAGTTATATCTGATATCCGGGATGAAGGAGACATCGTGTACTTATTAAATATTCACATAAATATAGCTTCTTTGTATATTTTTTAATTCAACAGAGGTTGAAACAGCCAAGGATAAACAATAGTGGAGGAGGAGAGCAACAGTTCTGGAGGGGCCAGTGAGGCTGTTGACAACAGGAACAACAGTGCTGTAGGGGCCAGATGGGCTGTTAACAACGGGAGAAACAGTGCTTGAGGGGCCAGTGAGACTGTTAACAACAGCAACAACAGTGCTGGAGGGGGCATATAGGCTGTTAACAACGGGAGAAACAGTGCTTGAGGGGCCAGAGAGGCTGTTAACAACACGAGCAACAGTGCTGGGGGGGCCATATAGGCTGTTAACAACAGGAGCAACAGTGCTGGAGGGGCCAGAGAGGCTGTTAACAACAGGAACAACGGTGCTTGAGGTACCAGGGAGGTTGTTTGCAACAGAAGGAGGAACAGTGCTTGAGAAGACAGGGACTTTGACAAAAGGAACAACAGTATTCCAGGGGCCAATGATGCTGTATAATGGAAAGCCAAATAAAGCTCTTGATGCACTCAGCTATGCGATTTTTGTCATATTAAATTAAAAATGCATACACGTAGGCGGACTTTTAAGTTTTCATATCAAAGAAAATATCTTTCAAATCAGTTAGTATTAACGTCACACCAAATTTTAAGTAAAATCTATAACATTTTTCTGATTTTTTATTTATTTATATCTCTTTAAATGTATCTGGTATGGTGTGATTATCATTGAGAGGCGAACAATGTGCTTAGTTACAAAAAGTGTGTCTTCAATGACCACTAATTGATTTGCGGTAAATGTAAAATGACACCAGAAAATACAAAAAATGACACCTTTCTTTGTACCTCAAAAAAATATATTCCCCATTCCTCAATCGGAGTTCTAGGGATACTAATGAGACGTTTTGCAGTGAAAAACATTCTGTTGCAATTATTTTGAGGTTATCCGAAAAATGGCCACAAAATGACTGGACTAATATGACCATATGACCGTGTGATGTCATATTAAGAAGCCAAAAAAAATACTGATTTTTTAAATGATTTTAGCCTGTTTGTGTCGCTTTATTAATGTGACCTTGATGTGTTTTACTTTTATATTTAATAATGTTAATAATCCTTTTTTTGAAAAATGCGAAAAATGTTTGAATGAGGCTTAAATGATAAATTTCGGTCAGGGGAACACCTCGTGAATGAGACTCTGGCATAGTCCCCCAAGTGGTCCACTTAGCGAGGTTCTCCTATACACTTAAACTATAATAATATCACGCAGTGCATAACTGACCAGATTGATTGATTACTGAAAAGTAGTTTGTTGAAATGTGGCCAGAATCATCTTTATCAGGTGGCCTATAAACCCCATCCATGTCATTTCATTTGGCACTTTCGTCTAATACATAAAATTACAGTGCTCGAAAGGTTAAACATTGCTCACAGCCTGTGACGCATTTCAATCTCCGCAGTCATTTATAACCAATCAATCATTAGGGTCGACAATACCGACCGAAAATCAGATGAGTCATAGTCATATTCACTCACGAAGTTATGCACACATTATAGCCATGGTCTGATGTCTGTGATGTATTTCAACCTCCACAGTCGATCAATCAATCAATCAATCAATCAATCAATCAATCAATCAATCAATCAAAAAATCAATAAATCAATCAATCAATCAATCAATCAATCAATCAATCAATCAATCAATCAATCAATCAATCAATCAATCAATCAATCAATCAATCAATCAATCAATCAATCAATCAATCAATCAATCAATCAATCAATCAATCAATCAATCAAAAAATCAATAAATCAATCAATCAATCAATCAATCAATCAATCTATCAATCAATCAATCAATCAATCAATCAATCAATCAATCAATCAATCAATCAATCATCTAATCCAAACGCCCGATATAGTGGTGAGACAAGGTGAAACAATTTTTTTTATCTTTTTCGACAGAATTCAAGCAGATTAATGTTTTTGGTGTGCATCTTAGTGTTCTCTTTTCCAAGATGGCCGCCACTTGGCCAAGGTCAAACATTAAATTGATATCATTTTCGATAGAAAGGACGAAGATTCATGATTTTGATGGCTATTTTAGGGTTTTTAGACACTCCCGACATAGTAGTGTGGCCAGAAAGCACCCTGACTATTGCATTGTGGGTCAAATTCAAAATGGGCGCTATTTGTTCAATGTCAAACCTTTAATTTACAACATTTGTGACAGAATTGAAGCAGATTCATGATTTTTGTATCTACGCCCGACATAGTGGTGAGACCAGAAGGCACCATAGACTTTGGAGTAAGGTAAAAATCCCGCCATTATTCCAAGGTCAAACAAAAATTATTACCATTTTCGACAGAGTGGAAGCAGATTATTATTTTTTGGTGTGCATCTTATTGTTTTCAGTTACACACAATATAGTGCTGTCGCCATAAACCACATCAGGCATTGCATTGTAGGTGTAATTTAAGATGGATGCCATTTGTCGACGGTCCAAATGGATTTTGACAGAAAGGAAGCAGATTATCTGGGGTTTTTTGTTTCTACCAAATGACCTTCATATATTAGTGGAGAAATGCTCTCATTGCATCTGAAAAAACCACTCGTGTTTGGTTTTACACAATATGCCTGCACTATTTTAGACATTATTATATCTCATCTGATCAATGATGTGATTATTTATAAACAATAAACACAATTGAAAGACTACCATAATTTAAAAAGCGATTAAGATAATATCAGAAGTAGTTCTATGATATGCTCCTCCGATGGTCGCCCATCGGCCGGTCGCCGGCCCACGAGCTATGATCGGATAGCGGCCGGATTGAATTTGTCAGCGAGGCAGAATGAACAGGCTCGGATAAATTATGAGGACTTAACTTACAATCACCTTTATTGTCGACGGTGCCGATATATTTATTAATAATTTGTTAATTAATTTATTAATATATTTGTATTAACTATGATTAATTTAATTACAATCACGGTTATGGTCGCTGGGTCGGATACATTTGTTTTGGTTCATGTCATAATAGGGTATTTACTTACAATCATAAATATTTTCGCTGTCTCTGATAGCCAACATAATAAGGCTAGACTTTTTTATTACGGAAATTGCCCGGATGCAATGTCAAGATTCGGAATAAAAATAAAATACAAATTCAGATATATCTTTAAAAATGCGGACTGTGTTGAAAGGCAAAACTCTTTGAAAGGGGTAGATCAGACAAAATGTAAGAGCGGTTTCTGGAAATGACCTCAGCATCAGCTAGGTACGCGGGACAGCTTTATAGGCCACGGATAGTTGTGTGTGTCGGATTTTAAGACCGCAAAACATGGTGAAATCAGATAGTTTTTACGAGAACAATATATATATTATGTGGAAAAACACGTTCAAGTATTAAAAAAATAAAATAATAAAAAAAAAATGTTTTTTTAAATCACAATTTTATTTTCATTTTATTTTGATTAAATTAATGTCGGCCTAGGGTACTTACTTAAAATCTCAGTTATTGCCGCTGGGTCTGATATATTTGTCTTGGTCCATGTTATACTGTAGATCTGGTAATATTCGCGGGGTTTTTATTTTCGCGAAGAAGACAAATTCGCTAATTTAGGAATCTCGCGAAAATAATTTTAATAGTGCTAACTATCATCGAAATCGATAATTCGCGAAATCTAGACATCGCAAAAAGACCCAAAATCACAAATTCGCGAAAATGACCAGATCCACAGCTTTCTAAGTCATAATAAAGTATTTACTTACAATCACAGTGACTGTCTCTGGCCCTGATACATTCGTCTTGGTCCATGTCATATTCTAAGTCGTCAGGACAAGTCATTGGTCTGGCTTTGCCATTCGTACAGGCCAGATACTCCGTGCAGCTCCCACACCATGCATAGTTACCATTTCGTAGGCCATCACAGCTTGTAAAGCAGTCTAAACACACAATAATAAAATAATGAGTATTTAACATAAGCATCTGGGGCCGGTTTCACCAACTTCAATTGGACTTAAGTCAGTAGGCTCAAGTCAGTCTTAAGCTTACTGATTGGTTGATACGTGATCACGTGTAAATAGGTAAGACCAATTTTTGACATAAGTCAGACTGGTGAAACCGGGGCCTGTGGTCTGTCATCACAGTGGTTAAAGCAGTCACTGTGATCTAAATAAACAGTATTAAAACGTATTTATCCCTTTAACAGACAAATTATCCAATTGGAATTTTCAGCCACCTGAAGTTTCGTCTCGCTGACGCGATCCACAACATCAAGTGAGTAAAAATTATTCAGATTTGACAAAATGAAGGTCAGCTCTTTCCAATATTACTGATTTATTTCACATTTTATCTTTTAAACGGTGATACTTAATGTCAATAAATATGTGAACAACCGAATATAGTCTGGACCGTCGGTTAAAAGGTTAACATAGGCATATAAACATTAGTGCATAGCCGAAAGGCTGTAACGGCTTACTTCACAAGTCAGTAATTACGGACTTTTGGCTTTGTACAACAGTGTTAGTCACTTCAACGCGTTCGAAACACAAATGATATATAATTAATATGTTAAGCATCTATGATAAGCGAGCAGGTAGTGATTATTTGCTTCACAAGTAAGCACGTAGTGTATTTTGGGTATGAGGGTAAGTCCCGTTTCTATAATTGCAACGCTTCAAAAAAATACACGACATAAATGGTAACTGGTATTGCCAAAATGTGTGAGTGATGATCTTCACCAAGCGTGTGAATTTTGCTTTACATCGCTTTCTGCACAGTCATGGAAATATAGCGACAGGAGGAAGCCCGCAGACAGGATTAAGCCCTACTCTTATTGAATGACTTCAACGGTTCTTTAAAGTGCACAGTATCATAGACAGCAATGTACACTCTACGCCTCTGAAGAGTTTATAGCACTATATGTACAACTTCAATAACAAATATTTAAACAAATATAACAGTACATCTGAGTTTGGAGCTACAATCGGAGCGAATGAGCCATCGGGGCCGGCCCTCTTCACCAAGAAAAGCTACTATAATTACTATGAGGTATGAAGACTTATTTTGAAGTATGCACATTTGCAATAATTTGAAGCTGGGAATTGCGTTAGTAATGCCAGCTTGAAATTAATCTAAATCACAGAAGAAAGCAGTAATTAAAATTAAAGGATATGACACCACTATTTATTTAAAGCTTATTTTTAATAAAACGTACAAATACATGTACATGTAATAGATTTCTTATCCGAGTCATTAGATAACAAAATAATTGAACAGCAAATTAATAGTGGGCTTACTATAAACTACTGACCTGCCAGTGCCTGATGTACAGAAGCACACAGGAGAATACACAGAATAAACTGCATCTCGGACTATCTTGGTCAGTTATACGGTCAGTGTGTGTTCTATAATTTTGAGGTTTGTTCAGTGTGTGCTGACGTGTCAACCAAATCACACCAAATGAGCGCTTGTTACTGACAGTTAGATAAGGTCATGCCTTTCCGCTTCACCTCACACAACCATCTTCCCAGCAGACACAATGCAATGCTCGCATGGTGTTGACGCAGACGGTGGGCCAACACCAAGCCAACGCTGAATCAAATTATTGTGGTGCCATAGGCTGGTTACGTAGACTCAATATACGGTCTGATGGCGTCACGATGGCTCCCCGAAATATTGACTCTCTGCAAGTGAGTGGGGAAGAAAATTTTAATCGATCAATAAATGAATGAATGAATGAATGAATGAATGAATGAATGAATGAATGAATCAATCAATCAATCAATCAATCAATCAATCAATCAATCAATCAATCAATCAATCAATCAATCAATCAATCAATCAATCAATCAATCAATCAATCAATCAATCAATCAATCATCTAATCCAAACGCGCAAAGGGGACGTATTAATGGCCACGTAGGCCACTCGCCTCTAGAAGAGCAAACGCTTTGTGAGTGACAGGTTATCTGTTTCATACTATTACTTATCATAGTTGCGGTCAGCTTGGTGGCGCAGAGAGGAGATACAGTGTACAGTTTCAACAAATATTCAAACAAGCTGCGAGTGATTAATGAACACATGATGTGTGAAGGGTAATTAAATTCACGGAACGACGACTTTGTAGCCAGCTCATAAATATCCACCGTAATCTTCGTATATTGGGAGTGTATGACTTGCTATTACAACAACATAAACCTTCAACTCTTTTATTCGCTAAGTTATCTTTATTAAATTTTCATCCGCTCAATGTTGTGTCTCGCTACCCCGAACCACAACTTCAAGTGGGTAAAAAATAAATGGATTAATAAATGGATTACAAGCGACTATAGTCACTCTTAGGGCTTAAAGGGTTAATACATTGATGTATCAGACGTGAATTTGTGCGACTCCTCGAAAACAAAGCCTCAACAATGTCATAATTAAACCCAGAAATCACTGAGCAATAATAACGACAGTAGCCGCGAGGGCCGCTATAGTTATTTGCCGCGACGCGGCTGTAGTTATTTTAATTTGCTTTATTAACAGATCAAATTACAGTTAGTGGGAATGAAGTGAATGTAAAGTAAATGTTTGGTCTCAAATTTAACAAATGTGAGTGATAAAAGCTGTGTGGTAGCGAGAAACAACTTCACGTGACGAAAATTAAAATTAACCCTTTCAAGCCTGAATTTATCATTGTCATCTCCAGCCACTACAAGCCGCGAATTGCTGCCGCAATTCTCGACTTGTAGTGGATGAAGATGATTTGATGTGGTTTAAAAATTAAAGAAAAATAATCACGTATTGGTAAACCAGTTTCTTGGGAATTTTCGTTCAAAAACCCCTAGTTGTAGGAAAATTAATTATGTATTCGGGGATTTAAAATGATGCTTTAATGCATCGTGAGGGTTCAAAGGGTTAAAGACCATATCAAGGATAGGGTTAAAAAGGTGAAATTCAATAAAAAGTCACTGTACTGACATTAATCATAAAAGTCACAGTACTGACATTATTCATAAAAGTCACAGTACTGACATTAATCATAAAAGTCACTGTACTGACATTAATCATAAAAGTCACTGTACTGACATTAATCATATATTTTGTCATAGATATTCAGGTTAACGAATATTGTATCACAGAGATGTATAATCATAATAAAAAAGGCATGGTCTATTTGCCCCGTCACGGGGCACACAAGGCAAGAAATGTGCGTTGGATTACCCGTGACGGGGCGAATAACAGTTAAATCCTCTTCCATGTCCCGTGACGGGGCGTGGAACCGCTAATTTTGTGCCTTCGATACACCGTGGCGGAATAAAAAAAGGAAAATTAGAGCTATACAGCCCGCTGTGGTGTATGCAAGATAATTAAAATGTCCTTGAGCACCCCGTGAATGATGTAACGAGGTTTCTTATTGGTTGTCAAAAGAAGCATTCCACTGGGTCCATTCGACTAGCACAATAAATATGTTCGCATTTCTAATTTTCAAAAACAACTACATCGATGAGTGGAGTATGTTCCATCTGGCACTCCGGGGCCAGATGACGTTGGGAGCATGCATTGTACCAGTATCACCTAATCCATGACAGATGAAGTTTGCCCAGTGTGCAGCGAGCCATTCATCCCTTCCAAGGATGAGGTTTACCGATTGTGCAGTGGGCCCCTCATCACTCCTAAGAGATGAGGTTTACCCAGTGTGCAGTGGGCCCCTTATCCCTCCTAAGAGATGCCGTGTACCTATAGTGTGCAGTAGCCCCTCATGCCTGACTGAACCTGAAAGATGAAGTTTACCTAGTGTGCAACCAGCCCCTCATCCCTGAGAGATGAAGTTTACCAGTGTGCAACCATCCCCTCATCCCTCCTGAGAGATGAGGTTTATCAAGTGTGCAACCACCCCTCATCCCCGTGAGATGAAGTTTACAAGTGTGCAACCAGCCCCTCATCCCTCCTAAGGATTAGGTTTACCTACTGTGCAGTGGGCCCCTCATCCCTTCTGAGAGATAAGGGTTTAGCCTGTGCGCAGCGAGCCCCTCATCCCTCCTAAGGATTAGGTTTGGCCAGTGTGCAGTGGGCCCCTCATCCCTCCTGAGAAATGAGGTTTACCTAGTGTGCAGTGGGCCTCTCATCCCTCCTAAGAGATGGAGTTTACCAAGTGTGCAGTGAGCCCCTCATCCCTGACTCTGCCTGATAGATGAGGTTTACCCAGTGTGCAGTGGGCCCCTTATCCCTGACTCTGCCTCAGAGATGAGGTGAACCAATAACCCAGTGTGCAGTGGGCCCCTCATCCCTAACTTTGCCTGAAAGATGAGGTTTACCCAGTGTACAACCAGCCCTTCATCTATCCTGAGAGATGAGGTTTACCTAGTATGCAGTGGGCCCCTCGTCCCTCCTAAGAGATTAGGTTTACCTAGTGTGCAGTGGGCCCCTCATCCCTCCTGAGAAATGAGTTTTATCGATTGTGCAATGAGCCCCTCATCCCTGACTCTGCCTGATATATGAGGTTTACCTAGTGTCCAGTGAGCCCCTCATCCCTGCTGATGGATGAGGTTTACCCAGTGTGCAGTGAGCCCCTCATCCCTAACATTGCCTGAGAGATGAGGTTTACCCAGTGTGCAGTGGGCCCCTTATCCCTGACTCTGCCTCAGAGATGAGGTGAACCAATAACCCAGTGTGCAGTGGGCCCCTCATCCCTAACTTTGCCTGAAAGATGAGGTTTACCCAGTGTACAACCAGCCCTTCGTCTATCCTGAGAGATGAGGTTTACCTAGTGTGCAGTGGGCCCCTCGTCCCTCCTAAGAGATTAGGTTTACCTAGTGTGCAGTGGGCCCCTCATCCCTCCTGAGAGATGAGTTTTATTGATTGTGCAATGAGCCCCTCATCCCTGACTCTGCCTGATATATGAGGTTTACCTAGTGTCCAGTGAGCCCCTCATCCCTTCTGATGGATGAGGTTTACCCAGTGTGCAGTGAGCCCCTCATCCCTAACATTGCCTGAGAGATGAGGTTTACCCAGTGTGCAGTGGGCCCCTCATCCCTAACTGGCCCTGAAAGATGATGTTTACCCAGTGTACAACCAGCCCCTCATCCATCCTAAGAATGAGGTTTAGCCAGTCTGCAGTGGGCCCCTCATCCCTCCTAACAGATGAGGTGTACCTAGTGTGCAGTGGCCCCCTCATCCCTTATGAGAGATAAGGGTTTAGTCAGTGTGCAGCGAGCCCTTATCTCTCCTGAAGATGAAGTTTAGCCGGAAGTGTGCAGTGGGCCCCTCATCCATAACTGGGCCTGAAAGATAAGATTCACCCAGTGTGTAGCGAGCCTTTCACTCTCTCAGGGTGGAGTTTACACAGAGAGAGGAGGTTTACCAATGTGCAGTGGACCCTTCATCCCTCTTGAGAGAGGAGGATTACCCAGTGTGAAGTGGGCCCTTCATCCCTCTTGAGAGAGGATGTTTATCCAGTGTGCAGTGGGCCCCTCATCCCTCCTGAGAGAGGAGGTTTACCTAGTGTGCAGTGGGCCCTTCATCCCTCTTGAGAGACGAGGTTTATCCAGTGTGCAGTGGGCCCATCATCCCTACCTGGCCCTGCAAGATGAGGTTTACCCAGTGTGCAGCGAGCCCCTCATCCATCCTAGGGATGAGGTTTGGTCAGTGTGCAGTAGGCCCCTCATACATAACTAGGCTGAAAGATGTGAGTTCACCCAGTGTGTGGCGAGCCCTTCACTCTCCCAGGGTGAAGTTTACACAATGTGCAGCTGAGCCCCTCATCCCGAAGAGATGAGATTATCAGATCTCTCCTATATTGACATTCTGATGCCTATAATATCACATATCTTATGTATTAGCATGTATTAACCCTCTGTGGTCTAGACTACCATATTTTCTCAATGTTAACCTTTTGATGCCTAGAGTATCACATGTCTTATGTATTAAGCCTCTGTGGACTAAAGTATCACACGTATTAACCCTCTGTGGTCTAGAGTATTACGTTTCTAATGTGTTAGCCCTCTGTGAACTACACTATCATATTTAACTTATTTTAACCTACTGATGCCTAGAGCATCATAAATGTTAGTTATTAACCTTCTATAGGCTAGAGTTTGACAAGTATTAACCCTCTGAGGTCCAGAGAGTAGATAGTATCACGTCTCTCTAATATTACTCTAGTATCACATTTCTTATTTATCAACCCTCTGTTGACTAGACTATCGCAAGTATTAACCCTCTGTGGTCTAGAGTACTACGTTTCTAATATATTCATCCTATGTGGACTACACTATCATGTTTAGCTTATTTTACCTACTGATGCGTAAATCATCACATATGTTATTTATTAACCCTCTTTAGGCTGGAGTATTACGTGTATTAACCTTCTGAGGTCTGGAGAGTCGACAGTATCACGTGTCTCAAATATTAACCCTCTGTAGTTTATGCTATCATATTTCTTCAATATTCACCTTTCGATGTTTGGAGTATCACATATCTTATTCATTAACTCTCTGTTGACTAGACTATCGCAAGTATTAACCCTCTGAGGTCTAGAGTATCACGTTTCTTATGTCTTAACCCTCTGTAGACTACACTATCATGTTTATCTTATTTTAACCTACTCATGCCAAGAGCTTCATAGATGTTATTTAACAACCCTCTATAGGCTACAGTTTGATGTGTATTAACCCCATGAGGTCCAGAGGGTCGATAGCATCACGTGTGTCTCGTGTATTACCGATCTGTTAACTAGATTACCATATTTATTCTATATTAACCTTCTCATACCTAGAGGGACTCATTGTACACTGGCTAAACCTAATCCCTAAAAGGGGCTGGTTGCACACTGGTAAACTTTATCTCTCAGGGATGAGGGGCCCACTGCACACTTTGTAAACATCATCTCTGAGGCAGTGTCAGGGCTCAGAGATGTAAACCTGCACACTATGTAAACCTCATATATTAGGAGGGGTGAGGGGCCCATTTCTCACTGGCTAAACCTCATCATTATCCATCGTAATTAGGATGGATGAGGAGCTGGTTGCACACTGGGTAAACCTCATATAGGCTTAGTTTAGGACGAGGGGCCCACTGCAAACTGGGTAAACCTCATCTCTCAGGGATGAAAAGACGGGGCTTGCTACACACTGAATATGTTTATTTCGAATTAAATACTTCTACACTAAAAAAAATATCAACATTTCTATGAATCCGCTTAAAACCCAAACAAACTTTTTGTATACATAAACACTTGCTAAGGGACGGTTTAATGTTCCTACAGCATTGGACCACAAGGTGATGATGTCGGCCCAGCGCTGGGCAGACCATCAGTAAAGTGCGGTATATTGCTGACTTGTTTTGTTAACATGACAATATACGACCTGGAAATATAACTACACTGTATTTCACTCTTTTTCGATGCTTTAAAATTGTTTTTTGACTGTTTTGTATTTTTAGTTAAGATCAGTAGGCTATATAGCTTCAAATAAATACAATTTTCAAAATTGACAGCATTGAAAATGTCTCATCCCAAGGGGTCCCTTTAAGCCAAAACCAGCTTCTGGCATACCGGTTAGCGTTAAACTGAAGGTTACAACACTGTTATAGCTGAACTCACACTAACCTAGCTTCGGCATACGGAGAGCAGAATGACCTCATGTTACATTAATATTTATATTTGGGCTATGCCCAAATATATTGAGTTTTCAACGGAACTTTAAACTTATTATTCTTGGCACGTTTTTTCTCCCTGAGTTTTAATCTAATCAACTTGAAATTTTGACACAACATTCCCAGAATGTTGTGTCATGACTTTTCTAAGTAATCCAACATGTTCTTCTGGATTTATCCATGATTTCATGGATCATTAAACTCTTGAATGGCAAAAGGCAGTTTCTGCTTACTTGTAAAGTGAGCAGATACTGCACTATGCTGCTCTTCAAATTCAAAAGGCAGTATCTGCTTACTTGTAAAGTGAGCAGATACTGCCTTTTGAATTGCACGGCAGTAGGCCTATGATAGGGTCCAATGTTGGTTCAATAATGTACACATCGGGTGATTCTCCATTCATTGCCAGGAGGGATTAACAGGGTGCCCCTATGTCCAGACTGACTCCACCCTTTAGTCTTTAGATTTGATAATAAAAATACATTTATCCAATGTTTTAATTCCGGGCCAGCGTCGCAGACAGTGGCCCAGTATTAAACCAATATTGTGTATTAGGTATGGACAGTTGAAACCTTAAAATAACAGTCACAATTCTATTCAAACACAAAAAGTTGAAACAATGTTGTTTTAATTTTGGGCTAGTGTCTGGGATAGTGATACAACATTAAGTCAACAAAGAGACAAGTCAATGTGTGTACTGGGCACTCTGAATGCGATTCCATTTGACAAACAAATATATATCTACTTACAAGTGCAAAAGCTCAGTGGGGACTTCTAAAATTTGAAGTCTGAAGTCCGAAGTCTAAAATTCCAGTTCAGAATGGCTGCCAAAAAACTCATACGCGAAATTCCAATCAATCTGTCATAGTATAAATAACCCAACAAAATTTAAAATGGCCGCCACAAAAACTCATAAAACCTAGCCTAAATATTATTGTTACTTGAAAAGTCACAATTCCAATCTAGTATAATTTACTACTTTTCGAATATTTTTAAGGGTGCGTCAACACTGGTCAAGGGTCTATGTCCGAGCCCAATGGGGAATGTAGGTTATAAGACATAAATTTAGGTTAATTGTTTGAGTGACAATTAACCCAGGCCTAGTGATATACGTTATTACTACTCATCATTTTAGAATACAAACATTGATAATTTCACCATTGTTATGTGTCAATGACATTTGACACATAGTGTCTCGTATGTACAGTCATCATTGAAACAGTCACCACCAACCCAAACGCCCCTCCCCCCCCCACCAGTGTCTTAGCTAGAAAATAAATAAATGGGCTTCCAAAAGAGAATGTGTGCCGTCCACTCTGAATATGAAGTCGTAATATTTGAGGATAGTAGCCCACAGCGCTATCGTTGGCAGCACGTAGCGCTGCTACTGCGAAGGGGGTCCGGGGGTCTCCCCCAGGAAATTTTGAAAAAAATACTTGTTTATGTGGCATCTAGAGCTATTTGAGTTGATCAACAGCAGTTTTGATTAATCGAGGGTGAGAAAAAAATTAAACAGAGCAGGCAATGGCAGCTTGGCATCAGTTTATTATCCTGAAGATAAAATAATAAACAGATATTAGTCCATGGGCCAGATAGGGTTACCGTGCACCCCCCCCCCCCAGGACAGTCTGAGACCAAGTTTTTATTGTTCCTTGGACCTCCACCGATATCAAAAGGCGATGCCATCAAAAAAAAGTTGGAATGGACTACCTGTTTTGGGCCATTTTCAAAATGGCCGCCATCGAAATCTGGAAATCACGTTTTGTGCCATAACTTGAGTTCTAAGGCAGTTAGAGTCACAAAATTAGTGTCTATGCATATGTTTTTGGGGGTGAGGAATTTAATTATGTCAATAAAAAATGTTTCTGTCTTGTGGAAAAATTATAAACCGCTATTCAAACGTATTTTTCGTACATTTTTGGTCATTTTTTGTGTTAGTTTATGGGACAGAGAGGGTTACTGTGCACCCTCCACCTATGAAAGTCTGAGAGCAAGTTTTTTTTTGCTCATTAGACCTCCCCCAATATTAAAAGTCGATGCCATCAAATAAAAGTCGGATAGACCACCTATTTTAGGCCATTTCAAAATGGCCGCCATTGAAATTTGGAAATCACGTTTTGCGCCATAACTTCAGTTCTAAGGCAGTTAGAGTTACAATATTGATGTCTATACATATGTTTTTGGGGGCGAGCAATTCAATTATGCCAATAAAAAATCTTTCTGTCTTGTGGAAAATTAATAAACAGCTATTTAAACGTATTTTTCGTGCATTTTCGGTTATTTTTTGTGTTAGTCCATGGGCCAGATAGGGTTACTGTGCACCCTCCACCCATGAAAGTCTGAGACCAATTTGTTTGGCTCATAAGACCTCCCCTAATATCAAAAGTCGCTGCCATCAAATAAAAGTCGGATGGACTACCTATTTTAGGCCATTTCAAAATGGCCGCCAATGAAATTTGGAAATCACGTTTTGTGCCATAACTTGAGTTCTAAGGCAGTTAGAGTCACAAAATTGGTGTCTATACATATGTTTTTGGGGACGAGGAATCTAATTATCCCAATAAAAAATATTTCTGTCTTGTAGATAATTCATAAGCAGTTAAATAAACGTATTTTTCGTGTATTTTCGGTCATTTTTGTGTATTTTAGTGCGAGCACAGAAAAAAACTAACCTTAAAATAAAACTTGTAGTGTTATTTTATTCCGTGAATAATGAGCATTACAGTGTGGAAAATTGTAAATAAAAATTCAACTTTGTTTATGACGAGCATGATCAATGAAAAAAACTTAGTCTGGAAAATATTAAAATAACAAAGTGGTGACTGTTCTATGAACCAATTACAATTACATGTCATGTTCATCCATATTAGATCAGCAGCTGAGTAGATTATTTCCTTCATTGCAAAAAAAACAGTACTTTTACACAAGATCATATCGCCACTTTAAAATTTAAAACGGCAGATACACCCTTTCAATTCCAAGGGGAAAAATTAGTTATTGACAATCATTCTTATGTATTGCACACTCATTTCACCAGTTTATCTAACACATATTTAAAAACAGAATTTCTAACATAATAGTTGCCGTGTTATCAAATTTTATGGTGGTGACAGCAGAAATGGTGGTAGAGGCCTTGTTCCACCAGAATATAAAACACGTTTGCACTACCATAGAACATAAAATAAACAAATAAGCTACTGATTATTTAAACCTAATCCTCATCACTGTCACTTTCAGCTACTGCACTGTCATCAGACAACACTTCTCCCTCTGATAAACTTGCTACATCGTCACCACTTTCAAATGTATCATCTTCCCTTGCTATGTCTATTGGTTTATATATATGGCTGAGGAATATGGGCTAATTTCCAAATTCCAGTTTAATAATTTACTCGTCTAATATGCTGAGACAATGTCTCTCTACATAGTGGAAATTGGCTGAAGTCTGGCTGAAGTCTATATTGCTCACTTCTGCTTCAAGATAAAGTAGCGATACATGTCACATGTTAACTCTTCTAGGTCGGTCACTAAGTCATCGGATATATGCCTAACATCTCCTAATTTACAGAGTACATCTTGAAATCGCATAGACTTCTGAATCAGTTTTATGGTAAATTTTTCCTGCGCCTTGTCCAGGATGTGAGTGATGCACCAGTGCCAATTGATCTAAGCAGCACTCTGGTCATACAAGATGACAATGCTTTCTTCCATGTTATGTCAAACATCACCAGCAACTTTCATCTTATTGCACATACAATATTTGACAGCATACCAAGGAATGGCGACATTATCTTTAGCACAGAAGGCTCGATTAAGCAAATGGAGGGACAGATGCTTGGTACCAGTGATACATTGATTATAAGTAGGCCATTGCAAAAAAGCCAACTGATTGGAAGACATTTCTGATTAACAGTGACAACAAATCACAGTTAGTTGATGTTATGAATGATGTTTGGTGCTCTCATAAATTAGCTCCAAACCTTGCATGGAAAAAAAATATTAACTGTCCCTCATGGTAACTTCTACCTTCTTGCGTCTGAAGATGGAACAACAGTTAATAAAACTGAGATTACATCATTGTTCTCAAATAAATAAAAAAACTGATACTGTCTCTATGCACAAGAGCAAGGCTGTGATACAGTTCGCATTCGCAGTTCTGACAGTGATGTGTTTTTCATATTGCTGCACCATGCTTTCAAGTTAGACATCACTATTTCGTTTGATACTGGCTCAGACAACACAAGAAGGCTTCTGATTGTAATTCACATAGACAACAATAATGGTCAGAAGCTCTGCACGTCTCTTTGCGCATTCACGCGTAGGGGAAATTAAACCAATAAAACTGAGTCAGGAGACTGTGAGATTTCAAGATGTAAATTAACTTGATGTTTGGCATATCTCTAATGACATGGTGATCGACCTAGAAGAGTTCACATGTGCCATCTATGGAAAAAGTCGTCATACGAGTGTACATGATCTTGTACCGATTTCCATCATGTAGAAAGACATTGTCTCAGCATATTAGACGAGTAAATGAGACTGGAATTTGGAAATTAGCCCATATTTCTCAGCCATTAGAAAGTGATGACGATGTAGCAGGTTCATCAGAGGAAGAAGTGTTGTCTGATGACAGTGCAGTAGTTGAAAGTGACAGTGATGAGGATTAGGTTTAGCTAATCAGTAGCTTGCGATATGTTTATTTTATGTTCTATGGTAGTGCAAACGCATTTCATATTCTGGTGGAACAAGGACTTTACCACAGCTTTACCACCATTTCTGCTGTCACCACTATAAGAATTTGATGACATGGCAACTATTATGTTAGAAATTCTGTTTTTAAATGGGTGTAAGATAAACTGGTGAAATGAGTGTGCAATACATAAGAATGACTGTCGAAAACCAAATTTTACCCTTGAAATTGAAAGGGTGTATCTACCGTTTTAAATTGGCGATATGATCTTGTGTGAAAGTATTGGAAGGGAATATTCTACTCAGATGCTGGTCAGATATAATATGGATGAAGATTACATGTACTCCTAATCGGTTCATGGAACAGTCACCACTTTGTTATTTTAATATCTTCTACACTAAGTTTTTTTCATTTATCATGCTAGTCTTAAGCAAAGTTGAATTTTTATTTACAGTTTTCAATACTGTTATGCTCATTATTCAAGGAATAAAATAACACTACAAGTTTTATTTTAAGGTTAGTTTTTTTCTGAGCACGCACTAAAATACACAAAAATGACCAAAAATACACGAAAAATACCTTTATTTAACCGCTTATCAATTATTTTCAAGACAGAAATATTTTTTATTGCCACAATTAAATTCCTCGCCCCCCAAAAAATATGTATAGACACCAATTGTGTGACTCTAACTGCCTTAGAACTCAAGTTTTTGGCACAAAACGTGATTTCCAAATTTCAATGGCGGCCATTTTGAAATGGCCTAAAATAGGTAGTCCATCCGACTTTTATTTGACGGCATCGACTTTTAATATTGGGGGAGGTCTAATGAGCAAAAAAAGAACTTGGTCTCAGACTTTCATGGGTGGAGGGTGCACAGTAACCCTCTCTGGCCCATGGACTAACATAAAAAATGACCGAAAATGCACAAAAAATACGTTTGAATCGCTGTTTATTAATTTTCCACAAGACAGAAACATTTTCTATTGGCATAATTAAATTCCTCGCCCCAAAAAACATATGTGTAGACACCAATTTTGTGACCCTAACTGCCTTAGAACTCAAGTTATGGCACAAAACGTGATTTTCAAAATTCAATGGCGGCCATTTTGAAATGGCTTAAAATAGGTAGTCCATACGACTTTTATTTGATGGCATCAACTTTTGATATTGGGGAAGGTCTAATGAGCAAACAAAACTTGGTTTCAGACTTTCATAGGTGGAGGGTGCACAGTAACCCTCTCTGTCCCATGGAATAACACAAAAAATGACCGAAAATGCACGAGAAATACGTTTGAATAGCTGTTTATAAATTTTCCACAAGACAGAAACATTTTTTATTGGCATAATTGAATTCCTCACCCCCAAAAACATATGCATCGACATCAATTTTGTGACTCTAACTGCCTTAGAACTCAAGTTATGGCACAAAACGTGATCTCCAGATTTTGATGGCGGCCATTTTGAAAATGGTCCAAAACAGGTAGTCCATCCCAACTTTTTTTTGATGGCATCGACTTTTGTTATCGGGGGAGGTCCAAGGAGCAAAAAAAACTTGGTCTCAGATTGTCCTGGGGGGGGGGGGGGTGCACGGTAACCCTATCTGGCCCATGGACTATATCTAATAATATCAATTAATAACAAAATAAGAAATGACTATAAACAAAAAAAAAGATCATTATTCGAAATATCTGGTAAAAAAATATATGCAATGCGAGTCATAAGAACAGATAAAACTCTTTGGCGGAACTACTGGCACCACTGAGCCTGTTGTATCGCGGAATTAAATGGAAAACAACATTATATCACTTTAATAATAGACCTATTGTCATATTGATTTCTCTGCGGTGTGAATTTATGAAATATGACATCATAGTCATTGCAAGTACAGTATTGCAGCAGGCCCATATATATATGTTTTCATGGCGTATATATCCTACTAGTAAATCTGTGTCAAAGCTCCACCGATTTCCCCAGAGATCTTCTCAAGAGTGCTTAGGCCTAGGCTACTGGATTCTGATAGCTTTATAGGAACACTGTCAGGTGGAGGGTAAAAATATAAGGTGTCGATGATACACTGATTTTTTATGCAGTAAAAATTAAATGACATGGATGAAATTTTCAGGAACACTCCCACTGCTAGAAATAGTTAGAGCAGCAGATGGATCAACACTGGACAGAACTACTATTTTCATAGAAACAATCTTCTACGTGACAGCAGGTGTCCACTAACATTTTTCTCTGAAAGCTTGCCTATTAAACAAAATTCCCTGACTCAGATAACTAGTTTACATGGTTAGGTCTACATAGTCTTAAACAACAGTTTTGCCAGAAGAAGCATGCAATTGTTTTTAAAACGTTTGGCTATAACTTAATTACAAAGCAAACACAAGCTGCTGAGCTAATGTTGGGTCAACGTTGGCACAACGTCAACGACGTTGCGCCAACGTCAAACCTACGTTTATTCAACGTCTTGTGTTGCTTGGGAATCACCATGGTCAATGTGAATCTGACTATTATATAGCAAGCTGTGTATGCACTCACTAGACCTAAGTTAAAATATGGCAGTCATAATGGTGTGTGGCCAGCATTGTAAACGACGGCCACAATTGGATTGATCAGCGTCACGTGTCCGCTGGGAGTGCGCACGCTTGTAGCCAACCACGCTAAACCTGTGACAGTGGCGTATAGCATGCAGTCATTATGACTGAAACCCCTAAAATCGTGATATATTCGCAATTTATCAGTCCAATATTTAGCTCATTAGAATCAGCAACTCTTTCATTTAGGCACTCTAGCTCGTTTTCTGCTATACTTCATTAAAATTTTATTGGCATGCTTTGGATTATGGGGTGGCCATCGTTCCCGCTAATTTTCTCTTCGAACCATGCTGAATACTAGGGTGAAACTGATGCAGCGATGCACAGCTCACAGTTTGAACGTGTGGGCCTTATTCATACTAGGAACATATTGTCGGCGGCACTACTGGTTTAATCGACACCAGACATGCTAGATGCGGCGCCTAGGTCTATTTCAATACTTAAATAGTGGTTGATGCAACACTCTTTGTGTGATATTTTTTTCGGCTTGGAAAGATATTAAAGTGAAATCTGAAAAGACTGACTGGTATTAATGACTTAGGGCCTAATAGTTAATTCTACAGGCGATCTGTGATTTGAAACTAATTGCCGGTCGATGTTATAAGCCCTACTGTCTACATATCGCCAGCAGGGAGATTCGGCGCCCAGTTCACATCGCCCGCCGGTAGTTTTAATCGCCACTGGCGAGAGTGTATTTCCACCACTTGCAGAAAATTTTAGAGAAATTAATGTATATCTGAGTGCATTCTGAGGCACTTTCAGACTGAAATTAAAGAAAAACACATTTAGGCTTTTTTTCGTTTCTGGACTCTTTGGCCAAATTGTTGCCCGTCCATTACATGCGCACTAGAATTCGGCCCGTCCCGTCCTTTTAGAAACTGCCCGTCCAAAAGGACGGGTGGACGCCCCCCCCTAGCTAAGACGTTGCCCCCGTCCCCCCCCCCCCCCACCACCCCATACCGCACAGCACCTCTAGGAACAGAAAAGCGGTCCGCAGTTTTGTGCAGTTTTGTAAATGATGGGCTACCTACGTTTGCCAAGTGCCAATAAAATATCAAACGCTATATTATAATTATACACATCTGAATTACCTCACAGTTATCGTACTAAGGGCATTTAGCAATTATTAATTTACTGTTATTCATTCACCTTTTAGGCGCTAACCATGACCATGAATTGTTTTTAGATTACGGTTATAATTAGATTATATTTGTGGCAAGTGATATTAAGGTTGTAGTCCCAACAAACAGAATAGGTTCTGCTCCTGTTTTTTAATGTTGGCTTACAATCTGCGACGCTGGCCCAGCATCAAACCATTGGAATCAGCGCCCCATGTTTGTGCCACGACTTGCCTGAAGGAAAGGTCAGGCTGCCTCTTCGACGATTGAACCCTCTATGTGTCGATAACAACTATATCATTTTTAACATTGTATTATTATTTCAATAGTAGGCATACGTTTTCAAGGTGAAATTGGTCTTCAATCCACAGAAAGATTTAAACATTACTGTTTTACAAATCTGTAAAAAAAACAGAAATACAAATGTTCTCTCATCTGAAGCTGTGTATCGCGTCAGGAAGACACAGCTTCAAGTGAGAGAAACTTTCCCAATTAAATCACTTAATGGGTTAAATAAGATGACGTGTCAGGTAATTATAATGTACGGAACACTGATATTCAATATAGTTTGCAGTCTTCAGAATCTGTTTCAGAAGCAGTGGAGTGTGTGGCAAAACATGTGAACCACACCACAGTCTTCTACCGTGCTGTAGGCCTATGTACGCGAGGTCAACATTGTGACAGCACTGCACATTAATTACTTGTGCAATGACAGCCTAATGCTAGACTGTTTCTACAGACAATAAACAGCATTAACAAGTGGAATGATTTTTGTAGTTGAATAGAATTTTGTAAATGGATGGATGAAACCGATGGAACATACAAGTTCAGAACAATAGGTTACTGTATACCGATCATCGACGACTATGATCTATTGTTCAAGCGATTATTTCTGTCAACGCAAATTCCAGCTCCAAGTCAGGAAAAATACATTTATTTATGAAAAATGGACATTTCCCAAAGTGAATTATCTGATTAATTTAGCATAAAGATGTACGTTTTATCAAATTCAATGTTTGGCACATGCTTGAAAGCGTATGTATCCGGTCCCAGCATCACAAGGGTTAACACGAGGTCCTAGCAGCACAAGGGTTAACACGAGGTCCCAGCAGCACAAGGGTTAACATGAGGCCAATAATTTATGAATAATTTGCATAATGCTGCTCTCACACATAAGCGAATATGCTGGCGAATATAGCGAATATGTATCTTTGAAATTCACAGTGAATTCGCCCAAAAAATTGTGAACAGCAAGCGAATTTTTTCACCTCAGTCATCTCTCGACCTCTCCTTACGAATATGTTGTAAATGCACTGCGAATGCTTGTCAATGCTTTACGAATTGCTAACAATCGTTGCGAATGGTGCAAATGGTCTTAAGAATAAATGCTGCGACTGCCTTGCGAATGTTATGAATGCTTGCGAGTGCTTACAAATGGGCTTGAAAACGTTACAAACGTACTTATGAATGATACGAATGTCTTACCAACGTTGCCATTGTCCTGCCATTTTCTTACGAATAATGCGAATATTTGATGACGAGGCTGTGATTGGTATACATACGGAGTGAATATGACGCTGGGCTCATTGTTTTCTTGAATTTAACAGTGGTAAGACATTCGCAAGGAATGGGAAACGGCGAACGTTACAAACGCCTTGCAAATGGCTTACAAACGTTGTAAGTGCTTCCGAATGCCTTACCGACGTTACCAATGGCTTGCGAATGCTTACGAATATTGACGGCGAATGACAGTATTCGCAACATTCGCTGAAATTTAGGAGACGCTTCCTAAACTGGCCGATATTCGTAAGCAGGTGGAGAATGACTTGCGAACGTTCCGAATTTGTTACAAACGCTTACAAATACTCGGCGAGTGTTGCGAATTTTGAGCGAATGTCAAATCTTTTCATTCGTAAGCACATTCGCAAGCATATTCGCTTATGTGTGAGAGCAGCATTAGTAAAAAAAAATTCCATCGCTCCCATAAAAAAAGTGTTTAGTATTTTTCAATCGGTTTATTTTATGTTCTTCGCCTCAGCAATCTCTGCAAAAATGCCTTTTTTATTATTTGATTCCCCATGGTTTGTCCGCAATTAGTTTCTTTTCCTGCAGTGTATAGAATAAAATGGTCGACTTGCGAATTCTTTGAAATTCAATGACCTCGACCTCCTTTGTTTTCACCGAGCTTGCTAATACAATAAAGTATGGGGGAGGGTCCTTGTTTTCACCGAGTGACGTCACTGCGTTTCACAAAATTCTGTGAAACGCAGTGACGTCATCGGAAACCAGCAGGACAAGGGGGGAATTATCTGCTTTGTTAATTGATATATGTATCTGTTTATTACTGACCCAGTGGGACAGGAGGGAATTATGAGCTGCGCAAAACTGGGATGATTTTTCTAGTTATTTCGATTGATACTAATTTTGAATAATTTCGATCAATACTATTATCAACTATGAATTACCAGCTCGTATGGCTGGGCTTCTAACCTTGCTTCCAAATTTGCGGGCTTCTTAAATTTAATAACTACTAGAGTGCTAAACTATGGAATTTATGTTAGTCTAAAGTGGGTTGAAATGTGCAATTATGAACAAAACCTATACCAATCTGGCAAATTAAAGGACAAACTATATGATAAAAACGGCTATAGGCGTGTTTAGCATCTTAAGGTTTAATTTTAGGTCCTTTTGAAACTGATGTCGATCACTAATCTGTACAAATCACACTAACCATGCTAAATGTGGTGTTGATAAAAAGCGTATTTTAAAGTAGCTGTGGTTCGAGAAAAGTTGGCTAATAAGTCCGCAGTACAAACTCAAACAAATGAAAAAATAGTGAGTGTATTTTGGCTCATCAGTTATCTATTTGGTTATCATCAGGTTGGTGGATTGATGCATGATGTGAGTGCGGGGACTGACATTAGACGTCAGAATCTGACGTCCATAGACGTCAGATTCTGACGTCTAAAATAGATCCCCACACTAATTTGTTTATGTGTTTTCTCTCTCGTGTTCAAATAATGATATTTCAATTGACACAAATTAACACCCGGAGATGATTGTTGTGAATGTAATATAATATATTGCTT
>OZ024904.1:103456122-103506646 GCA_964017125.1 Flabesymbios commensalis | reverse complement strand
AACATGTACATAGACTAGAACTGCAAATTTTAATAATTTTCGTGCTGCGCATTCACCAGTTAGGCTAGATATAGAGACGAAATTCCCGCATTTCCTATTTTCGACATGGTTGTCAATATTTAGAAATCAGGAATTTCGTCTCATAACCGGAATCGATCTTTTTTCATTTTTTTTAAATCGCATGCCGTGCACTACGGGTGACGTAACATCCTGCTTGTTATCTGGTTATACAATGAGGAAGGTGCGAAGTTAGTTGTTGGCTCAAACAAAATAATTCATTAATAAAATATTGTAACAAAATCGTTGACTAATAAAATATTAAAAACTCGTATAAATTCATAAACATTCCAGTGCATTAAACATAAATAATTCTCACGAAAATTATATTGTGTTATTAGATACATTTATTTTGTTTTTGATAGTTAATGACCCAATAAATAAAATAATAAAATAATAAAAAAAATATTTAATTTGTTCTTTCATCGCTGGATCAAAACAAAACTGCTGCAATTGATTACCTATGTATCAAAAGCACAGCTTCTTCTACTGCTTTGAAATTTAAACGAGCTGGTTGTTAACAAACATCCTCCGTGTTTGAAATGTGTGACAGACGATGATAATAGGCGCTAAAAAATCAATAACTATAAAACGACAAATGCGCTGCGTGTGTAAAATATGTGACACACAATTACAAAATTGTACTGTTTTTTAAGTTATAATTTAGTTGATAAAAAGACAATTTTTATAAAAAACGCAACACAGGTAGATAGATCAGTAAGTTTCTTTGACTCGTACATCCGACTATCATTTGTAGACCTACCGATGACACATCCTAAATTATAACCCTCATGTCAGCTAACACGAGACATTGACCCATTGCTGTTTTATTGTTGGGCTATCGTCGAAGACGGCGGGCCAACATTAGAACGACATTGGGTCAATGTTTCGTGTTTGCTGGGATATGTCAATTGCTCAAATTTTCATTGTTTGTTTCTCTCCAAAAGCAAAAACCTTGTCCAAACCGGAACCTGTCCAAACCGAAATAAAACCTTGTCCCCGAGGCATTCCAGTATGTACCATTCTCATTCATCAGATCCACCATCCTTCCATTAGTGTACGTTATAATTAGTGGCTCTGATTGATTGCACTATAGAAAGTGTTTTTGTTGGAGATATTCATGAGCTTGACCCAATTTTCCGGCTGGCCAATCACCACATGTTGAAAAAGTATATCTTTGACTTTGTAAATAAGATTTAAACAATACATTAACCCGCCACGTGGCTCTTAAACTATTGCTTACACAACGGGAGGATGGACGATGATAGGGCAAGTTGATCAGTGATTGGCCAGCGTGATGTCATATTGAACATAGTTAAAAAGGGTCAAGCTCGGGGTCACCAGACACCAGTTTTTGAGGCCCTATCAGGACGCGGCATTACAGAAGATATTCTCAAAGCTCCTGAGAAAGAGGCTGGGTATGTACAGGTTTTACTGTACTTTTTTTTAATTCGTATATCATTTAAGTTATCAGACTATACGTTCTATATTTAGATCTTACGTCATGCGCTATTTCTCCGCCAATGAATAAAACATAGTTTTAAATATATACTAAAATAGTCATATTTGTTAAATTTGAGACCAAAAATTTACAAATAGTGATGTTTAAACAGTGATTTAAATAGTGGTTTGATCGTTTAAAGGTGTCATATCACCCCTTATATAGTATGAATAAATTTGTGACAAATAAATCAAAGTTGCCACAAGATGGGGCATAAGTGTCTCCTTATATGGGGTGATTGGCCATCATGTGACCCTCTGAGAGAGTCACATGATAGCCATATATGGGGTAGCCAATCACCCCATATAAGGACATAATTATTCATACCAAATAAGGGGTGATAGATCACCTTTAATAAAACGGATTAAAAACGACTACTGACGTGATTAGCAGACAAAGGGTTAGTAGTAGTGAAGTCACCCGAGCATGGAGAGGTAATAACGGACACCCACTATAGATGGGTCACTGACATGATGGCTCAATCCCGAGCATGGAGAGGTAATAACGGACACCCACTATAGATGGGTCACTGACATGATGGCTCAATCCCGAGCATGGAGAGGTAATAACGGACACCCACTATAGATGGGTCACTGACATGATGGCTCAATACCGAGCATGGAGAGGTAATAACGGACACCCACTATAGATGGGTCACTGACATGATGGCTCAATACATGTGGGTGGACGCCACCGTCAGTGTTGATTTAGAAGTTCAATTATAACATGTTTAACCCTTTAACCGCCGGTGCCGTATATATTCGGGTTTTCATTTTTCATTGACACATTAAGTACCACCTTTTAAACATGTTAGATATAAAATGTGACAGCAATATTTGAAAACAGTTGACTTCCATTTTGTCAAATCTGAATAATTTTCACTCACTTGAAGTTGTGAATCGCGTCAGCGAGACACAACTTCAAGTGGGTGAAAATTCAGATTGAATAATTTGGCGGTTAAAGGATTAAGGTCATAGAGGCAGAAAGGATATTTTTTATTACATATAATTATTTATCACTATTATTGATTATATTCATGATTTATTTTATTGTTTAAGGCTGTTTTATTTTAAAATATATTTAAAATTAATTGATTATTAATTGCTTATTTTTATTTTTATTTTTAAAAATATTCTAGTATTGATTATTTACAATAAAAAATTAACAGGGGGATTTTGTTATTCAAGATGGAGTCCAAGATGGCTGCCGGCATATAGTCATACTTATATAGTCATACTTAACAAATTTAGCTCAATTTACTGTTGTAATACACCCTTTCAACTAGTGTAGAGTTACTGAATGCAGCTAGACCATGCTTACACACCTCTGATCATTATTTTACCCTTTTAGCCCGGAAGGATTTTTTTGTCGAAGACCTTTGTGATGTCGATAAGGAGGAATTGTTATCTATAATAATTAATCAATTATTAATGCTGAAGGATTTCCATCAATGGTAATGACAATACTGGTTAATCTAATCAATTATTTTTTATAAATAATACAGTAACTACAAGTACGGTAATGGAAATTGTGTAAACTTCTCAATGCTAGCTAACTTTTGCAATTCACCATTTCTACTACTTTGTTGTTCACTGAAATTATCTAGACAACTCCTGGATAATTAAACAAAATATTTACCCATTTTAGCCCAAGAAGTTATTTTTAGGAAATACAAAGGCAACGATATCCCCTGTAATGTAAATTTATTATACTACAGTGAGCTTAAAAATTCATTGAACTTCAAAACGGGAATGCGTTGAGGGCATTAATATCAGCAACTAAACTGATTACACTATACTACTCAAACAAGACATTGACCCAATGCTGTTTGTATGTTAGCGCAACGTTTGCGACGCTGGCCCAACTTTGAACCAGCATTGGCAAAGTGTACAATGTTTTAGGAGAGGCTGTCCTGTCAATACACATTCGCGGGGTCAACTGTTTCGAGATCCCCGCAGTAATATAGTCAGTTAGCTTGCAAACCTGACGCCCAGCTAAAAAGAGCCAGAGCTAAGAGCTTTGGTGGTATTATCAGTGGCGGATCCAGCATAGGGCGTACCCTATGGTTGGCCATCACCCTCATAAGTAAATAAACCTTCCGAGGATAATTAAAAACCTTCCGCGGATAATTAAAACCTTCTGCACAGAATTAAAAATTAATTCTCCGCGGATGGTTTTTAATTATCCGCGGGAGGTTTTTAATTGTCTGCGGAAGGTTTTTAATTATCCGCGGAACGTTTTTAATTATCCGTGGAAGGTTATAATTCTTTGCAGAAGGTTTTTAATTATCCGCGGAAGGTAATAATTCTCCGCGGTAGGTTTTTAGTTGTCCCGGAAGGTTTTTAATTATCCGCAGAAGGTTTTTAATTATCCTCCTAGGTCTGACTATATGCTGCGGCCATCTTGGACGCCATCTTGAATAACTGAAAATACTCAATGATGTCAGCTTAATTCTACACATGTTTCCCTACAAGAACCAGCATCGATCTGGTTTGAGGGTATTTTGAGTAGGTTGATGCCATGGCTGCTGGACTAATATATGATATTTCTATTTTGCTTATTTCATGTCCGGTCATGTATTAAAAACATGCTTTGCAAAAAAACACTTTCAAATCCTACATCCACCCTGGCGATTACCTTCACATATGTGCCTAACACCTGGAACCATCAGAAATTATCTTAACATGGGCTACAAGTTATTGTGACGGCGGCTATAAAGACATTGCATATCAATAGAATGTAATACAATATGTGCCTTCATATCATCATTAACCCTTAGAATGCTGAATTATTTTGTATAAATCATGGAGACCAAAAGTTTTTTTTTACAATTTTAAAGAATCATAACTGTCTTAGTTAGCTCTTTCTGATTCATTTGAATAGCTATGTTATGGGTCTACGGCCATTGGAAATATTTCTGATCCCTCAGTGTGGGGATCGACTTTAGACGTCAGAATCTGACGTCTACAGACGTCAGATTCTGACTTCCTAAGTCTATCCCCGCGCTTTAAGGGTTAACCCTTTGAGCACTGATGTCGACTGCAGCAGATATTCTGTGTTTTCATTAGCACCTGTATAACCAATTTTTAAAAGTAAAATATGCTTCTAATCTTAAAACACTGATATATGCTGGAACCTAAATTTCACAAATAACACAAATTTTCAGTCACTTGAAGTTGTGGATCGCGGTAGCTAAAAACTTGAATTTCTCAGCTCAGTGCTCTAAGGATGAAGGCCATTAATGTGGTCAAGTGAATACATTATCCGACCAGCTGCTGAGGCAAGCGCTCATTAAGCCGATTATGGGACAATCGGGTACACTGAAGCATCAGTCAACACATGTATGTAATGAGCATTATGTGGAATATATGAGAACTGGCCTTAAAAACTCGTCAAAATGGTTAACAAGGAAATAGAAACAATGTCAACATAGTGATGGATTAGACGAGGTTGATAATGGTGACGGCATATAGTTATGTAAGTATGACATAATATAGGTATATTTGCACTGACAGCAGTCTCGTTTTCTTTGATAAAAGGATGATGATGATGTAAGCACTTATAAACTATTAACTAGTATTAGATGATTATCTCACTTTTGGACGGTTCCATAATCGTCAACTAAGGCTAAGGTACCAGTGACACTAATAACTGAGGTAAATATACCAGTGACACTGATAACTGAGGTAAAGGTACCAGTGACACTGATAACTGAGGTAAATATACCAGTGACACTGATAACTGAGGTAAAGGTACCAGTGACATCAATAACTGAGGTAAAGATACCATTGGAACCAATAACTGAGGTAAGTACCAGTGACACCAATAACTGAGGTAAGTACAGTGACACCAATAACTGAGGTAAAGGTACCAGTGGCAGCGATAACTGAGGTAAAGGTACAATGGGGTATATATACCTCAGTGACACAGATAACTGAGGTAAAGGTACCAGTGAAACTGATAACTGAGGTAAAGGTACTAGTGGCACTGATAACTGAGGTAAATGTACCAGTGACACTGATAGCTGAGGTAAAGGTACCAGTGACACTGATAACTGAGGTAAAGGTACAATGGGGTACCAATAACTGAGGTTAAGGTACCAGTGACACTGATAACTGAGTTAAAGGTACCAGTGAAACTGATAACTGAGGTAAAGGTACTAGTGGCACTGATAACTGAGGTAAATGTACCAGTGACACTGATAGCTGAGGTAAAGGTACCAGTGACACTGATAACTGAGGTAAAGGTACAATGGGGTATATATACCTCAGTGACACAGATAACTGAGGTAAAGGTACCAGTGACACCAATAACTGAGGTTAAGGTACCAATGACACAGGAAACTGAGGTAAAGGTACCAGTGACCCTAATAACTGAGGTAAAGGTACCAGTGACCCTAATAACTGAGGGAAAGGTACCAGTGACACCAATAACTGAGGTTAAGGTACCAATGACACAGGAAACTGAGGTAAAGGTACCAGTGACCCTAATAACTGAGGTAAAGGTACCAGTGGCACTGATAACTGGGGTAAAGGTATCAGTGCCTCTGATAGCTGAGGTAAAGGTACCAGTGACAGAAGTAACTGAGGTAAAGGTACCAGTGAAACTGATAACTGAGGTAAAGGTACCAGTGAAACTGATAACTGAGGTAAAGGTACCAGTGACACTGATACCTGAGCTAAAGGTACCAGTGACACTGGTAGCTGAGGTAAAGGTACCAGTGACAGCAGTAACTGAGGTAAAGGTACCAGTGACACTGATAACTGAGGTAAAGGTACCAGTGACACTGATAGCTGAGGTAAAGGTACTCGTGACAGCAGTTACTGAGGTAAAGGTACCAGTGACACTGATAACTGAGGTAAAGGTACCAGTGACAGCAGTAACTGAGGTAAAGGTACCAGTGACACTGATAGCTGAGGTAAAGGTACCAATGACAGCAGTAACTGAGGTAAAGGTATCAGTGACACTGATAACTGAGGTATTGTGTCAGCTGTGGTGTCTAATTTTTAGTTTAACCTTTTCTGACTTTAGACGTCAGATTCTGACGTGCATAGACGTCAGAATCTGACGTCTAAAATCGATCCTCATGCTTGAAGAGTAAAATATTTTTAATGACCATAGACCGATAACTTAGGTAATGAAAGGAAGCTGAAAGAGAAGACTAAGACATTTATGATGATTTAAAATTGAAAAAAATCCTTTAGTTCCCATATATGTTGCAGTTCTCTAAAGATTAAAAAGCGACCCCCCCCCCTCATCTGTCAAATGTTGGATCCGCCAATGAAACCCACTTACTATAGTATAGTGGGCGCCAATGTGGCTGCACCCTATCCCGGCTCTAACAAGATCTAAGAGTTTTTAGTAGATTGATGTAAGGCATCAGCTTCAAGTTTTCAGAATTGATTTGTCATACTATACAGATTACTTGGATATATTTTTCATTGAACGGAATAATCTTATTTTCTCTGATGGATCCACTTATTTGTTCTCCATAAGGTGAGAGTGTACTATTATATCCGTAATACAGCTATGCTGCACACAGTCCATGTTCTTAACGACCGTGATGACAGCCTGCAGAGCGTACAGCAAGGCACAGTGTGTCCGTTATGACCCGGCTGTCCTATTCCCGGGATCGGCTACTGAGCCTGTCAGACAAGCAGAACGGACAGTCAAAACCCCTGCCGTTAGATTCAGTCGTATATAACACCCTGAAGAATTATGGAATATGTATGTACCCTTCAACTCGGAGAGGATGTATAGCGGGTCGAAATAAGAGAAAGAATGACTATTTTAAAAATACTGGACCTAATCGGCTTATTGATCTTAACAGTAAAGTGGGCCCAAACATCTCAAACAATCGTAAAACTCATGGTATCAGACTGGCTTTGATTAATGCGCAATCTGTGCGTAATAAAACTAACATGATAGTTGATCATATAATTGATAATGATATCGATGTTTTGTGGATCACAGAAAGTTGGTTATGTGAATCTGGTGATGAAAAAATGATCAAAGATCTGACACCTGACGGTTACAAATTTATCAATGTCCCAAGGAGCAAAGGGTGCAAAGAAAAACATCGAGGTGGCATCGGCATCCTCTACAGAGCATCGTATAAACTTAATACTAAGACTGAGTTCAATGCTTCTTCTTTAGAAAATTGTGAAATTACGCTCAATTCATCATCTAGTTCATTACGTATCGCAATTAAAAAACACAAAATCGCTTCTGGTGAAAACTTTGATCAATTCAGAAGATACAGTCAGAAGATATAACAAAATTAACAACATTTTATTCAGAGAAGATCTCGCTGCTTGCTTTCTTGACACTTCATCTGACCTGGATGGTCTGATTGATCAATTCACGTCATCAATTACTGACATTATTAACAAACATGCTTTGCTCACAACCAGAAAAATTCCCATCAGACAATCGTTTCCCTGGTATTCGATCGACATTAAGCTTGCAAAGCGAGAACGTAGAAAAGCAGAAGGAAGATGGAATCACACTGGGTTGACTATTCATTGAGACATTTTCAAATACCATCGCCGCAAAGTGAAGGAGTTAATAGCTAAAGCGAAAGCAAAATATTATCAAGATGCCGTTATTGAATGTTCTGACTCAAAATCTCTCTTCCGAGTTATGGATCACCTTCTCAAGCGTAAATCAGGGCCTAAACTTCCATCTTTCACATCAGCTAAAGATCTCTCAAACAGATTTGCAAATTATTTCTCGGATAAAATTACTAACATCCGTACAGTGACACTTGAGAAACAAAAACAAGATGATTATGATTATGAACCACCTAGTGTGAATACACCAAACTTGATCAGCTTTGATACTTTCTGTCCTGTAACAGTTAAAGAAATTTGCAAAACCATCATGTGCTGCCCCACTACATCATGACTCGTCACCCTGATATTATACTGTCGTATCTAACATTTTTTTCAAAAGTGCTTTTATGTTTGATTTGAAGGTATTAGGGGCATACGCATCTTGTATTAATTTTTTGAATTTTACTTACGGATATAAGTAGGTCAAATCACACTAATACATAGTCGTATCTGCAAGTGATTTGCTAATCTTTAAAAAAGTAAAATATTATAGAGTCGTATGCGCACATACAACAAAATTGGAAAAAATATAAATCTTATAGTGTTGTATCTGGTAGATACGTCGGTATAGGGCCATTTTAGCTCTTATGTTTGAAAAAAATATAAATCTTATAGTGTTGTATCTGGTAGATACGTCGGTATAGGGCAATTTTAGCTCTTATGTTGTTGCTTAATGAAGTTGATGTATGTGGTAGATACGACTCTATAATTGCAATGTTTTGTTTATAATTTGTTGTACCTACAATAAGCATGGCAAACTAGACTAGTCAAGTGTTCACAGGACAGTCATATTAATTTGACTTCAGTTTCAAAATAACCACAAAACACAAATATATAGATTCTCAGACGATCGAAGGCCGTTTTGTATAGTCAGCTATTATTTTGCTGAAAAATTGATGCAACCTCACTTGACTCACTTAATCTGTTATTAAATGAGACAAAACAAATATTTTTCTGTGATATATACTTAGCTAAATCATGAGGCACTGAACATGCATGTGCACTGAAAATTGAATAATGTGTTGTTGTATCTTGTTTGCTGAATCTCTCTTGGACTTCTGATCTTTTTCTCCACTAGTAACACCCTATTCTGGATGATTTAACCCTACAAGCCTTACTTTAAATAACAACTGCAACAACTTCAACAGCTGTAGACCTGGCTTGTCAAATTGAACATTTTATTTCATCAAAAATAAGGAAATTAATATAGAAAGAAAACATTCAAAGGGGTGGGGGCAGAAACGCACAAACTCTGTACTATAATACAATAAGGTTCTTCCTTCGTTGTACGCTCACCCTCTCTAGATCGCTATTTCCCGCCACTCAATATATACCTCCCACACAGCAAATGTCCATTTAATCTAAGAACGTCCTCTATTTAATTTTTGTGTCATAATTTGGCTTTTATATATTAGATAATGGGTGAAGAAGTCGACAGTATGCGAAATAAAGACCGAGGGCGCAGCCCGTGGTCTATATTTATCATAATGTCGAACTACCGAACTCATTATTGGATATAGTCACTCTCCCCACGATTCTAAGAAACCCCCCTCTACCAACACCCCACCCATTTACGGCTGGTGTCTGGCGCCACTAAGACAGTAGACAATAAACAATAGACAGTTTTTTCAAACTAATTCAGAAAACAAGTTAAATAAATGATATCAACGCTGTTTTTTTTGGCCAATAACATAAACGTAGACCCATATTTGAAACAACATTGTTCCAAAGTAAAATTGATGTTTCATAATCATGACACACCACAATCAAAATCCGCAGTACGGGTTCTTTTACAATGGACAGCGTCTCAGAGCTGGACATGTTGCTCTCCCTAGCACTTGTCGTTGCAGAAAATAAGAACGAAATGAAAAATATTGCTCAATTACCATCATTTATATACCCGGGTGACAGCAAATTTATTTTTGAGGAGACTCTCAAGTTTTGAAAAAAAAGATAAGAAATACTGTTTTTTTTTTCCTTTTTAAGAATTTAATAATTGTATAATGGATGAGCATATGCTTCTATTTTAAATTTCCACATGTAGACCCACAATAACAGCCCCTGACACGAATACATTTAATTACAGTTGGGTGTCAGAAAATGGGCAGTGAAATTGTTCCAGAAATGTCTACTGAAATAATTTTCAAATGCTTTTAAAGGAAGGATAACCGATATAAAAAGAAAAATTATATCTGGTATAAGTGATTATGATCTTGAAGCAAATATTTGCAACCCAAAATACTGCGCTATATATTAAGGTACCTAGGGTACCGAAGAAATAGGCCCTAATCATGAAAGCAACAAAACATAGCTTAACAATTTTATGAAGATCTAAGCGGAGATTATAAGAATTTAGAAATTATTTTTGAATGTCATGTTATCAGTGGTTATTTGTAATTCTTCCTTCATAAATTATTGACTCATTATTAAAAAATATATATTTCTGTAATACTTTTAATAGGTGATTTGCAACAAACACGATATGTTGAGCCAATGTTGTTTTATTGTTGGGCAAGCGTCGCAGACAATGGGCCAACATTAAAGCAGCATTGGCTCAACGTATCGTGTTTGTTGAGTCATAACATAAATATTATTACACATGATATTTTCTGTTTTTTCCCAGCAAACAAGATACATTGACCCAATGTTGTTTGAATGTTGGTCCACTGTCTGCGACGTTGGCCCGACATTCAAACAAACTTTATGTCAACGGCTCCTGTTTGCTGGGTTTTAATATATTTGAAATGACTTACAATGTAGGCTGTAATTATATATTATAACTATTTGAAATGACGTATAATTATCTATTATATGAAAGGCGTATAATTATAAGGAAAACTATGTGTGAACGCTCTGAAATTTATTGTTGGTTTAATGTTTACACCGTTGGCCCATAATTTATACAACGTTGTGTGAAGGTAATTTTTACTATATGAAGAGGGGTATCCAACCCAACCTGCAGAGACGATGGGTATACTACGCCGTCACAGACGGAGGCCGCGACATAATGTTTGCCAGTATTTCTGAGTTGACCTCAGGTGCACTCTACATTTTTAAAAAATAATTACTGGTAGACGTTTAATAATGCATGATGAAATTCAGTACACTCGTTTTTCGGCTAGATAATCCCGACTGGAAACAATAGAAAAAAGAAGGGGCAGTGACTATTCAGGGCTCAACGCTATTTTTATGAAATGCTGTGCCCCTGTCTACAATCAGCACGATACTAATTGCCCGTTCGATTCGCACCGATCTTAAAATAGTTCAGTGCTTCGGAACACCATGAATTGATAGCAGTAAAGTTGCCTCGTAACGTCTAAACTCTATCAATCCATCAGTGTGCTTCCACATTATGTTACTCCTAGCTACGTCACTGCCAGTGTTTAATTATACTTACACAGTCAGCGACGTATTTATTTCTAGCAAATATATCTATAACAGATGGAACACATAATTCTTTACCTTAGATTTAGTTCCTTATACATTGTCAAAAGATCTATATTTCTATTTCCCGTGGTCAAAAACCTGCCTGCTTATAGTGAAATCAACATTGTCAAGCTAATTTGTCTGGAGGTGTGAGGGCTCATCCTATAACTTCTTAAAATTATTTTTCATCCAACATTAATTTTAAAGTAAACAATGGTGATCTGATAAACAAAATACATGCTCGGCAAAAAACACATTGCGAAACTAAAAGCTAAGCAATATGCTAATGTGGTTGTCGGGTGTTTTGGCTAACAACATGTCATTAACAGCCCTCATGGACAGCCATCATCTCTATACTATCATAGAAGGAAGCTGGAAAATTACATGCTAAGTGTTTATGATGTTAACACTGATGTACACTGGTTTATGCAGCATGAAGCAATTACACAGAGAGAGTAAAAAAGCAAGTTGTGTGATTCAATAATTGCAGAAACAGTCTGGTAAAGAAAACAATAGAGTGTATCTTTTATCAGATAACTGCTGCAATGCACCGATTTAAAATGGATAAGATTGTACACTGCGTTCTCGAATGTGGACACGCAAACAAAATGAAAAACGATTTGTCCACAGCACCATTGGGAAGAGAGGCAGACACATGTATATATTTGAGCAATGATATGCATGTGTGTGAATTGCCCCAGACCACACAGTCACGTTTATTCGTAATGAGTCAGATCCTTTAAGCTGGCTTCGAATGTGTCTTATAAAATAATTTACTCCAATAAGAAGTAATTTAACATTTCTAATCTGACTTCAGCCATTTAATTACAGTATCAAGCTAATTGTTAGTTGATTTGTGAGTAGGCTTCATCATTATGCTGACTATAGACTTAAACAGGGATTTTTGCTGAATTGTTGCGCTAACTGACTTCACCCTAAAGAGACAATATTCTGTATTGTTATTTTAGAACAATATGTTCTTGTATTATTTTTGAAAATTGTTGTCTTTTTACGCTTAGTTCATGTAGTTAAAGGCATTTGATGTTCAATGACCCTTGTTAGGAATTTTTTGTTGTCACATTATTGATTTAGATACTTATGTAAGAGCCTAAGTGTTAATTTCAGTTAAAATTTTGTTTAATGTTCTGTAAAACATGTAAAATGTCAAGTAACTTTAGTAATTGAATAAAAACAAACCATAATATGAATTGCGAAATGACAATTATAAGCCGATATAAAATCAGAATAAACTGTACGTTAACCTAACAAGTGACATTCATACCTAACATTGTTGACAGTGTCACCTGCATAAGTATATTATTCTACTTACATTATTTCTCAAAAAATGTAAATAAGAACATAACATACTCGAGCAGATTTTGCATAGGTTCGAAAAACACGTTAGATAAAAAACGTTATTCATTATTGTATTTCTGTTGAGATACAACACAATCTTAATGCAAGTTATATATTACAAGGTCGTATGTGCCACTTACAAACAGTGTAATTTTAAATAACAAAACATTTGTAATTTTCACCATGTTTTTCCTAAATTTATTCTTATGGGATTGTCAGTTATTTGGACAAATATAAATAAAAAATCGGATGCTCTAATTCCTATAGTTGTATCTGCACATACAACTATGTGGTATTTTATTTTTTTAATTTTACCTTTATTTTTTTATTTTATAGCGTTGTATCTGCCACATACAACTGTCAAATTTTAGAAAAAAATTTATGACGATTATTTTCACACATTTGACATTTTTGTCAACATTATACAGTCGTATGTGGTACATACATCGTTTAACCACTTTTTGTACAATATACAATTTTAATGTCTGTTTTGCAGTTAAACATTACTGGAAAGTTATTAAAACGTGAAATCGATTAATTCTGAAAAAAATCCTACTTATATATTACACTGTCGAATGTGCGCATACAACTATGTAATATTATGTATTATCATACTTTATAATATTATAAGGTCGTATCTTTTGTAAATGCTTGTTGCTATGCAACGCTAAGGTCTGTTGCATTTTCTTCACATTGAACAAACGTCTATTTTTTATATCTACAAAGGTTTTTTAAGACAAGGCTGAAATATTACTACATTTTTATAATTAAGTTTTTTTCGATTATCTCGGAATAATGAAAACTGTAGATACGACAGTATAATATCAGGGTGACGATGTGTGCTAGACCCACTTCCAACGCAATTGTTAAAAACAAATGTTGATATTTTATCACCTGTTATCACACGAATAGTCAATTTATCTCTAACCACTGGAAAATTTCCTTCTTCACAAAAATCAGCAATAATAACTCTATTGCTAAAGAAGGCCTCACTCGATCCGGAATCATTGAAAAATTATCGTCCTGTGTCTAATCTAACATTTGTTTCAAAATTACTTGAGAGAATGGTAGCAAAACAACGACATGATCAACTTTCACAACACCAGCTGTATGAGAAGAATCATCAACATATCGGAAACGCCATAGCACTGAAACGGCATTAACACGTGTTCAAAATGACATTCTGAGAGCTATGGATGACAGTAAAGCGACAGTCTTGGTGTTATTTGATCTCTCTGCAGCTTTTGACACCATTGACCATAATTTCTTGTTGGAGATATTGAAGCAGTGTGGTATTTCAGGTACAGCTCAGTCTTGGTTCAAATCTTACTTGGAAGATAGATCTCAAAAGGTTCACCTTTGTGGAAGCAGCTCAGCTTCGTCATCATTAAGATTCGGTGTTCCACAAGGGTCTGTGCTGGGTCCAATTTTATTCACGATCTATACCATCCCCCTGGGTGAGATATGTCGTGGTCATGGTGTCCAATATCATCTCTATGCTGATGACACTCAACTGTATGTATCCTTTAAGGTTGGTGATGCAGTAGATCTCTTGGAAGCTCAACGTCGAATCGAGATGTGCATAGCTGAGATAAAAGCATGGATGGTGATGTTCATGTTAAAGTTAAATGATGATAAAACAGAATTAGTAATCATAGCACCACCATATTTTCTTCATCACAATAGGGTACCACTGTCTGGTGTGCAAGTGGAATATCAACATCTAAATGTGCCTGTAACATCGGCGTAATGTTTGATCATCATATGGATATGACTACACAGGTCACTAAGATGTGTCAAGCAGCATGGTTCCGACTCAGAAACATTTAGATCAGTCAGATCCAGTCTCACAAAAGAGGCGACACTAAAGCTTGTTTGTTCTCTGGGGATGCCTCGCCTTGACTATGGTAACATTTCCCTCCATGGCATTTCCGAAGGCCTATTGGATATATTGCAGAAAGCGCAGAATGCTGCCGCAAGATTAGTTGTAAAGTGTTTACGCAGTGACCATATCACTCCTCATCCCCGTGATCTACACTGGCTACCAGTCAGATCTAGAATAAAGTACAAGATCCTTGTGACAACATACCGTGCTCTTCATAACGAAGCGCCAGCCTACATTTCTGAAATGCTGACTCTTTATATTCCACCAAGAACACTAAGATCTACCAATACGTCTCTGTTGACTGTGCCAACAACACACACGAAACACGGAGACAGAGCATTCTCCTGTGCTGCTCCCAGGCTATGGAATGAACTGCCAATATCTATAAAAAACTGTCCCTCCACTTCTAATTTTAAACAATCTGTCAAGACTTATCTTTTTAATCGAGCCTATTACTGATGCCTTATCGTTGACTGTTTAGAGCGCCTGCGAACCGTCGAAAAGACTGATGTATTTCGCTATATCAAATGCTTTATATTATTATTATTATTATTACTACTAGACAATGAATTATGATGAAGGACTAAATAAAACGCATGATGGGTTATATATATTCAGTGTCCGAGTTTATATTTAAATTGTTTATATGTTTTATGATGACCAGTATAATGTCATTATATGAATAATTCGTTTACAATATTTTTTAAAATATTACTACTTTTTGATAACTATTCATTTAATCATATATTTTCTATTATATCACTTATTTATCTTACAACATATCACACATTTCCATTTACAATGGTGATTCTATTCCAGGTCACCTAAGATGTGTGGAGCCAGAAGATCTCACTGCCTGGTCGCTACAATTGTCCTCATTGTCTTTAACGGCTTCAGCTTGTCATACTTTATTCTGAATAACACATGGCAACTGACTCACGTCTCCGGTGTGGTATACAGGTACTCCAGTCACGTCTCTGGTGTGGTATACGGGTATTCCGGTCACACCTCCGATGTGGTATACAGGTATTCCGGTCAGATGATTTACAATCAGAGTGTGGCCACAATCTATCCAATGATAGATGGTCACAGTAGAGTGAGCAAATCACAAACAAATGAGTCGACCACAGAACAAGTTCAAGAAATGCCTCATTGTACCAAAGAACGAATCCATTTAGTTTATTTAAAAATTCACAAAACAGCTAGTGAAACATTATCTGCTATGGTCAGAAGGTTTGGTTATACACGTAGCTTGTCTTTCATTCTGCCATACAATAAGAGGAACAATCTTGGATGGCCATATCCGCTAGTTCCAGGAATGTATCGGCCGAACAAAACCCAGACCTATGATATATTGTGTGAGCACACAGTGTATGATGATATAACCTTTCCTGCTCTGATGCCTCCTGACACAGTATTCACTGCCTCCATACGATTACCAGAGTACCATTTCAGATCCGCATTCAGCTACTTCCGTGTGGCTCAAATAGCCAAGATCCCAGGTGAAAATAAGATCAAAGAATTCCTCAAAGATCCACACAAGTGGGATAATATCTACACATCTACCAAAAAAGATGTACACATGTGCATACCAAATCATGTTTCTCTCCTACATAATGCACAGGCATTTGATCTTGGATTTCCAATGGGGTTTACAACGCCACAGAAGAAAGGCACTGACCATACAAATAATGCTACAGCAGTAATGGAATGGCTTGAAACAATCAAAAAAAGATTTAAATTCATGATAATAGTTGAGTATATCAACGAGTCATTGATTTTATGGAGGCGTTACATGTGTTGGAGCCTGCCTGACATCATATTCTATACACAAAATCTTGCCACATTTCCACTCATTGTCAATGATGAGGATGCTGTAACTCAAGCGATCCGTAATTTTAGTAGTATTGACGTTGCTCTTTATGAACATTATAATAAAACACTGTGGGCAAATATAGAGATAGAAGGTTCTGAATTCTGGGACGAGCTGGACACGTTCAAATATGTGATGACAAATGTTACAAAATTCTGCTCTGGAGAAACGCTCAGACAAAACGTGTTGACATTTGTTAAATCTAAATGGCACGAGTCTTTCAATTACACAGCGAGCGACTGTAAATTATTGGCAAAGAGGTTGCTGCCGGAGCTAAGAACTCGTTATGAAAGAATTAAAAGGACGGTGCCGCTCATAAAACCTACTGGTCCTGCGTGTTAATGCTAAATCAGTATCCCAACAAATCACAATCTCCTGCTTCTTGTAAAATAATATTCTGATATGTTCTTTGCTATGTCAGTCGTCGGAATTTGCTAATATCCCACAATAAAATTAAAAGTGTTCATATATTTTACATTTCCCATTAGTTCAATGTAGTTGTTTATTCTAGGTTATGACAATGTATCAGATCTGGTGATATTATTCACCTTCTGGTAATTAGTAACACCCCTCAGGTTTAATATACATGACAATGTACACTTTCTCAACATTGTCATTTGCAAGCATGTAATCTATTTTTGTCACCACTTGACCGTGCATACCTAAAACCTTTTTTACCATGTCAATGGGACATCTGGGTATAATTAGCACCCGTTTGTCAGCTTGTCTGAGTTTTTGAGGGTCAAAAGAAGTTTTATTACAGAGCTGTAATAATTTAATTTAAATATTACAATTGGGCAAAACGTTTTAAAAATGATGTAGAATTGGCCAGAGATGCACTCTATCATTTAATATTAAGTTTATAACAAAATAATTTGCCTTTCTTTTCAGTTATATGATCACAACCCCCACTCCCAGTAAAAAACGGCCTAAATGGTAAACAGCAAAAAGACGAGTACTACTTCAACAATGCAAGTAAAATCTTTGCAATTGGTCAATGATCAACAACAATATAGATCTATTCTTTGTAACAGATAGTCATGTGAAATATGCAACACACCACTTTGTTGTAATATGCAATATTCATTAAAAATATTAACATTAAAAATCAGTCGCTGTTATAGCACACGCGACACAGATTGAGGTAAGTGATCATTTTCAAGATCTGTTGCTTTGTGTTACATTTCCACTGGAAGTGCATTGACTTCTACAGAAGTTGACGATGTAGTGTACAGTCCTCTTCTGTCAAATTAAATCTGCCAGTTTCAAAGATTAAATTTATTATTACCATGCTTTGCAATTACCACGCACAAAGAAATAGTATAAATAATATATATCAACAAAGTTAGCTGATGAAGGTGTAAACATATTATACTGTGAGATGTCCGGTTTATCTTGCCTTTGAAATAGTATATATCGGGATGATCCATTATGGCAGAAGGTGTACATGTATATATGGTAGTATAGTGTACAGAAACGATATTATAATACCATAACGTCACACTTCAATATTAAAATAGACATCACGATGTAGACATGTAACATTATAATGTCACTATATGATACTATGATGCTGTGATAAACCTTGCAATTTCATGATATACCATGATAGTGTCGATATATGATATTATAGTAGGGCCTACCATGATATGTAATTAGTGACGATATATGGCAATAAAATGTCTATGGGTATAAATGGTATTAAAACATGGATCTAATAGTATAATGACGTGATTTGGCATCTTAATGTCAATATTATTGAAGTAGTGGATTATTTAAGTGTGAAGTATTTAGTCCTGGGGATGACATCTAAATAAGGCCTAAAAATACAATTTTTCTGCACCCCCATGACAATATAGTTTTGATGATTTTATCTTTCTATATGATCCCTTAGCACAAATTATCAAAACATTAACCAAAAATTTGGGTGTCCGAAAGGTTGTAAAATGACATTTTACGAATTATCGATAAACAAATTCGTCAAAATCCACTATTATGTTATATTAACTATATTTTTAATTTATTTATTGTTATTAATTTAATACATGACTCTCAAAACTAGGCATGGGATATGTGAATATCATGAATATGATGTAGGATCTCCAATATTACAGGGATTGTTATATGTTCCGCCGGCGCCGTCGCTTGTGGTGGAATTTTGTTTTGTATTTTGGAAAAAAGACCTTTTGGCATGTAATAATTTTTCAAAATTACAGCTCTCATTTCACCATTACCGTGAAACAAAAAAAATATTACATACCAGATGGTCTAGCTTACAAAATACACAACAAAATTCCACAAATTTTTCAGCGATGTTGGGGGACGATGAAAAAATAATCCGCAAAAAAATTCACACAAAAATGTTGAATAGCGCCTGAGTAAATTGAAAAAAAAGGCTACTCCCAGGATCTGTGAAACAGACTGTATACTAAAACTAAAGGGATCCCTACATCAGTCCATCAGGTAGGTACATGCTAGCCCTCTAGCCCTTACAGCGCGGAAATATTGTTTGTATAAACCGCGGAGACCATATGTCTTAAAAATTGATTATTTTCAATTAGAAATCATCATAAATGTATTAGCATCATGAGCTATTTACGCTTTGTTTGAACACCTATATGTATTATAATTTTCTAATTCTTTCAGGATGTGGGTCGAACTAATACATCAGATTATGACGTCCATAGACGTCAGATTCTGCCGTCTAGAGTCGGTCCCCGCACTGAAAGGGTTAAACCGCTAGTCACGACTGTAGTCGCTTTTAACCCTTTAACCGCCGAATTATTCAATTTGAATTTTCATCCACTTGAAGTTGTGTCTCGCTGACGCGATCCACAACTTCAATTGAATGAACATTATTCAGATTTGACCAGCAAGATTTGAAAAGAGTTGACCTCCATTCTGGAGGTCAACTCTTTTCAAATCTTGCTGGTTGATGTCACCTTTTATCTTTAACATATTTAAAAAAAAAGAAAAACTGAGTATTTGCGACACCGACGGTTAGAGGGTTAATCTGTTTTATTAGCCGATTAGATCAATGCTATTGAGAACAAAATGTGTCTTTGAACATCAGCATTTTCAATTCCTCGGTTTACAATTAAAGCGGCTCCTTATGTTGAGAATTTTTCATTTTTTTCAATTTTGAAAAAAAATCATATGAAGCTATATAGCCTACTGATCCTAAATAAAATACAAAAGCAAAAAAGACAATTTTACAGCACTGAAAAAGACTATACTAATTTTAATTTACAACAGGTATATTGCCATGTAAACAAGACTGCCACAAAAACCCAGACGGCATGATCAAAGTAACCACATAGTTCAATAGCTGCCGCCCTTACTTGGTATGGGAAAGCGATGATCAGGAGGGGGGGGGGGGGGGGGGGGTGTACCCCACAGCATCGATTTTCTGATCAACCCTGGGCCGACGGCATCAACTTGTGGCGCAATGTCAGAAAAAATATTTTTTTACAAAAAAAACATTTCTGGCAAATTATATATCTTATGAGAGTCTGACCTTAATTTAACCTTTAGGCGCTGATATATATATTTTTTTTTAAACTCAGAGACCAAAGGTTTATTTTTAATTTGAAATCACCCTAAATGTCTCAGCTAGATCTTTCCGTCTCATTTTAATACCTATGTTATGGATTGTTATGAACTTGAGGCCCAATGTCGGAAAAATTGTTTTTTTTTACAAAAAAAACTTAAAATTTCTGGCCCATTTGTCGCAACGTCAATAAATAGTTATGGGCCTTTGTCGGACATTGAAAAATGTTGTTTCTCCCAGGTAAAACGAATACATAGTGATACACAGCCCACACTTTCACAGCGTGGGGTTGTCCAAGACAAGCCGTGCACAGACCCACACCACGAAGGTGATAATCTTGGCCAAAAGTGAAACTGTAAGTATGCCTAGTCCTTTAATAGTGCTTCTGAACGAATTACTCTTACATGTTCTGGAGATCTTTGTACCTATATTATTTCAAGGGTCATCCAAATCATGTCGAGTGAGACGTTCATGAGAAATTCCTTTCTTTATTGGTAAAACATACCACCACATTATTTTCTTTGTCCAACCACTACATTTTAAGCCGGGAATGGAGAGTTATTGTTGATCAAGTACAGACCGATTAACATGGTAGGCCTATGATATTAAAATCAGTCAGGTTCGACCGAGATTATGAGGGATTCTCATTTTGGTGTTTTAAGTCAGTTAAAACCCTCGGAGCTCTACATTTTTAGCTGTAGAAAAGGCCTCGGCCTTGGCCTCGCCTCGGCCTTTGGCCTCGCCTCTGCCTTTTTCACACCACTACCTTCTTTTCTTTGTCCGACCACTACATCTGTACTTTCTAAGCCGAGAATGGAGAGTGATTGTTGACCAAATACAGACCCTGAATTATCATGGTGGGTCTATGATGCTATAATCAGTCAGGTGTTGCTGACCGAGCTGTTGATAATGAGGGATCCTCATTATGTTCCAATATGTTTTAATTCAGTGAAAACCCTCGGAGCTCTACATTCTTAGCTGTGGAAAAGGTCGAGGCCAGAGGCCGAGGCCTTTTCCACAGCTAAGAATGCAGGACTACTCAGGGTTTATTCTATACATAATAAATACAATCTGATCAAATACAGATCACAGCAGCCAGTTCACAATAATATTGTTGACGAACCTGCTTTGGCCTGGATTATGACACATGACCATGCTGGGGATTTGTGCCCCTCTGAGCTCGGTCCGCCGAGGATATAGGCGCTATAGAAGTTTGCTTGATTGCTTGATTTCTTGATTTCTTGATTGCTTGATTGATTGATTGATTGATTGATTGATTGATTGATTGATTAATTGATTGATTGATTGATTGATTGATTGATTGATTGATTGATTGATTGAATAATTGATTGATTGATTGATTGATTGATTGATTGAATAATTGATTGATTGATTGATTGATTGATTGATTGATTGATTGATTGATTGATTGATTGATTGATTGATTGATTGATTGATTGATTGATTGATTGATTGATTGATTGATTGATTGATTGATTGATTGATTGATTGATTGATTGATTGATTGATTGATTGATTGATTGATTGATTGATTGATTGATTGATTGATTGATTGATTGATTGATTGATTGATTGATTGATTGATTGATTGATTGATTGATTGATTGATTGATTGATCGATTGATCGATTGATTGATTGATTGATTGATTGATTTATTGATTTATTTATTTATTTATTTATTTATTTATTGATTAATTGATTGATTGATTGATTGATTGATTGATTGATTGATTGATTGATTGATTTATTGATTTATTGATTTATTGATTGATTGATTGATTGATTGAATAATTTATTGCTTTATTGATCGATTGATTGATTGATTGATTGATTGATTGATTGATTGATCGATTGATTGATTGATTGATTGATTGATTGATTGATTGATTGATTGATTGATTCATCCATCCATTCATTCATTCATTCATTTATTCATTCATTCATTCATTCATTCATTCATTCATTCATTCATTCATTCATTCATTCATTCATTCATTCATTCATTCATTCATTCATTCATTCATTCATTCATTCATTCATTCATTACCTCTTGGTCATAATTTCAGATTCAATGCATTTCTAAATCTGATAATATAGTCAGCCCTGGTCGAAAAAGCTACAGTAACATAAAGCAAACGCCAGTGAACCCTTACAGTGCGGGGATCGACTTTAGACGTCAGAATCTGACGTATACAGACGTCAGATTCTGACGTCTAAAGTCGATCTCAGCAATGTAAGTGTGAAAATATTTATGATTGTCGTAGACCCATAACATAGATATTCAAATGAATCAGAAAGAGATAACTAAGACATTTATGATGGTTTCAAATTCAAAAAAAACCTTTGGTCTCCATGGTTTATACAAAAAATAGTCTGGGTTAAAGTCTGGCACGTGATCTGCCTGTGGTAAAATCCAGACACGGTTTGACTTTATCCCCTGCTGTTAGCTCAGTAGCCGACATATACAAAACACTCAATTAACTGAGATATATGCTTAGTTAGCAAAAGCGAAAATGCTACTACGCCAAGCGGTGCTAAAAAACCTTCCTCTGCTCATATCGCGATCATAGGTAAACTCGGTATTTTCCGGAAATCTTGTCCACAGGGATTATGCTCCGTCATCTTGTTCCTGTGTGAACAGACTGGAACGAACTCCCGGATTCAGTGCGGAAGTGCGAATTCTCAGATGTCTTCAAAAGCGCCTAGAAGAAGCATCTTTTCTGTAACGCCTATCCTTAATTGTTTGTAAAGTGCACTGAGCACTGTATGTGCGCTATAAAATAACTTATTGTTTTTATTATTTTTATTGACAGCAGTGACCGACACAGTAATTGCTCTTTTATTTTTGGATAATTATACTTATACTTTCATCGCAGGGATAGTCTTTAGGCATTAGAATCTCACGTCTAAAGACTTCATATTATGAGGTCTTAAGTCGATCCTCGTAGTGAAAGAAATAAAATATTTATAATAAACGTAAACCTATAAGTTATGTATTCAAATGAAGCGGAAAGAGCTAACTAACACATTTATGCCGAATTCAAATTGAAAAAACCCTTTTGACAACACAACTTATACACAAACCTTATACACAAAATATGTCAGCACTATAAGGGTCATCACACGCAGATACGTACAATATACAAATTACTGTAAATATAGAATGATCTATGGCGTAAATGTATTTTATGTAGGTCCTATACATTCAGGAGTGGCTACTCGACCGGAGTTACCACCATTCAGTAACGTTACTGTCGATGGCGACGGTAGCTCTGTTTTCACGTTTCATCGCCCATACTGTCTGGTAGTCGACTGCAATCGAGTAGTGTTTACCTATGAATTGTATTTTATTTAATGATATCTGTGGAGAGGTTAAAAGTACACTGGGCTAGCGTTGGGCCAGCGTTGTAGACGTTGCCCCAACAATAACCAAAAATTGCTTCAACGTCTCTTGTTTGATGGACATTTGTCAGAAAAGTAGCTACATGAGATGTGGCTGAGTGAACCTTAGCCTATCCAAATATTTCATTAGTATATAATACTCATTGGAAAATGTCTGGTTGGCAAGGGCTATATGAGATGTGCTGAGGGGGAGAGTTTAAGCACTGATATCTTTGCTTGGGTTTACAATTAATCCCCGCCAGGGTGAGATGTTGGGGAATGACCAAACACAGACCAGGATATGGTTGACATCTTCAAATGGTGTGAAAGCTGACTGGCGGCAATACTCGACATGCCACACTGCAGACAGTGGCGACAATTGGCATGGGCAGAGTCTGTGAGTGACCTAACGGCACTGGGGACCGACTTTATATGTCAAAATCTGACGTCTGTAGCTGACGTATAAAGACGATCCCCGTACTGAAAGAAATAAAATATTTATAATGATTGTAGACCCATAAAATAGGTATTCAGACGAAGCGGAGAGAGCTAACTAGGACGTTTATGATGATTTCAAATTTAGAAAAACTTTGGTCCACATAGCTTATACAAAAATAATTCAGCGCTTGAGAGTTAACAAACAGCACTACTTTTGTCTAACGTTCCGCGCTATTTAAAATCAGAGACAGATCCAGAAGGGCTAACCCATAGAACCCTCACGATGCATTAAAGCATCATTTAAAATCCGTAAAAACAGACGTAATTTTAATACAACTAGGGGTTTTAGAATGAAAATTTTCAGAAAATTGTTTTACCAATACATAATAAATGTCTCTAATTTTCAAACCACATCAAGTCATCTTCATCCACTACATGTCGAGAATTGTCGCAGCAATTTGCGGCTTGCAGTGGATGAAGATGACAATGGTTAATTCAGGCTTGAAAGGGTTAGAGCACTCTAATGCGTGCATGTAAAACATGGAGCTCAAAGGGTTTTCTTCAATTTGAAGTCATCATGAATGTCTTAGTTAGCTCTTTCCGCTTTATTTGAATACCTATCTTATGGCTCTACGGCCATTATAATTTTTTTATTCTTTCTGTACGGAGACCTACCCGGCTAAGCCAAGCTACTCACATTGCGTGACTGCCATTTTTCCTGCCATTTTTCCACAGCTGCCCGTGTAAAAAAGACAGTGACTCCGCCTACCGATAAGACGGTAACGGTGTTGGCCCTAGTCAGCTAGCGCGCTCTGGTGATCACCGTAGAGCCAGGCCCGCTAAAACATGGCGGTCAGTTTGTCAGAGCCTTGCGATATCATCAGGGTAACGGAGACCGACTTCAGACGTCAGATTCTGACTTCTAAAGTCGGTCCCCGCGCTGAAACGGCTAATATCAAACATCCTGTCATATACCTTTGGGAGGTTCAATGACCAAGTGGTAGCATGCTCGGCCTCCGACTATGAGGGTGCACACCAGGCTTGGGGTCAATGTACTCGGTACTTCAGTACTTTGGTACTCGAGTACCGATTGTGCAGTACTCGTCGGTACTCGGTACTCATACTTTTTAAAAGTACTTGTACTCGTACTTGTACTCAAGTACTTTTTAAAATAAAAGTACTTTTAACGAGTACTTACGAGTACTTTACGAGTACTAGTCATCTTAAATTGATTCAAAATAGCTCACATGCAAACCACAAATCAGTTTAGCGGGATATGGAACATTCAGTTAAAGATTCGTTTACCATCCATTTAGCTATTATCTTGAAAAATGATTTAATTAATACTTTAAAACTATTTCAAAACTAGTCTAATAACTTACACCAACTTATAACAGAAGTGCACCTTTTTACAATATCATGATGCTAATTTATTGTTCTGCCTTGTATATATACTAGCATCCTCGTGTAGTTTGCAAGATAATTAAATAGCTATTCTTGAATAAAAAACAAGAGACGTGTCTTTGGAAAACAGGAATACATGTTGGTATAATATTTACAAGTGACTATGCTATACAGTAGGACTAATAATCATTGAAGGGGGGGGGGGTGATTTCAACAATGATGTCGCGCCATTTTAAAATCACACTTACAACTCCTCGTTTGTCGCAGCTAAACCTCAGCAAACGCGGGACATTGAACCAATGGTGGTATAATGTTGGGCCAACGTTGAAGACGGTGTACCAAGATTGCTATAGGTTCAATTTCTCGTGTTTGTTGGGACGATCAATCGGTATTTGCATAATATTTGCACAATATTGGCCCAATGCGTAGACACTTAGGCCTAGCCGACATTTCCCCAGCACCGGACAAATAATGTCACTTGAGTGAACATGTAGCTTATAACTGTTATCTTATAAAGCAGTTGAGACTGTGTGGACTAAGATATCTTGAAACTGCCATAGCTCATACAACTCCAATGTTATGTGAGTACCAAAAAACACGACCGCAACAACGCGACGTCTTATCTACAGTGACCTTACAATGCCGGGCCAATGTCCAAGACAATTGGCTAAGAATTAAACAGCATTGTACCGAGAAGTACATAGGATTAACACATGATATAAATGTTCTGTACTGTTCAAACAAAAATGACCAAGGTAATTAGACGGCAAACATCACCCTTTAACTGCGGAACACCACTATTATTTATATATCATTAGGCCCCTATTACAAATCACTTATAGTCAGGGCCCATTTTCGAAATTTCTGACTTGGTAAGGCATTTTTTAGTAGAATTTGGCATGCAGTTGTTCTTACACAATTTGTAAACGCTGATTCTAAATCTGCCCCATGCCAAGCTATATTTTGTGTTTCTCCCACTCAAAATTCAAAAACAAAATGACCGCCAAGATTTGTAAAAATGTCACTACTTTACATCACGGCTTGGCTTACAATGAACATAAAACATTATTTCGGTGTATTAAAACCCACCTGAGCAACATACTTGAAGTCCCCTAAATTTCACCTTCTGCGTTTGCCGCTAGAGGACAAAAATCAAAATGGCCGCCACTCCAAGGCAATGTGCCATAACTTTGCTTCCAAATAACGTAGAGATGTGTTTTTGGTGTCTACATATAGGTTTCTCACACCCGGGAAGCCGATTCAGAGCCGTGATAAAATCTATTATCAGTATTTCACAAAGTTATGGGGAAAAAACAAATGTTGCCCCAGGAAAACGACACATCGTAGTCCAGTGTAATAATGATGATTTATTTATTAAAGTCAATATTTCACATTTAGAAGCCGAGGGAAACAAACGTAATATCCGGCATGTTGTAAACATCTTTAGACTATTGACAAAAAATATTTTATGATTGTTGATCATTGTCCAGCGCTAGATAACCTGTCGTTCACCATATATCCGTTCTAGGCATATTAGTATGTGGCCTATGTAATATCCACCTGCATCGTGTTTTTAAAGTACCGTAAAGAAGAAAGCAATAATTTAAATGTGCGTTGGCCACGGGTGGCACCCTCCTGCCCAAGCCCTGCACTAGGGTTAAGCAAAACATGAAGTTAATCCATCAAGGTGGTCTGCATAACCATGGTAATAATGACACACATACATGTTTAATTCCTATTGAAACAAGAAGTCTTTTAAATTTAACAAATCATGATTCTAGTAACTAGTATATTGTGCTGGTTAAAACGTGCACATCACATGAAAATTATGGTTCTTAATCGGATTGACAATTTACATACTCATGCTAATAGTATCATCCTATTTTTTATATTTTTGATCAGAATATAGATACCGTACAAAAGCCTGGTAATGCGCTGATAACACAGTTTTCAGACATAATTGAACGAATAGTCCCAACCATCGGCTCCGAGATCCACACAAAGCCGTAATGTAGGCTACACATATTCCTACTCCCCTAACTTGAATGATATCACCATCAATAACTATGATAAAATATAGTTACACGATATCGGAAATCTGTAATTGGGTGCAGAAGTTGACTTATATATGTTTTGGGCATATAAGATTGATGGTTGAAGACACGCTAGGGTAATGTTGAAAATACTGACGATGAATTTATTTTATAAATATAGTATGAACATACACAATCTTCAGAAGATGTTAGTAACTAGCCTAGTATTGGCAACTAAATGCTATAGAATGTCATGAACAAGTCGCCAAAGATTATTGGGTACACTATTGCAACAAGATATGATGCAGAATATGTGGTAATTCGGGCAATGATACCGTTCGTAGCACGATCAGGATGTTTTTATGAAGATTAACATAAAATACAGAAACTTTCTAGATGTGGTCGTGATATGGTAGAAAAAAACGAAATGAATCGGGCTTTAGGCCACCTTTGTGCACATATAGGCTAAACTGGGTCAGGAGGACCTCCTGATGATGGTGAGATGAATGAGATGACACTGTCTTCCAGACACAGGATTCGAAATTCGAGCCCTGGCGGTCTGAGGCCGAGTACGGTACCTCTCGGTCACGGAGGCTCCCCACAATACTGAGTATCACACGTGGATGGGGAAGAAACATTTTTTGTTTCTTTCAAGCCGCCAAGACCGGGAACCGAACCCCGAACTCTAGCGCGAAAGGCAGCGGTGCTAACCACTACCCTAGGGCCCGATATAGTGGAATGTATGAGGAATCAGTAGGTTCTGGTCATGCATGCTTCTAATCAGATATAAGCTCTCACTCCCACATAATATACAATAACCCAACAGGTTCAGTTGTGTCTTGAAGTGGTATGGGAGCGACCACCCTATTTTTCAGGAAGAGGTATCAATGTAAAGACAATAAGTCTTACCATATATAAAGTGATGACATCATATGATGGACGTGAAGATATTTAGGTCCCTAATAACTATATGTGTCCTCTAGACATAGTAGATTACCCTTTAGACCCTAACGATGCATTAAAGCATCATTTTACATCCCTGAAAACGGACTTAATTTTCCTACAACCATGACAAATAGGGGTTTTAGAATTGAAAATTAAAAAAAAAACTGGTTTACCAATGCTTGGCATTTTTCTTTAATTTTTCACCCACTTTAAATCGCCTTCATCCACTGCAAGCCGACAGCAATTCGCGGCCTGTAGTGGATGAAGATGACAATGGTAAACTCAGGCTTGAAAGGATAATTATCATTCATACTGAGTTTGTCTGAGTCTGAGTATAACATATAAAGTACATAATCAGGGAAGAAGGCAATACAGTTTCATTTCAATGTTCAAAATCACCACTTTTGGTAAAGAACCAAACCATTCAACTATTCAATGAACACTGGTATTTAAGTGTGAAAAATACTGAGATACATGATGGGACGTTAAATGCTATTACGGCAAGCAAACTGTCAAATACTGACAATGTGGTAGTCGTAGGAACTGATGTAAACTTGCTCATTCTGCTTTCGAAACGTTCTTATCATAGCAATGCCTAGCTGTGTAAACCTAGAACTGGTGTTATTTACCGTACCATTGAACCGTCTGAATGGCTTCCACCAGCACATCAATTCTAAAAGAAAGACATTTAAATTAATACATAAACATCCAGAACTAGAACTTAAGCCATTTGGAGTATTTCAATGTATCCTCTTCGTCAATAACCCCTGCCACAAAAAGTGGATATATTGTTCCCGTTGTATCTCAGGCCTGTTTAGCAATACATACAGCTCTGGCCAGATAACAATATTATAAACATCTATGAAATTGTGGTTGGAGCTTCATTGATGGACAACTGCACTAGTTCTCGTGTAAAAGCTTCCTGCTCAACCTGAAAAACTATCACATTTAGTTTGATCAAGTGTGAATTAGGACCACGAGAAAGTAGCCAATGGCGTCCTATCAAAGAGTCGCTACATCAATTCCGAACTTCACAAATATATGATCAATATATTGATGAGGGTGACTATTCTAGCATTATCATTATGCAAGATGATGGCATTCATGGGAATCTGAGATATACACAGCAAGCCTATGTAGCTACAGTGATGAAAGTAACACATGCTATTTTTTGTGCAATTTCCTCATAGTTAATGTGTTGTTTTTAAATAATCATATTTTTTGCATTCCCCGTAACTACATGTAACATGGAAGTTAAATTTTTGATGCTGTGTAATTTGTGTATCAGAAAACTATTTAAGCGCCAAAAATAACTTCCTACGACATTTAGAAAAATGGTTATAGTACTTGCTGTATAATTGGCGGCCATCTTGTATTTTCACCTGAAACTACATGTAATATAAAAGTTAGAGGTTATTACTGTATTGTACTAGATTTATTGGTATTAAAAACCTATATTTAGCCACCAAAAATAACTTTCCATGACTTTTAGAAAAACGTTATGGCACTTTCTGTATTATTGGCGGCCATCTTGGATTTTTTGCGTGATAGTTGACCAGGTCTTAGAACATGAAATTCCTCAAAACAAAAATGTTATTTTGAACTCAAAAGTCAAGTTTGTGTGTCCGATGTGCACCCAGACGTGATGTATAATCATGATAAATGAGACTTTATCTGCTATTTTGGCGGCCATTTTGTTTTGCAATTTTGAAAGGGAAAAACTAAAAATAGAGCTTGGCATGGGGCAGATTTGAAATCAGCATATCCGAATTGTGTGAAAACAACTACATGACAAATTCTACTAAGAAATGCCTTACAAACTTTAAGAATGCCTCTTTTTGAAAAATGGGCCCTGACTATTATAATGCGGCTCATCCAAAAAAATTGGATCCCTGTATATACTAAAAACAAGAAAAAAATAAAAGTAAACAAAATTATGCACAATTGTTTCAAGACGTCAGGTGTCTAGCGAACTAAACAACCCTAAAACGTACAATATACATTGTGTCAGGTCACCAGTAAGCAGCAGGTAAGTCAATTTTTTTATTTGTCTATTTTTTTTATATCGTGATTATGTAGTTTGTCATTTGAAGATACAAATTGAGTCAGCAATAATAGCTACAAATTAGTGAAAAATATAATTGAACACGTTAGTGTCGCGTAAGGGTTAAAGGTGTGAGGTTACATAATGAGTCAATCGTCTGCCTACGGCGGCTTTCTATAACCCTTTCCGTCCCCGACATGTGATGACGGACCGAGTATAAAAATAAATACACCAGTGAGGTGCTCCTCAAAAAAAAAAATGTTTAAACTAATGATAGGCTAATTTCTCAGCGGATGCCCGGGCTGAATCTTGTACGGATATACATGTATTATGGTAATACATTTGATTTGATATCACGGTCTCCAGCAGCTAAAGTATGCCTGTTATCGTAAAACAATTCTGCCGTTCACAGCCAAAAGACAATTCTGTTCACTTTACAAGTGAGCAGATACTGCCTTTTGGTTTTTCAGGGCAGAATTGTGATCGTGTACCCTTAATAGCCTTGATCTTTTCCATGACACAATGTGTGTTCAGGCTCATTGAAGCGTTTAATACAGTGGCGGCCAAATGTTGGCGGCACTGGCCTAAAATTTTACAATCATTAGGACTACGGCAAGTTTTCAAGCTAGCGTGTTTTGCAACGTAAAGCTTTAGACACAGACAATTTATATACTAGTATCAGAAATACATCGGCTAGTATGTACTTATTTATTTATTATGATTCGCCACATAGTAGGCCTACATGTAGCATACAATACAATACTTCGTACACTGAAATGCATTATTGCATTAGGAAAATGCATTATTATACTATTGGCTGGGACATGCCATCAGATATGCAATAGCAATAATAGGCCTGTCCCATAAAATATTATTTTCATCACTAATATTATATATATATATATGTGACCCGATCTGGTAAAATGAGTCTAAGTCGCATTTTTAAATATTGGGGTTATCAAGATATACCGCACCTACACAAAATTACCTTTAAAATGGTATATATCACACAATTCTGTAGCGTGTGTAACTATTTTGTGAAAATGGCATTTGAAGTTCTAAAAGGCAATTTGTGCACTTTTGGAAAATACCACACAATTGTATTAAAATAAACTGAATGGAAATTTTTTCATTTCCACCCCATTTTCTCAATAATCGTTTGCCAAAGTGTGACTTAAGACTCATTTCGCCAGATCGGGTCACATATATCAACATGAAGTAAAATATATTATAATTAATTATTTATCGAATAAATTTAATGTAATTAATTACACTTTACACCCGGAGTTTACAATCAAAGTACTCGGTACTTGTACTCAAGTACTTTTAAAAGTACTTGTACTTGTACTCAAGTACTTTTGAAAATCCAGTACTTGTACTTGTACTTGTACTCGTCATTTTTTCAAGTACTTGTACTTGTACTCGAGTACTTTTGTCCAGTACTCGCCCCAAGCCTGGTGCACACGGGGTAAAAAACGAATCAAACGAATGGCGAATCGCCTGTTCTTAGGGTCCAAACATGGAGGATTTCAGCTTATAACAGCCCGTCATATATCTTTATATCTCAAAATTATCAGGGGCGTGTCCGATGATCCCCCTTAGCTTATTTCTGGTTACACCACGGATGATATGCTTCGAATATTATGTTACACATTTTAGTAAAGACTCAAAAGCTTATCATATATGTTGTGAACTTGTGAGCTTGCTAAATTACTCTTTTGATTGCAGGCTTGTCGCAGGGATAAATTGTCTGAACCAGCATATATTAAAAAAAATGATTCAAGTGGTTCTGAAGATTCAGGAGATTCTAATGACTTCAGTGATTCTGCTACGCCAACACCTATTGATTAAAGTCTAGTCATACCAATGGAAGTTCCAGTTCATACATATTATCTACTGTACTCAGTCTCAGACTCAGACTCTTTTATTTGTCATACACATATACATGTTAAACATAATATTGAAAGTAAATAACAGAAAAATCATAACAATATAAACATATGTACGACAGGAGACCTTCACTAAGACCTATTGATCGCTAGCGTGAAGGCCACCTATGTATAACTATCCTTAAGTTTAAAAAGTATTTGTAATTATTTCTTTTCTAACAAATGCATTTATTAGAAAAAGAAATAACCATCACAATAAAACATTTTTTATGATATAATATATGACTTTGTTTATATGCATACACATACATATACAATTACATGCGCACATGCATACATACACATATACATACATATATATGTATATACATATATATATATATATATATACATACACATACATATATACAAATACATACACAAGCACTTGCCAATACATACATATAACCATATATATCCATATACGAACACTTGATATATCAGATATTTAAACACACAACACATCTAGGTATGTTACATTCAACTACGTAACTGTCAATAAAATATCGTTTACAATACCAAATCAGTCCTGACAAGCTGTGCGTATATAGTTTACATTTTATATCGGATGGGCAATTATTTATGGTAGAAGCTATACTATATTGTACACAGTTTTTAGCAAAATCATGGAAAACTCTAATTTTACGTAGATCGCGATTCCATAACAATGAATATTTTCTTGCAATACTAAAACTTGAAAATAAGCAGGTAACATTCCTTTTATATATTTAAGGTATAACTTGATTTTATTAATTACAAATAAATCTTCTAGTTTAAGAAAACCAATAGCTTTGAACAGTGGATCACTATGCGCAAAAAACTTGCTTCCAGTAATTACTCGTAAACATTTTTTCTGAAGAAGCAAGATTTTATCTGACTGATATCCCCATGCTAAAATGCAGTAGTTTATGTGAGGTAAAATTAAAGTATTATAAAGCATAACCGAAACGTCAAAGGGGATGACATGTCTTAACCTTTTCATAATACCAATTGTTCTAGAAATTTTAATACTAATACAATCAATATGATTTTTCCAATTTAAGTTTTTATTAATACTTAAACCAAGAAATATAAAATTTTACCGGTTTATGCCACTCAACCAGGTAAAGCTTCTTTAATTTGTCTACCTGCTGACACCACACCCCGTTATTACTACTACCACCCCCCCCCCCTCCCCCTCCCCTACCTGACACCACTCACAGCTATTTCTTCTTATTTTTATCAACTTTGCATAGTGCTGCAGTTTTCAATTTGTGTTCGGGCTGATGTAATTTTTTCACCGTTGGATTTTGTAAAAACACAATTTTATTTTGGAAATTGAAACATTTAACAAGTAATACAAAATTTCACTTGTTAACCTTAGCTCGAGTTTAGTATCGCCAAATATGCAAAAGCTGTGAATTACTGCGAATTACTGGGCTTATGCGTTTTTTGTCCGCTCTTTGTACGTTAGCTGAGATATGGGTTGGAAGCTGTGAATTACTGGGCTTATGCGTTTGTTGTCCGCTCATTGTACGTTAGCTGAGATATGGGTTGGAAGCTGTGAATTACTGGGCTTATGCGTTTGTTGTCCGCTCATTGTACGTTAGCTGAGATATGGGTTGGAAGCTGTGAATTACTGGGCTTATGCGTTTGTTGTCCGCTCATTGTACGTTAGCTGAGATATGGGTTGTAAAGATAAAAGTTGGATTGAGAATAACATGATTGGAAATCTCTCTGGGAAGAGCATATGAAATACTCTAATTTATTTTCTACAGAGAGAAGAGAATGACAGATATCAGAACTTTACTACGAGACGTGTTCAGATCGGTGGCTCCAAGGCAAATTTATAATACATTTAAATTGGAATTACACAATAAAATGCAAATGCCATGGTTAACTTCCAGATTGACCAAACAAATACAATTTGGTAGAAAACCTGAGGCAGGCGAACAACCCGAGGCAGGCAAACAACCAGAGGCAGACAGACAACCAGAGGCGGATAAACAACCCAAGGCAGTTGAACAACTCAAGGCAGACAAACAGCCCGGGCCAGGTGAACAACCAGAGGCAGACGCATCTGAATTGGGTTGTGCTATCAGCTAAGGATAACCCGTCCTTGCATTTGCCAGTGGACATTTTAATGTTTACCGCTGTTTGTGATATTTTTTTGGACAACCCTCATTATGTTTTATTGCTCAGCTGGGCGGTCTTCTTGACCTAGATCTCAGACATCTGATTGGTCGAGACTGACATTTCGACCAATCACATGTCTAAGTTCTAGGGCACAGGCCTGGTGACCTGCTTGCCATGGTCTTAATAGAGGCCACCCTGTAAGGCCACTATGTTTTTTCTCTGTTTTAGATGAGTGCGCGCATTAGATTTAGGCCGCGTATTACAAAAAAGGTGTTTTTTTCTACCCAGCGCGCGCATTGGATTGTGGCCGATTTCCCCCAAAAAACTGTTAATTTCATGAGCTAAAAAAACTCCAGCTATGTTGTTTTTCCTCGCCCTCGTTAACTTTTTTTGAAATAGGTCGAAAGTTCTTTTTATTTTGTCGCCCCAATTAACTTTTTCTAGAAAATTTTCCTAATGTTTTTTATTTTGTCGACATTATTAACTTCTAGGTTAAACTTTTTTTTTCTTAAATTTTTTTTTCGCCCTCCCTCATTAGATTTGGGATTTTTTCTGATCTAAAACAGAGAAATAAACTATAGTGGCCTAATCAATTTGCTCGCTTTATTTACTTATTGTCGTTGAATAAAATTACCATTGAATATTTTGTTGTTATTGTCATGAAAGTGTTTGATTACGTCGACATGGAAAAGTATGCTATCCTGTAGATCTGGTAATATTTGCGAGGTTATAATTTTCGCGAATTTCGCGAGGAGGACAAATTCGCGAATTCAAGAATCGCGCGAAAATTATTATTATAATAGCGCTACTAGCGAAAAATGAAAATTCGCGAATTCTAAACGAAAATTAAAACACGCGACAACTACCAGATCTACAGTATGTGAGACTTCCTCGTTAACTTTTTTAGGGCGGGGACCTTTTTTAGATGCTGACGTCCATAGAAGTCAGGTTCTGATGCTTAACCCTTTAACCCTCACGATCCATTAAACTTAAAGCATCATTTTACATCCCTGAAATCAGACCTAATTTTCCTACAACTAGTGGTTTTAGAATGAAAATTACCATGAAACTGGTTTACCAATACATAGCAATTTTCATTAATTGTTCACCCACTTCAAATCATCGTCATGCACTACAAGCCTAGAATTGCGACAATGGTAAATTCAAGCTTGAAAGGGCTAAGAAGATCCCCGTACTGAAGAATTTAAAAAAATGTAATGACCATCCGTAGACCCCCAAGACGTCTAAATTCGATCCCCGCACTGTAAGAGTAAAACTATTCATACTGGTCGTAGACCCACAAAATAGGTATTCAAATGAAGCGGAACGAGCCAACTGAGACATTTTTTTATTTCAAATTGAAGATACTATTAAGTAACTATGCTTTATACAAATAATATGTCAGCGTTGGTAGGGTAAGAATAGTTATATAGACTGATATGGTATATATATTGAGAATTAATTTTAATTGAGGTATGGAAGTCCACTGATCACAATTATAGCCTGCAAAATACTACACAACATTTGCTTATATTTTAAATAATAAATGCGTTGTGTATATAAATCAGTATATCTTCTAATATAGATACAGAAAACCCACTTCGACATCCCATACGATAGTGAGCGACCAACACTGGTTGGAACACAATTATTCTGATGTATATGAGACATATATCGGTAGCAGCCCATATCGAATTCTGGCTAGTAGTAAATGTAGTAAATCATTGTTTTACGTCACTTTTCGGCACAAATTTTTTTTAAGTGACATTGTAATACGATAAAAACGTTGTAGTCAATTGATGAGATGAATGATGTACAGATGATAATGTGACGGTGGGGTGGGTTATTGGGAGCGTTTTCCTTCGCTCGCCCGATAAGGGGTTCTGGGCATGTCTAGGGGATCTACCCCCAGACATGCCCAGACGGCCGGGAACTTGAGTCCATTTGTATATTATAGATGATGAGGTTACTGAAATAAAATAAAAAATAAATTTGGCTTGGCAATAATTATGTTGATATTATATGCATGACCTCATCTAGAATTTGATTCAGCTTTATAAAAAACACTTCTATTGCACCTAACTCCTCGGAAAACCAATTCAGAGGCGCGGTAATCCATATCAGTGTTCAAGAAGTGTTCAAGTCAGGGCATAGTCGTCAACAGGGCATCAAAGGAGCCGCGGTGGAGAGGCTAAATCAAACAAAAAAGGTTTTGTAATAGTAGTTAAATGTCCGTAGACCCAGGTATTCAAATGAAGCAGAAAGAGCTAACTAAGCCATTTAAGATGATTTCAAATTGAAAAAACCCGTTGGTTTCGCGGTTTATATACAAATATTTCAGCGTTGTAAGGGTTATTTTTTTCAAAGGCACAGTGAATACCGGAGGGTAGGCCTAGTGTGTACAACAGAGGATGCCCTCGAGCCCCTCTATGTTTAAAGGCACAGTGAATACCGGAGGGTAGGACTAGGGTGTGCAGCAGAGGATGCCCTCGAGCCCCTCTATGTTTCTATTCGGGGAACATAAAGTTTGTCGTAGTCAGAAGATCCGAGCTGTTTTTGGTAGACAAGTGGCACTAAGAGGTTTGACAGGTATTCTGCTTGATTAGAAAACAAATAGCGGAATATAAATGTGCCTATTTTAAGCTTGATGCGTAATTTAACTGGAAATACATACGCTGATTTTATAATGGGGGAGGAGTGGCTCAAACGTATTGATTCAGTCACTATAGGACATGCTGTAATTATATTTTCCTGGTGAGCAATAGATCGATTTTTTATGTCCATCAAAAATAATTTAATCACGAAATGCGATTCAAACCATAATGCTTTACATGGGTCACAGAGGGTGTCACATGGTATGGTGGAAGGTGTTCTATTATTTCGTTTGGATATTATGATTCAGAGATCCACCAATTAAGGCTCGGGGTTCAACTCAACACATGGAAGAGAATGTTGATCACATTCATTAATTTGTCATATTCACATTCATATATCGTGTCTCCAAAGCTCTCTTGTATCATCTCAGTCTCTCTATATATATCTCTGTTACTGACAATCTTTATACTAACTCTCATCTCACTATCCATCTATTAAAATCTCCTAACATCCATCTCGCGCCAAACATACAGACCTCTTTTATACTGAGCGGTTCGTGTTAGGCACAAACCGTCAATCACTGTTCTTCCCTCCAAAAACGCATCCGGTATTTAGGGAGAATCCAGTGATTCTAGAATGATCCATGTGTTTGTTGCACTACTAAAATATAAACCAATAAATAAATAAGACACTTAAAATTACATCTGTACACAGACAGAAAGAGTAAAATGACTTAATCAAGAAGTTATAATGGAAACACACGTCGCTCGCATGACATAAGTTAATTAAAGATAATAATATTATCACAAATATAAATCATAAAACAAGATCAATTATCAAAATAATATAACAAGACAGATTTTTAAGTGTTAAAATGAAATAGTCACTCATCCGCTAAACTCACATTTTAACCTTAGAATATAAACACAAAAACAGATTACAAAAACTATAGTGAATATAATATAAAGACGTCTTTGTATAAGACAGGGCGATCCCTATGCGTCATCGGGAACTCCGGCCACAAGTATCCGGAAATAAGTTGTCCTCACGCGAGGTCACACCTAGGTCACACAGATACGGTTAACCATCTCATAGCTAGGGTCAATTAACAAGACGACAATATGATGACTAACAAACATTTTCATTTATATTTTTTCTATTTTTAACCTTCGTTTTTTCTCTCCGTATATGGGCCTACATATTTTCAGGTCAGATTCAAACCAAAGAAAATAACATTAAAAACAATGAAGCAGATTTTGATACATCGTCAGTTTATAATACAACTTTATTTAATGTTTATTTTCCATTAATATAAATACTTGTCATCATTTGAAACTGAGTAATGTGTTTGCAATTTCAGCTTCAAATGATTGAAAAATATTAACAAACAAGTCGGCAGGACGTGGGTTCAAATGTGTCTAGTCAACCATTAAAGCGCTGGGATTATTTGTATAAACCATGGAGACCAAAGGGTTTTTTTCAATTTGAAACCATCATAAACGTCTTAGTTAGCTTTTTCCGCTTCGTTTGAATACCAATTTTTTGGGTCTACGGCCAGTATAAATATTTTTAATCTTACAGTGCGGGATCGACTTTATACTCGGAATCTGACGTCTGCAGACGTCAGATTCTGACGTCTAAAGTCGATCCCCGCTCTGCAAGGGTTAAGCATAACAAACAAGTCAGCAGGACGTGCAGTAACTCAGTCACTGTCACTCTCATACATCATTATTATGTAGCTTACTCATATAACATGAATGTGAGTAACTCAGCTCAGTTACTCTCATTCCCTCAGGCTAACACGATTATTTTTTTTATAATTTTAGATCGGAAAATAAACTAATAAGGGAGTGCGATAAAAAAAACTAACTTTCGACCGGTTTTTGAAAAAGTTACCGATTTTGTTAACCTATTTAAAGGGCGATGGCAGTTACAAGTTACATAAATACAATAAAATTACAAATTGACACATTTACCATTTACAGCGCTACATATTATATTATCAGATATTTTTGTATTGTCGGTACTTTCAATCGAAGCTGAACATACACACAGATTTTCAAATCCCTAAAAACTAATTTAAATGTATTCACCAGGTGGCCACACACGTCAAGCACAACAGGAGTGTGAATGAGCGCATCAGATGACACCATCTGCCGCATTTATATTGTTAAATAATGTGCTTCAAATCATGCAACTCTCAGTACCGTCGACTCGACGGAGGAGGAGGAGTTTAAATGGTGAGATTGGGCGGAGTCCCTCGTCGGCCATTGTGACCCCATAATGGAGCCCCCGACGTAGGCCCATCTTCGCATACATAGATCCACTCCATTCTGGTTCAAATCATGCCACTGTCAGCGCATAGATCTACTCTATTCTGGTTCAAATCATGCCACTGTCAGCGCATAGATCCACTCTATTCCGGTTCAAATAATGCCACTCTCATCACATAGATCTACTCTATTCTGGTTCAAATCATGCCACTCTCATCACATAGATCCACTCCATTCTGGTTCAAATCATGCCACTGTCAGTGCATAGATCTACTCTATTCTGGTTCAAATCATGCCACTGTCAGCGCATAGATCCACTCTATTCCGGTTCAAATCATGCCACTCTCATCACATAGATCCACTCCATTCTGGTTCAAATCATGCCACTGTCAGCGCATAGATCTACTCTATTCTGGTTCAAATCATGCCACTGTCAGCGCATAGATCCACTCTATTCCGGTTCAAATAATGCCACTCTCATCACATAGATCTACTCTATTCTGGTTCAAATCATGCCACTGTCAGCGCATAGATCTACTCTATTCTGGTTCAAATCATGCCACTGCCAGCGCATAGATCTACTCTAGTCTGGTTCAAATCATGCCACTCTCATCACATAGATCCACTCTATTCTGGTTCAAATCATGCCACTGTCAGCGCATAGATCTACTCTATTCTGGTTCAAATCATGCCACTGCCAGCGCATAGATCTACTCTAGTCTGGTTCAAATCATGCCACTCTCAGCGCATAGATCCACTCTATTCCGGTTCAAATCGTGCCACTCTCATCACATAGATCCATTCTATTCTGGTTCAAATCATGCCACTCTCAGCTCATGGATCAACACTGTTTTATGTGTTTCCCACCACCTGTATTTTCGTGAAAATGACAACAAAACGGTTATGCAAATATTAGTTGTTGTGTCTTCTTTTTTTAATTTCGAATTTTGGAATTGAAGTGCCCGGAACTTACAACTTGAAAACTTTGAAATGTGTTAATTATGGCCGTAACCCCGTCATTTATTGCAGTTATTTTTGCACAGCTAGTCATAAAGTAAATTATATTTAAACTCCGCCATATACAAATATATTAACTCACATTCAGGACAAGCTCACTGCATTATTTTACTATGTTTTAGAAGTAATTTCCGTTTATTTGAAGTTGAACATCACGTTGACAATATGACATTAACAAAAGTGAAATTAGAATATGAGAATCTATAGATCTACCGCCATACATTTTCAATATCCCTTTAACAAGAGTGAAATTAATCATCCATAAAGACTGTCATATTTAAGTAGTTAATGCGCTTCGCTAGTAGTTTGTGTCTATCTCAGAAAGCACGAGGCGTTGGCCCAGTGTTGGGCCAGCGTTGTGGACGATGGCCCAAGATCCGCCCAACATTGTGCCAACGCCTCGTGTTTTCTGGTATATTGAATATGAATATTGCTTTACGTCGCTTTCTGCACAATCATGGCAATAACGCCGAAGCCGGGACTATGCCCTATTCTTATTTCGAATGACTTCAAGGGTTCTTTATAGTGCACAGTACCATAGGCAGCACTGTACACTTTGCCATGCCTTTGACCAGTTTGGAGCACTGTATATGCACAGCCACAATGACAACTATCCGTCCCGACCAGGATTCGAACTTGGTACCTCAAGGTTACAAGCCCCAGTCGATACGAATGATCCATCGGGGCGGTCTTCTGGTATATTATTTCCCCGTACTGAAAGAGATCGCCTGGAACCTGGGACAGTTTTGCCTGCATTTATCCCGGGAAAAACACATGAAACATTGCCCCAATGTTGTTTTAATGTTGGGCCACCAACGTCTACGACGCTGGCCTAGCATTTAAACCATATTGGCTGATCGCTTAATTCATGATTGCTGGGCTGGGTAATTGCGAGACTACTAAACCCTTAGTGCATGCAGGACGCATGGCCTACGGCGCGACAGCTTCCAGTATTATTATTGACACCGCGGTCCACGCGGTTAGCTGGCAACCGGCCAGCTGATATCGTCATAGTTGTGTAGTCCACTCCGAGGCCGTGTATTGATGTAATTGCTTTACACGAAAAATTCAACATGGCGGTGATCGAGAGCGATCTCGACCAAAGGTCCGATAAATGTCTATAACTTTTTAATGACTGTGCGACCTGTGAGCTGAGCATGCGGACATGTAACTGAAATGCTATTTATTCTGAAAAACCTATTTTCGACCTGATTATTCGAGTGGAAGTCTTACATATGACCGTCTAAAGAAATGTCCCACGATTTTGTACGGGGTCAATCTGTCGCTGAAAACTGTATCAGCCACTGGGGCTAATTTCATCATGGCAGGTGACGTGGCCCAGGCCAGCACAACCAAGGACACGGCGATTGAAACGTGTGGCTCGCTCCAGCGTGCTACGTATATCGATTAACGAAACCATAGCTAAAAGCATGACTGCCTCGTATAAATAAAGCAGAACAACTTCGTAATAAACCAAACCCGCTGTTTCTTATGTAAAACATACATTCCAATTCTTCAATGTAAAGAGATCCGTTTTGTTTAAAATCAAAAGAAAAAACGCTACATTTAGATTGAAAAAGATTCAATAGATTAGAACCAAGAACGGCGGCCAGGATTATTTTGGCGGGAATAATATCTGTGGGATTAAAGATCTGAGACTGAAGAACTTCCCATCAAAATAGACGATTTTATACAGATCTATAGAAGCAAGAACAGATAAATTGTGGGATATTATATAGCTTTGGCCTACAATTTGGCTACAAATCTAAACTAGATTTATCTTTACTTACACATTTCACAACTGGCGACACTCCACACGATATAGATCTAACAGTGGGAAAAGTAGTGAGTTGGTGTTTCGAGCCCCGATCGATCTGAAACATACGTTTTGGCAGAACGTCTTCTCACAATCTGTTGAACGAAATCTAGGAATCATGTTTGAATGGATAACCACCATCTTCACTGGAGTTTTACAGTATCTAGGTTAGTAATAGAAATAGGCCTATGTATATCAGTATCTAGGTAAGTAATCAAACTGTTCCTTTGATGAAATGATGCAATATCAGCAGTATCCTATGAAATTTGTCAGGCTGCACCACGTTTATAGACTTTGTTACATTTGTCACCGAAACATTATTCCGTAGGTTCCAGAAAATATCCCGCAGAATATATATATATATATAGGCTCTATATATCTTTTTTCATTTTTAGACAAAAAAACACTATTAGCATATATTTACTTAAAGGTTTTTAAAATTTTGAACGTTATTAATGATAATTTTGTCTAGCACTAATTTTTTTGTATAGTTTTAGTTATCTAGATCCAATATTCCATGCGACTTTTAAGAATATTTCAAAAATGTCCTGTTTTGGCCTATAACTTGGGTTGTTTCCTCCTGTTTTCAACAGGACATGGACACCAAACATATCCCAACACGAGACTTTGGCCTCAGTGTCGCAGACAATGGCCCAACTTTAAACCAGCACTGGACCAAAGTCTCGTGTTTGCCGAGATATTCGGTAAGCACGACGCTGGCTCAACATTATATCAACTACTGTAAATCTGGTAATATTCGCAAAGTTTTAATTTTAGCGAATTTCGCAAATTTAAGAATCTAGCAAAAATGATTATTACAATAGCGCTAACTATCATCGAAATAGATAATTCGCGAATTCTAGACGTCGCAAAAAGATAAAAAATCTAAAATTCGCGAAAATTTAAACACGCGAAAATTACCAGATCTACAGTATATTATATCATGTCAGGGCGGAGACCAACATGACTCAGGCCCCTGACTTAGGCATAATTTCACGATTTACGTCTATTGCAGTGCCATTCTTCAAAGGAAAACAAGGGACTCTACTTTTCCTTGGCATTGATAATGCCGGGAAAACAAGCTTGCTACATCGCTTGAAGTACAATCGTATGGCGGCAAATACACCCACAGGCCTGCCAAGTAAGTAGTAATGTGGTAAATAAAATGATTTATTCTATTTTCAGCAAAAATAATTTATAATACGTTATTGTTTATTGGTGTATTTAGTGGTTAAAGCTGCCTGCTTGGAAAGTCGGAGATCGCGGGCTCGAGCCCTACTCTGGCAGAGGCAGATCCAGGATTTCAAAAAGGAGGGGGTGCATATGGTTCTGGGGCTCGCCACCAAGATATTTGTGGCCAATTTAGGGGACTTTTTAAAGAATTTGCTGCAAAAAGGGGTGAACGTGCGCCACCTTCGCCCCCCCCCTCTGGATCCGCGCCTGTTTGGCCTCCAAGTTTCAAAATAAAAAAATGTTTCTTTCCCGCTCACTCGTAAAAATTCAATAATGTGGGGAGCCTCCGTGACCGAGAGGTAACGTGCTCGGCCTCAGACCGACAGTGCTCGAATTTAAAATCCTGTGTCTGGAGGACAGTGTCATCTCACCATCATCAGGAGGTTCTCCCGGCCCAGTTTAGCCTATATGTGCACAAAGGTGGCATAAAACCACATTCATTTAATTTCATTCAGGGGTCCTCGCTAAAGTTTGCAATCTTCCTAAATACAAATACAGTATTGGATTTGACACCCCCTCCCCCTAATACAAAAGGACTGGACATCAAAAATTTGAAAGCAAACCCCTTTCGTTCATAATTCAAAATTGGAAACCTATATATATATATATCTAGCTGATGTTTTCATAAATATACGAAGAAAAAATGAACAAATCAGCTTTATCAGAACACAAAAAGTGCATTTAAAAAATCGCAAAGTGTTAATACTGTGAAAGGGGAGGTCAATCACCCACCTGCCAACGTTAATAAGGAACATTGCGAACATTTGCGACGGCCCGTCATAAAACTTTGAGTTCAAATTTGCTATGTTACACTCGGATATTTTTATGAAGTTGGGCAATTTTCACAATGTGAGATGGGATTGTGCCATCTTCCCTGCTCGGCTTCTCCCGAGGTCACAGGCCGAGTTGCGACCTCGGGAGAAGCCGAGCCTTGCTGCAGGGAATATGGTTTGTGGTAGCAATTCACATGTATCACAGTAACCTAAGATATGATAAAGTTTCCAGAAAAGGGAAAGATTGACCCTTACAACGCTGAAATATAAATATAAACCAAGAGAGCAAAGTTTGTTTTCAATTTTAAATCATCATAAATATCTTAGCGCTTTCCGCTTCATTTGAATACCTATATATCGGGTGTATACGGCAATTATAAATAGTTTACTCTTTTAGTGAGGGAAACGACTTTAGACGTCAAAATCCTGTAAAACTTGTAGGGGGCCTACCGGTAGGCCTACATACCGGAATGTCTCTGGAACAAAGTTTTATTCCAGTTTGTACAGGGTCCGGTATGTAGAGGTTGTACTGTATACACCGTACTTTAGGAAATGAGCATTTTTTCAATCTACTTTCAGATTCTGAGAAATTGGAGTTTGAGAATATTACTTTCACAACATACGATTTAGGAGGTCATAAACAAGGTAAGCCAAGGATCTATGTAGGCCCTATGCAAAGGTATTGGTAACATAACCTATGCATGTCCCACGTGTCGTTAAATACATTTTAATTCATAAAGGTCTTAGGATTCTAAAGATTGAAAAGTTCATATCATATAAGGTTCATAGGCCTATTATATAGTTTATATAGATTCAGTTGTTATTTACCAGATGTGTAGGTCCAATCACATAAACGTTTTCCACAGTTATAATAATACTACAGAATATTTCATATTTTCAGCAGACATCTGTCCTCCACAATGTCACACCTGTACGCCACAGGCGGCATACAAATACTGTAATAATCCACTGGTTTCGAAATGGACAAAAGTTTATCCTGATAAAAATACCTGTCAGTGACTGTTTTCCCAGTTTTTCACAAAATTGTAAAAATTCCCTGTGTTTTCCCTGCAGAAGAATTTTAAATCAATTTTTCCTATTTTCCTATGTTCGTGGATGCCTGAGCATGAAATCTATGTTTCAGTGCGCCGTGTCTGGAAAGACTATTGTCCCGCTGCGGATGCCATCGTGTTTTTAGTGGATACTGCTGATTTCGAGCGACTGAACGAATCAAGGATAGAACTGGATGTAAGTGTAACCTTAACCCTTTAACCGCCGGTGCCGCATATATTCGGGTTTTCATTTTTTATTAGCACATTAAATACCGCCTTTTTAATATGTTAAAGATAAAATGTGACATCAACCAGCAAGATTTGAAAAGAGTTGACCTCCATTTTGTCAAATCTTAATAATTTTCACTAACTTGAAGTTGTGGATCGCGTCAGCGAGACACAGCTTCCAGTGGGTGAAAATTCAGATTGAATAATTTGGCGGTTAAATGGTTAAATACTATTGAAAAAATAGAACATCTGCAACTTCAGAAATAAAACAATTTAACCCTTCAGGCTTTAATTGAAAAATGAATAAATCAACAACTGAATCCTAACCCACTTGAAATTGTTTCTCCGTTAAAATATGGAACCCAAAATAAAAACTCACATTCAATGAATTCAAGCTGAATTCAAAATTTAAATATAGTGATTAAAGACATTGACATCCCTTATACCAGTAGCATAATACTCTATTCAACTTGACAAGTGAATTGTTGAGGCAAATCTAATAATTATCACATCACCTGCAGCAGATGAATGAATGGAAATGACCTAATATTGGGTCATCGCTATTTTTATTGTGAATTATCGAAATATGGTGGCCTATATGATAATATTCGATATACCTACTATATTCTCAAGGCAGGGTTTGTTTGGCGACTATGTTCAACATGGTATCATAGTTTCTCGCTCTTAATGTTAATGCTGTTGATTTTAACTCGCACTCTCTCCTATAAGCTTCACTGCTCATTTTAATTTTGGCGTTTGAGATAGATATTCGTGCTAGAATATATGTAGGCCTACTGCATCGTACTACATCGTTGGGTAGGCCTACGTATAGATGGGTTGATCTCAGCACTCTTCACCACATCAAGAGCTCGCCCAAAGGCTTGGGCTTGATGAGGGGACTTGTTCTGAGATTAGCCCATCTCGCCTTCCCTAAGATGCTGTATGCATAATGATATTCTCACACATTTCAGAGTTTGCTTGGAGATGACGACATCAGAGATATACCTATAGCTGTTCTCATGAACAAGATTGACAAACCACACGCTGCCAATGAGGAAACCATCAAAAGTTTCTTCGACCTTCATAGAATTACTACCGGAAAAGTGAGCTTTACAATCTTAATTGCATCAGCTGTTGATATAGACCTACTTCGATATGACACATATTTAAAACCAGAAAACGAGAACGTGAATATAATGGGCTGCAGAGGATTTTTTTAAATCATAGAGCGTCTATTCTTGTTTTTCTATTGTTTTTATAGTAATAAATATAGTGATTGATTTTTATAATTATTTGTAAGTTACACATTTACCGTGAGTCTATAAATCTCTTCTTCATTTTTACAATTATTTGTACACACGTGAGTCTATAACTTTCTTCTTGATTTTTATGATTATTTGTACACACGTGAGTCGATAACTTTCTTCCGGATAGTAGGCCTTAGAAATCAACGCATCACATTTGTCCCCCCCCCTCTCCAAACACCACCATTGGATATTCATTTCCAGTAGGACTACCCTCCTGCCTATAATGGCCTGAAGTGCATTTGTTGGTTTTATAATTTTCTGATCTGTTTGTTTTTGTCCGATTTTTCTATGTGTCCGGCAATCGCATTCCTTCCTGCGTCATTATATTTATTGGTTTTCCTAGAACTCTACGGGGCTACCTCAGATAATGACGTCAAAAGGGAAATTCCATACAACAAATGCAGGGGCTGATCATGCCCCAGAAATGTTTTGAAATTGACATGCCCTCTCTTGCATTATGGCGGGGGGCCTGGTGCAGTGATTAAAGCTGCCTGCTTGGAAAGTCGGAAATCGCGGGTTCGAACCTCGTTCTGGCATTCAAGTTTCAAAGAAACATAATCTTTCTTCCCTTCTCGTAAAGATTCAATAGCTCAGCCTCAGACTGCCAGGGTTCGAATTTTGATTCCGTTTTTTCTGGTCCAGTTTAGCCTATATGTGCACAAAGGTGGCCTAAGCCCCATTCATTGCATTTTTCTTGTATTCTGAGGCATTATTGGCCATGCTTGCAATCCCCACAACTTACCCCCCCCCAGATCCGCTGCTGAAATGGATGCAGCAAAGGCAGAAATCCAACACTGCTGGATCTTCAAACCCCGGGCTTCAAACGCACCTGCGCTTTCTACCGTGGAAAACCAGAAACATGGAAGCAACTCAGTACGATTATGTAAACCGGCGAATACGGTGAAACAATCGCATGCGACAAACAGACACACGGAATGGCATCCTTGGCGTACATGGAGCTACGTTTTACATATAGACCCTTATATTGTTTTAGAATTTTAAACATATTGTAATGTAGACTTTTTTGAAAGCACTCCTTTTAATTCAATTGCATGAATATGTGAACTTCTTTTACAGGTTACAAAACACAAAGATTTACAAGGAAGGCGTCCTCTCGAAGTGTTTCCTTGCAGCGTCCTCAATGAACAAGGCTATGGGTTGGCTCTGAGGTGGATTGCTGAACAGCTCTGAAAGTCGTCAACTCCAACATGCATCTATCAGATCTATAAACTCTCACACGTGTGCATTTTCACTTGCTCCAGGAGCAGGGCGGGGGCCCTAGGGTAGTGGTTAGCACCGCTGCCTTTCACGCCAGAGTTCATGGTTTGGTTCCCGGTCTCGGCGGTTTGAAAGAGACAAAGAATGTTTCTTCCCCATCCATCCCATGTGAAAGTCAGTATTGTATCATCCAATGACCGGTCAACATAACTAAAAACGTTGGTGTTTAGATTGTGATTCAATGTTGAGCGGCTGCTTCATAATGCTATTTTCAAGATTATTTTGAACATGCAGCCCATCATCATAACGCCATTAAATATAATGCACAATAACCCTTAAAGCACTGAGTGATCATCGTGAGGGTCTGAAGGGTTAACCCTTTAGACCCTCACGATGCATCAAAGCATCATTTGGCATCTCTGAAGGATGAGTTAATCTCCTAAAAAATCGATTTTTTTCCATTTTTGTCATGCAACTGGTTAATACTAACAATCGGTTTTTTTCCATTTACCACCCACTTCAAGTCATCTTCATTCATTACAAGTCGAGAATTGCGACAGCAATTCGCGACTTGTAGTGGATGAAGATTACAATGGTAAATTCAGGCTTGAAAGGGTTAATTTGAATTTTCAGTCAATATTTGCTTAATCTCCTAATAAAAATGATCAAAACGACTATTGTTGTGCTGAGTGCTTTGCAGGTTAAGATTCATTCTTGGAAGGTCACAATACCATGTTTTTTCTACTACATTGTACTATTTTATATAAATATATTCATGTTATTTATAGGAAATGTTTACTTTAAATACATGTACTGTAAAGAATGTGGTGTACAAAGCTGTTATACGATACCAATAAATTATCTGTTATATTTGGGTCTGGCTGCTTAATCTCTTCACTGATTTATCGTGAATGCCTGCGGGGGGGGGCGATAATTTTAAGCAATATAATTGCTTGGGTTTGCAATTGCGAGATTTTGGGAATTGACCGACCACAGACAGTGGCAATTAGTGTCTAGAAACTAATATGGGCAGTGTCTGTGAGTGAGCGAACGGCATTGCACGTGAGACTGAACTTAAATCTCTGACTAATTGATTGATACAGTACTGCTAACGTGTATGGCAACGCTGTCACCACAATGGTGTAGATACCGCTGACAATATTTCACAACTGCTGAATAGAATTGCAATATAATTTTCATTTGATCAATCCATAATTATAAATAACCCTAAAAGGAACCCATGTAATAAGATTAGTTAGCATACATTATTGATCTGTTATTAGGCAAGTAGATCTAATCCTAAACAGGTAAACAAGTATACATCTTTATATATACACACATATTTTAATTTGAATTGAATCCTCTAACAGATTAACAATCAGCTAACATTAATACGTTTATATTGATATATACAAAGCTGAGGATTTGGATAATAATGCTAGCTCTGTGCAAACTAGAAATCTTGTTGTCTATTTATCAGTTTATAATCAATATGCTGTACCACCGTATACGGCGGCGACCCAACATTTAACCAGCATACAGCCAACATTCCTATTTGCAGCGATGTATTTCCAAGTCTACAGTAAAAATAGAAGAAGACTACAATGTGTATCTTTCTTCTGGCTCTATTCTGTTCATCGCAATTCTATCAGTACATTTTGGATAAGTAATTCATGTGCTTGACATTTTTTTATTGAATGCTATAATCATTGGTATATATTTGAAACCCGACAGCTTTTATTGACTGAGGATGGTGATTAGTAAGCAGGGGTTTCACAGTGTTTTGTTTGAACGACGGAGAGCGTTCACGTAATCCTACCCTTTCAATGCCATAGCCAGAGATTGGCGTTTATTTTAAATGTTATTATTCACTCCTTAGTGTCATATAAACAGTGGGCGCCAACCCACTAATGACACATTACGACTTGCTAATTTGGTTTGTCCATAAAATATACGTTATTTCGATCGAATTATGTTATTTTTTCTGTTAGCTGACCAAAGACCTTTTTGGCCGATCAATAAAAAATAGCGTTGACTACCAAGGGTTAATTGAGGGAGTGGCTGAGGTACTAATATTATAACACATTTCCAGAGCGACAACGACAGCAATCAGAACACGTTGACATAATGTGTTATTTGGTTAGTTTACTGTTTACAACGGTTCACCAACAATAAAACACCATTGGGAAAATGTGTTTTCTTCATGTAGATTTGTCCCGACCCAAACATGGTGAAACTTAAGAGAATTATATACAGTAAGTATAGCAGCAAAAATCAATATAATTATTATTGAACATGTTTTAACACAGGGTTTAACATATTGATTGTCTTTAATTTGGCAATAATATTATGCATACTGCTAATAAGTTAGAAAAAAAATTCGGCCATTTTTGATTTTTTAAAGCTAAATAAAAAGAAGATCTGCTGGAAACTTTGTCCT